>CM060950.1:11635325-12092825 GCA_030765055.1 Mantis religiosa | reverse complement strand
GACCTTAAATTGAGAGACAAATTCTTTTCCCCCAGTGCAGAACACAATGTATTCGTTCAGCAATAACTCAAGCTGGTTCCAAGAATCTTTTAAATGGCAACCAAGACGACCAGGAATCAGAGGTTCCAAATTTGAAACAAAAAGAGGTGCGATTCCTGCCCAAGGTCAAAGGACAAGAAAGTGAATAAACAATAAGTGTTAGTGTTCATCATTTCAAGTGGAGAATGAGTAGAAGTTTATTTATATCAGTATTTTTATAAAATGATAGTGCATATCATAATAAAAATTACAGTGACTTTGTGGGTTCGTAGAACTAAAAGTCCAATTGCACAAACTCAAAATGTTCTTTATTTCCACCGAATTACAGTTGGAACACTTGCCGATTACATAGAATTACGTAGCGCACACAATTATAATCCACCAGTTCGTCTGTTACAGGTCCACTCCACACTCACAATTACGTACAACTCCTCTGATACACGTACGCAGTCTTCCAGTCCGTTCGCTAGCACTGCGCTCTTCACGGCTGCTCGCCAAGAACTGAACTGACTCGTCCACTGCAGCCCTTATATCGGAAGATCGCTGTTTCTGGAAGCTTCGCGGCTCGGAACATCATCCCGATGGTTCCAGACGTCAGGGGGAGGGAAAGAGACGGGACAGTGGCTAGTGGTGCCGTTCTAACCATCCCCTCCTTGAGTGCTACACAGATAAATGGGTAGGCGTGAGCTAAATGCTTCCCGTCTGGCCCCTAACTGGCAGCTGGTTCTCTCGGGAATTCCGATGTTCGGGTGTGTGTGTGTTCATATTTCAGATTTGGTAAGTACATGACCTATATAGCTTACATCAAAGGAGTTTTAATTTAAAAGATGTGCTTTGGTCTCAAAATAGAGTCATTATTATTTTTGTGGAAATAGTTTACACTTTATCGTCACATAGTTGTTAGAATCATTCTTGGGCGAAAAAGGATCCCAAACATATACTATGATTTTCCAGAGCTGATACCATACGAGAGTTAACCAAATGTTCAAATCTATATTTCTACGATTTCTTCTGAAGCATTTTTGCGAAAGTTTTGAAGCTTTAATTTCAAACTAAATTACTGTTTTATTCTGTTAAGCAGTCGCACTTCTGACCTACTCTCAGTATTGAAAGAAGCTGACAATGTGGCACTAAACAAATGTCACACCTATGTCAGGGGACAAACAACTTTAAATACTAAACTATTACTCAGGTTATATTAGTTAATTGATGGAAATTAATCATTTCTTCACACTAGCCGTATACAGACTAAGGTATTGGATTGATAGAGTCGACATAAAAAATTCAATGCCGCGGCCGGAATTCTAACCAAGGATCTACTGGTTTCCGTCCAGTCGCTCTTACCCATTGACCTACCATGGCCAACGTGCCATGCAACTTTGGCCTGTATACGGCTAGTGTGAAGAAATGATTAATTTCCAACAATAAGAATTAAATGACGAAATCTGGGACGTTAGTAAGTCGCCACAAACGGTGTATCTCGAATGCGAGAGCCCCTTGTGGTGTACCGGGGAAATAGAGAAGTCAGATGGAGAATTTAATGTTAGGACGGCACGTTGGCCATGGTAACTCAATAGATAAGAGCGACTGGACGGAAACCAGTAGATCCGTGGTTCAAATCCCGGCCGTGGCATTGAATTTTTCATGTCGACTCTATCAATCTATTACTCAGGTTATTTCCTTCTCCAAGCTGTAAAAATGTTATTCTACTGCACGATAATAAGAGAGCTAATAATAAACTTATACGCCTTTAATTATTTGTGTTCAAGGGTAATCAATCAGCAATACACATTAAATCAATACTAATTTTATCAAGGTCCTTTGCATTGAAGCCCCGTGTGGACAACTAAGGTATTATTGATTAAAAATGAATTTTATGGGGCAGACCTTCAGTAACACTTAAGAAATCATAATCCCAATTTTCTTAATCTGGTTTTACCACATTTCAATTGAAATTCCATACTTAGCTTACCAGGGACGCATGGATAGATTTTTGACTTGAAGACAAGTCGCTTCGGTTTTCTATTTTGAAAATGAGCAAGGGCACATAGGCAATAACTGGACCCTTCGTTAAAGGGAATCAGAATGCTGAATTTCGTTATTTTGTCCCATATTCAGGCTTTAAGTGCATAGAAATATTTCAAATCTTTTGCTCAGCTGGCAAACCTATCATAGAGTTAAGATACAGTTTGCCACAGCAAAGAAAGTCCCAGAGGAATGAGGCACAAGGGGGGGGGGTTGCGGTTCCAATACCCTGCCTGGTAGTTGTTTATGACACTCAGGTCAGTTCATTTACAGCCCATTCTAAAGCATTCTGGCACCTTAAAATTTTTTGAATAAACCTTCTTGACTTTTAGTATACTAAGTGAATAGGGCACATGCTTCTTGAAGGTTCTACTCCTTGTGTAGCATGCGTTCTCTGTCACATACATTCGCTGTCCTTGTCGAACTGTGTAAGGGTAGCACATTCCTTTCAGGGACTTTCTTTGCGTTGGCGAACAGTAATACAAACAGGGTAGCCGGACTCTTGGATAGCTCTACTTCAAGGAGTTGCGACCCATGGACACGGGTGAGGACCTCAACGACAGGATAAACGAGGAAGTATTCTACAGATGGTTTAACTGACTAAACAGGCGACCGACCTTCAGAGAGTAAGTGAACACCCATCTTCGGGGTAAAGTCTGTCTATTCAACGCGAGTTCAGTTGCGTCACAAAGGAAACTGACCCTACCGCGCACTAATGCCCGTCATAAATTTATCTCCACACTTCAAAAATGGAAAACTGTCGTTGAGGACGAATATCAACCCTGATTTTCTGTAAATGACAGTCGCATGTTTACTCCAAGTGGAGTCTCAGTTGCCAAAGTTCTAACTTCCAGTTGATCTGTTTCATTACGTGCAGAAATTCGTTGTGTCACGATGTGGAGACCGTGGGAGGGAATTGCAGAGGTAAATGCAGTTGAAGTAGTAGATAAATTTCAGTCAAGTGAACGTAATCAAAGTGAAGACAACAGTATGAATGAATTGGAAAGTGTTGCTGGGCCGAGATATGTTACTGGAGAAGCCTCAAAAAACAAAGTTATAACGGGAACTGTTTCTAAGAAAATTCAAGCGCTTGTTTTGAACACATATGAATATATGCTAAAAAATAATCTTGTAAGGGGTCAATGCAATGAACCTGATAAATTCTGGGTATACACAGAAATATAGTAAGAAAAATTGTGACGAAAGGAATACCAAAGACGCGGATCAAGTGTGAAAACAAAAGGAAACGTTTCTCTAAACTGGACAATTTCACATGCGATTTAATTCGCCGAGAAATTTATAAATTATATGCCAAAGGGAGAGCGCCCACCTTAGATGAATTGGTTGCACATTTGCAAGAAATTTGTGATTTTCCTTATGGGCACTGCACTTTGCGCGGTCTCCTAAAGGAGCTGGGTTTGAAATATCACACTTTGAATAAGATAAGGGTTATTATGTGTGTATATATATATATCAAAACTAAGGAAGTTTCGCAGTAATGGACATGAGATAATTTATTTAGACGAAACCTCGTACGATACTCATGACGTATCGAGAAAGGTGGCAACCTTGCAGAAAGGACTGGGAGAAGGAGGGCCGGTGTTGTAAACCGATTATAAGGGTTCGTCAAAGGAGGTAGCCGAACTGCACTCACGTTGACCAGACAGACTTTAGCAAGGAGAAAATTGTTAACGGCCAATGAGGGTGGAAAAATTAACCCTCTAGTTCTATTCTTTGTTGAGACAGCCTAAAGAGGCAGCCTCTCTCTCAACTTATCTTGCGAAACGTTGGGAGTGTATCCAAGGGACACAATTAATACTCACAAGCTCCAAAGACGGATTGACAAGTCTGAAGCCGTGAAGTAGAAGCAGAAGAAGACAAATAGTTTAAAAACATTATTGAGTATAAGGCTCCATGTAGCTTTAGGCTACCTCATTACCTTTAACGTCAATTTCTAAAGAGCCACAATTTCTACGAAATTCCTTATTGTCACTGGAATTAATTGGTGCAAAATGCTACAATATTTATCATACATTTGCGTTAAATAAGCCAATGAAAATAGGTTTATGTATAAATCACTTTCTTCCTAACTTCAAAAACCAAAGTTTTTCAATGAAACCTAAAGCAAAAAATTAAACAGGTTTCTGACCAATTACGTTCCCAAGCAGTTGATAAATGGTAAGATATTTTCATTTGCAACAGTTCCCTGTGACTACACTTCATCTATGTCATATATAACACAAACCCAGCCGCCCGCCTCGGTAGCGTGGTGGTAACATGTCTGCCTCACTTTCAAGAGGTCCCGAGTTCGAATCTCGGTCAGAGTGAGTTACCTGGATAAGGCTTTTTCCGGGGTTTTCCCTTATCCTGAAAGACGAATGTCCGTTAACTCTAAGCTCTATGGACCCCGGGCTCATTTGAGCATCATTTCACCCATTCCATTTATCGTCCGATATGGCTTAACGTTGGAAGACGTAAATTACAAAACAAACCCAGTCAATGAGAATGTCAGAAAATTGCAAGGACTAGACCAGTGATTATAATTCTTGTAAATAGCAAAACTAAAAGAAGATAACATTTTTGGATAGCAAAGTAAATTAATAGAAAGATTCAAGACAACAAAGTTTGATGTTCACATCCCTAGAGAATGAATTCATAAACATCCTGATAAAGGTGCGACTATTCCGTTGAAAGCTTTTGGTACACATTGTGAATGACCACTGTATTTCTCTTATTTTATATATAAAATTGAATAGATGTCGTGCATAGGAACATTCAGTTATCATCATTCATTAGTTGCTCAAATGTGGAAACCTTCTACAAACTAGGAACATGGAAGTATGAGCATTTAAACAACACTATTCTCAATAGGGGTTTTTGATTTATCTAGAGAAAATAAAAGGAATTCTACGGGGGTTAGTAAGCACGTGGGATAAGCAATAGTTGACAATGTTAGAGTGTGATAGTCTTGATATAAATAAATATGTTTTCAGAATAAACCTGACTAGCAGTAAGATGTAATATATAATCACGTAATATTTTCTGTGTTTTTGCTAGAAGATAAGACAAAACACGACATCAATGGTTTATTCTCAGTAACAATAAGGTACTGTAACGGCAACATATGTTTCTAAAGATATTTAAAAAGCTAAATTAATATTTGTAATATTTGCAGACGAAGATTGCTACACTCTTTCTTCCTTTCTTTTTATCTTTACCTATATATTTTACTTAATATTTTCTATCACCTATGTATACCCCCTTCAGTTTCAATAACCACAGGTATTTTTTTTTTAAATTAACCTCCTCCAACGTTAAGTCCTATCGGACGATGAATGAAACGGGTGAAACGATGCTCAAATTAGCCCAGGGTCCCTAGAGCTTAGAACTAGCTGAAAATTATCTTTCAGGATAAAGGAAAACATCGAAAGAAAGCTTACGTAGATGACTCATCATGAGGGAGATTCGAACTCGGGACCTTCTAAACGTGAGGCAGACACGTTACCACCTACGTTACAGAGGCGGGCGCATGCATCTTTGTTTCTTTATTTTCATTCAATTTCATCACCGTTGTAATTTATTTACATTAGTATTTTCCTGAAGAATAACTTCCTCCTTTAGTAGTGACGTATCAATAGCAAATCCTGGGTGTTTTTTCTCCTTCCTTCATTTACTACTCCTCCCCTTTTCAAGAAAACCCTATTACATGTCTTCACATGTTTTACGTACTTCCCCCTGACGTCTCATTTCTGACTATGTGTAATATTTATACACTTACGAAGTTTCTATCCTTCAATTATATATTCATTTATTTTCTTTAATTTCTGTTGGTTTCTCCTTGAGTGATCCCTCAGTTTTCTGAATACACAAAATACCACATGCACAGTTCTATCTTTCATTTAGTTAAACTGTTCCTGTTGTGCGTAGAAATCTACGAGGGCTGTTCAATAAAGAATGATCACATTTTTTTGACAACGTACCTTTACTCATCCTCATAATTTTGATGGTTCTTCTCAAAATAGTCTCCCCTGAATGCGATGCACCTGTCCCAGCGTTTCTGCCAGTCTTCAAAGACATGCTGGAAACCATTTTTGAGAGATCCTTCAAAATCGCCTCCGCAGCCTTCACCACTGCTTCTGATGATGGATAATGCCTACCACGAAGGCGTTTCTTCAAGTTAGGAAATAGAAAAACGTCACATGGGGCTAAATCCGGACTATAGCGAGGGTGAGGGATGCAGTTCACGTTGACTTTGCAAGTTATTCAGCAACAACATTGGCAATATGCGGCCGCGCATTATCGTGATGCAGCATCCAGTCTGCTTAATGGAAATGTAGTCTTTGGCGCCTGATATGGACTTGCAATGTTTTCAGGACATCCCTGTAGTATTGTCCAGTTACTGATGTGTGTGCAGGTACAACATGCTGATAAACCATTCCATGAATATCAATGAATGAGATGACCATAACTTTCCCAACTGAAGCAACCACTTTTGCTTTTGGGGGGGTTGGTGATGAAGGAGATTTCCACACTGAGCTTTGGTGTTTGCTGCCAGGATCAATATGATGTAGCCAAGTTTCATCAGCAGTGATTACGTTTGAATGAAACTCCTGATCTTCCTCTAACACCAACTTTAACTGCATGTTACCCTCATTGCAGCGGTAGGCGATATTTAACATATAACTAAGAGTTATTTCCGGGCTGTTATGCCGTGGTCTGCTGGAGTTGGATTTTCCAGACGTTTCGTGCACTACTAGGGTGGACATCTTCATTGGCGTGGTCGTGGTCGTAGTCTCCTCGGAGAAGTTCGAGTATTCATTGATCTTCGAGGAAGCGAGGGGAATATATCACTAGTTACTGTTTAAATGAAATAATACGTTAAGATTTCCTTTTGATTAGTTATGTGTGTGACGTCATATCACGTGACCTCTCCTCTCTCTTCATGATAGTAAAGTTTGTGCAAGCTAGGTTCTCGCTCTCTCTGTTAGCAACTGTCGTCCAGAACGGACATGTGTACCCGCAGAGTGAGAGGGGCAGGTAACCGGCCGTTGCGGCCAACTATGTATCCTTCTTTATACCTATAGTGAACCTTTTCTTGTCTGGAATTGTAGTTTTTGGTATGTTGTTATTTAATTACACCTGAGAGAAAGCTCCAACCTTCTCGCAAAGCATGTGAATCCTACCCGGCGCCTCCTCCAATTTTTAACGATCTAATCAAAGACGGTAGTGGATAATTAGCACATGGCCAGATCGTACACGGGGGATAGCTTATTAGGTATGGCCCCTTCTATAGCAGACTATTAGTGAGACCAGCAAGTTCAGGTGGTCTCATGTAAGTAACAGACACCTATAGTTAATTAGTAAGTAGTGTTTTAAAAAGAAAACAAAAACAACTGGAGTGATTCAAAGGGATTCATTGGGATTGCGTCAAGTGACAGTGATTTTCTTTTTATTATCTGTGGCTAAACTATCGATCTAACGCTTTGCACTGGGGACTCCAACTTTATAATCAATTTATTTTTCTTTCCAAAACTATGTGAACAGAACTATAAACTTCTCAAAAAAATTGTCTTTGTGAAACACTTAATGCAAAATTTCGTTTCTGCTAAGAGCAATGTATTCATTGATTTTCGAGGAAGCGAGGGGGAGATGTCACAAGTGACTGTTTAAATAATACGTTTTGATTTTCATTTGACCAGTTATGTGTGTGACGTCATGTCACGTGACCTCTCCTCCCTCTTCATAATAGTAAAGTTTGTGCAAGCTAGTTTCTCGCTCTCTGTGTTAGCAACTGTCGTCCAGAACGGACGTGTGTAGCCGCAGCGTGTGAGGGGCAGGTAACCGGCTGTTGCAGCCAAGTATGTATCTTTCCTTATACCTATAGTGAACCTTTTCTTGTCTATATTTGTAGTTTTTGGTATGTTGTTATTTAATTACACCTGAGAGAAAGCTCCAACCTCCTCGCAAAGCATGTGAATCCTACATAATGAGCTATGCCTCGTGTACGATCTGGCCATATGCTAATTATTCATTACAATCTTTGGTTAGATCATTACAGCATTTATAGTGGTCGTTCTGTGCTGGTCTTTCCTCGGAACTCACTCTTAGCAACTGCCGACCACTGCTCCAGAAAATGCTTAGAAGACTCTTTCGGCATTGCGATAGCCACCCTCACTGTTTAAAAGAAATTTGGATTGAAACCCTAGGCTTTGATTGATTATATTTTAGACTCTACATTAATTTACTGCACCATAATTAAATTGTATACTGCTCAGATACAGGTCCTCTTCTTTCACAGGAATATACTTCTCTAAATGGTTACTATCTTTTTAAAACTGGATAATCGAAATTATAACCTTTTTCATTTCTTTCCCTTTCCTCTTACAGTCATTTGGCAACGTTGCATAAGTATACAACGGTTTTCACAAAGGTGTGATTATAGTGAGCGAATTTGCTCAAGGAATACCCAAAATATGCTTCTTCTTTCAAGTTTATTTCTTTGGATTTTCATGGTTTATCAGGTAAACGCATTACAGTAAAACCTCTGTAAAACGGAACGCGATCGTTCCGGCATTTATTTTCCGTTTACCCAGGTTTCCGTCTTACAGAATTCAAAGAAATTACAAGATAGCAGCACAGGTTTACAATGAAGGAATTATATAGAGCGAAGTGTAAGTAATAATAAGCTTATACATATTATGTACTATATTTTCAAATAGAATACAATAACTGTAGTTTGGCGCCTATTTCATTTCCCGTTTTCAATTTTCCCTTTCCAATCTGCAACTGTCTGCTTATCAACATCATTTACTTCACCACACACAACATTCAAAACAGGGTTATGGCGATGTTTGAAACTCTCTAGGCATCCATTGGAAGCTCTGAAATTGATTTTGCCTAATTTTATTGCTGCCTCTAAATCTTGAGTCTGAAGCAGTGGTGCAGAAATAGAAATTCCTATAGCGCACGCACTAACACATCACTAGAACACAGCACGATTTAGCTCGTCATACTCTGTAGATTTTGTGTTGCGTTTCACTGCCCTGCTGTTTCCCTTTAACCACTCGTCTTAAATTGTTATTTTGTTTCTCAGAATTCTTTATTCTGAGTTTTTCCCAATTTAAACAACAGAGTTGTTCTTTAAATAGACGTTTCTTCTTTTCGTGTTCTCCAATAACCTCAATATTTTCTTAAAATCATCAAAGTTCACAGTTTTCTTCCACTCGTACCTGATCAGTTGTAACAACGAAACAGAATGAACACACAGCAAAACTGTTTTACCCTTACTACGTGTGTTCGAAGAGAGTTGAGAGAGCTAATGGTTTGTTTTCCTTTTTCCTCGAAGGATTACAGTATATGACTTTATGGTTCATGGGACTTCGTTGCAAGTAAAGTCGCCCTCAAATTATTGCACATTGTAAAGTACGTGCATTGTAACCCATTACACAAAAAGCAATCCGTTTTGATCAGGTTATTTACGTAAACGTTCCCGAAAAGTTTGTCCGTTTCCGCATTAGGTAGTTTTCATGTTTAGGGTATAATTTTAGGTGGGAGATCACTCCATTCCGAAATTTATTTTCCGTTTTTCCAGGTTTCCGGGATATAAGTGTCTGCTTTAGGCGGGCTTTACTGTAGTATCAGTTTACAAGATGCGGTCCACCAACGCAATGAAGGTCCCTGAAAGGAATGCGCCCCCTTACACAGTAGGACAAGGACAGCGAATGCGTGTGACAGAGAATACATGCTAAAGAAGGAGCAGAGCCGTTAAGAAACATGCGGCCTATTCACTCTGTACACTAAAACCCAGAAAATTCATTCACAAAAGTAGAAGCCATCGGAATGTTTTTGAATGGTCTGTAACTGAACTAACATGGGGATGTCATAAGCTACCAAGGGAGGTAGTAGAAAACGTTTCTAACCACCCTGCGTCTCATCCCCCGGAGACTTTCTTTCCTGTGGTATACTCTATTGTCACCCGAACATCGCAATTCCCAATAGAACCAGCTGGCAGGTAGGGCCAGACGGGCAGATTTCAGGCAACACCTACCCATTTATCTCGTATCACTAACTGACGGGATGGGTAGAAGAGCGGCATGAGTCCTGTACCGCCTCTTCCCCTCCCCCTGACGTCTGGAACCATCGGGATGATCTTCCGAACCGCGAAGCTTCCAGAAACAGCGATCTTCCTATATAAGGGCTGCAGTGGACGAGTCAGTTGAGTTCTTGGCGAGCAGCCGCGAAGAGCGCAGTGATAGCGAACGGACTGGAAGACTGTGTACGTGTATCAGAGGAGTTGTACGTAATTGTGAGTGTGAAGTGGACCTGTGACAGACGAACTGGTGGATTGTAATTGTGTGCGCTACGTAATTCTATGTAATCGGCAAGAGTTTCAACTGTAATTCGGTGGAAATAAAGAACATTTTGAGTTTGTGCAATTAGACATTTAATTTCACGAACCTACAATGTCATAATATTTTACTCAGCATATAGATCATTAATGCATGCTTTATATTATTCAGGAAACTTTTACGTAAATGTTAAACAAGGGTTAATTAGCCTTTCCGCAGAAACAAATTGGAAAAGTAAAATTAAGCAAATAATGGATAAATTAGGGAACCCTAATATATTTAATTCACATAAGGAAACTAATCGATTATTATTTTTTCAGTGTACTGCTGCTTCCAGTCAAGTAAGACTTTAAACCGAAAAGTCTTTTGAAATTTGCTCAGTAAGATTTCAATGCCGTCCTAACTTATTTAATGATTCCTTCCACCATTACGATGGTAGTAATTTGATCAGTATATGGTGAATATTATATGGAGAATGTATTGTACTGAATTGTATGAAAAATAATTATCTCACAAAAAGATTAGATAAGCCTAGTGGGACACCTCGTGCAGTGCGACATGCACTCCCCACCAGGAGGGAGGGATAAAGTGAAGAAAACAAAGCAGACCACGTTTTCGCAGACAAAACACGTGCAGGTCCTTAACAAGTGCTGAGAGATCTTTATCTCTATGTCATGACACATGAGTTTTGTATAAAAATGGCAAATAATAAAATAACAAGATTCATTCAGAATAAGATAGGATTAAGGCAAGGCTTAAGATGAGCCCCATACTGTTTATTCTTTTTATAGATGATATTGTAGATGCAATTAGAATAGGAAATAGGCACGTGCCAATAATTAATTACAGGGAAATATCTGGGTTGCTATTTACAGATGATTTAGTAGCAGGAGCTATTTCTAAATTGGGAATAGATAGAGCAATTGGAGCAATACATAAATTTTGCAACGTATGGAGCCTTGGTATTAATGTCAACAAAATCAAAATTATGGTACATAAGAAAGGCAACAAGTTAAGAAAAGAGGAGAAATGGTACTGACAAGGAATAGAAATTGAGGTGGTCAATAGATTTAATTATCTAGCAGTACGATTCAGCAGGAAGCGGGGTTGGAAAGAGCAGAAGAGAATGGCAATGGCAAGAGGTAAAATTGCATTAAAAGCTATTAAAGCATGCCTAGATAAATTACCAGGAATGCAAATAAAACAGCTGGAGAGAATTTACACAGCCGTAGTAGAAGCAAAAATATTCTATGTGGTAGAGATATGGGGTTTGGAGGATGGGGTGCAAATAGGAATGTGATTCATAGAAATTTTTTCAGACAAGTTTTGGGCTTACCACGAGCTTCGCCAAATGGAGTGGCGCAAGTAGAATTGGGAAGACTGGGAACTAGAGGGATAGTGGTGGAAAGAGTGTTAAAATATTGGGCGAGAATTAGGAGTTTAGATGAGCAGAATATTCTGCGTCAATGCTTGATAGTACAGGAAAGATTAAATCAGAAACATTCATGGCTAAATAAGATAAAGGAAATGATGTTAAAAATATGGTTGGGTGTCATCTGGAAAACAGGGAATTATTGCAAAGTGGATTTTGGAAAGAATATAGGTTAAGAACGGAAGATATTGAAAGGCAAGAAATGTTAGGAAGCTTCAACTTGAAAACTTCACTGAGAATTTATAGAGAGATGAAAGTGATGTGGAACAGGAAAAACTACATTGATATTTGTGATAAAGCAGCAAGAGAAGGCTTTGCATGGGCCAGAACAGGAGTGGTAAAACTGAAGTGTTTGGGAAGAGTGAGGTCTCACCAAAGTGATAAAGAATGGCATTTGATTTTAGAATGTGAAGAGATTAGGTTGCTTAGGGAGAAGATAGGTAAAAAAGAATGGGCAAGGCTACCAACAGAAATTCAAGCAATGAAGTTAATGAGTGAAAAAACTAGGAAAAATTTAATTGAAATTGGGAACTTTTTGGGAAAAGTAAAAGCCAAATGGTTGAGAAAGTTAAGTAAATATGACGAAAATGAAGATGAAGTTATTTTAGATAAGTTGCCAATGGGGGCCCATTAGCTTGACAACCTCAGAGCTTGAGTGTATTGGGCCCAAGGGTAACCAGCAACTCAGTGTAGTAATAAGTATGTAAATAAGGAATAATTTGTAATTGAAATGGAAATAAAGATTACTTACTTACTATGTCATGACACAAAGACTCCAGATCCCCTGTCGATAAATAATTATATCACAAACTTTTATGTATTATACCTTATAGTATGCACCAAAGAACCTAAAAGTTACCAAATTTAGATTTCAGCACCAAGTTTTTTCTTACTGTGCCATGAATTACTTTCTTACGCAATCAGATGCGAAAGACGCTGACAAAGATATCAGTAAAATATCTCCATATGAATAACAGTAAGAGAAAACTCATAATTCAGAGATAAAAACAAATGCGGTAGAAGCAGATGATAATACATTGAAAGTCAACCCGGAACTTGTACTTGGTTTCATTAGAAGTCAGATGCTCTGGACCTGTAGAATCGTTCAGTCACGGCTGATTTTAACAAATCAAGAATTGCTAGAAAGCACGATCCTTGGCATTCAACTTCAAGACAGGGTCAGCAATAAGAGGACGGGTATAAATGTCATACAACTTTTTCAGGACACATAAAATGGAAATGAGCAGTTTCACGTGAATGGAACCCAGCCGTTCGACCTACAAATGAGTAGTAAGGACGACCTCAAGAAACACTTTGGTAGCCGGTGGTCAATCGAGGTGGAGTGGAGACATCTGACGAGAGTAGCTCTTCAACATCAACAACGTATCCCGATGTATCACTGGAGTGAGTTACTGTCAACTGTTTACTAACGATAACCATATGGCGTTTCTTTTTCCTTAAGTTGAAAATGTCAAAATGTCTCTTTTCTAAACAAGTCTGCAATAAGACATTCATATACAAGAAACGCGAGTTTGCAGAAGTATCCATACATTATAGGTATGATGTACAGAAACACAGATGATCCAAATACTAAAACACTGTGAATCTCTACCATTCTCCACAATTCCTTCTCTGAGTGAAAAATAATAACACTCGGTACCGAGCGGGATGGCTCAGGCGGTTCCATCTGTGGCCTGCGTTCAGGAGGCCCGGGTTCGATTCCCGTGGCCGACCTACCTGACCCATGGTTTTTGTCCGGGGTCTTCCCGGAACACTAGGCGAATGCTGGGTAGGTTAACTACATCCCCCGCATTTCCTGTGCCACTATTTCATCTCAAATATCATTTCACATCATCTCTCAACTGGTGGTCTCTTTCAGGGTAGAAGTGTCGGCGGGTGTCTCGGTGGTGCATGGCAGGATGATATTATCTGAGGAAAACTACTTCCTCCTCCGGTAGGTCGGTTGTTGGTCTCGGCTCCTCTACTGAGACGATTTCGGGACTGCCAACCAGGGACCTTTGGGGCTAGGATCGCCTGCCAGGGACCTTTAGGGCTCGCCTACTGGGCTCGTTGCCTTCCAGCGTATCCGTTACCCTGGCCTGTCGCAGGAAGTCTCTAACCAAGTAAACTGTAGGGACCCTGCCCTCTGTACCGTCGTGGCTCCTTGAGTCGGCCACCCTCTGCCTGCTTCGTCTCATCCTTCCTCCGGTGGTGCCCCTTTTAGGGACATAGGAACAATGGGCCCAGCATGGTGGCCTACTTACCGAATCCCCTCCGAAATTAAATTCTAACACCCAATGAGCGACTCCACCCTAACGTGCTTGGTTTTCATTTGGCAGATCCCCAGTTCGGTTCTCGTCGTCTTTATCATTCTAATTTTTTTTTCTTCGTGGCTTTCCCGGTTTAGTAAGCGAATACTGGTTTCATACCCCTTCTATCAAGAATTTAGTCTCCGAGCAGGGGGCGGCGTTTAGTTGGTTGGGGCGAGATGGTGAAAGTATCACTCTAGAAAGATTTCTTCCTAGCGTTTGACGGAACTTCTGGTTGTCAGGATACATATGCTGTAATCGTTAGGGATTAGGTTCTTGCTAGCGCATATCATCATCTAAACTAATTGCCATTCAGGGCTCTCCATTCACTTCTCCCAGAGGTCATATGACTTACCTACAGTACTGTGCTGCAGTTACAGAGGTTATAAACGTCGTCCTGGAAGTTACATTTCCATACGAAATGTAACCGCTTATGAGCGTAATTAGGCGTCGACGAATGCATTAGAACTGGGAACTTTAGGGATCCCCTCCATGCTTGCATCCGGCGTCATCCTCATCTATTCGCCCTTCGTATCTTTCTCCTAATTTCTCTCTCCCAGATGCACAAAGACTCTTAAGGTCTACGAACAGTGATCTCCCCTGGTTAAAAAAATTTTTGTAGTGTTTAACGCCCGCTTTTACTACATACGGCACCGCAGGCGGTGACACTGATGATACATGGGATGAAGATGGAGCACCGGTGGAATGAGATGGCGGGGGAAACCGGAGGTCCCGGAGAAAACCCGCCCCAGCGCCGTGTTGTCCACCACAAATCTCACTTTGCGGTCGCCTGGGATCGAACCCGGGCCGCCTTGGTGAGAGCCAAGCGGTCTAACCACTGAGCCATGGCGCGGCCCTCCCCTGGTTAAGGGTGATACCGAAATTTAGGGATGCAATGAACAAGGAATCGTAATGTATTTCAAAGAAACATGGTATATTTGTTAAAACGCGAGCAGGTGCAGTTGGGGTGAGTAGTTTAACAAAGTGATGGGAGAAAGCAGGTTCTTAGCAGGGATTCTAAGTGGATAACACTTGACTCCGTTTGAAAAGGCATTGTTCGGACCCTTAATAATGGAATGACCGAGACTAATAATCACAATGGACAAAATAATCACAAAAGGAATTTTGGTGTGAATAAAGACAGGCTTCGAGAGGTGATAGTCACATGCAGCTGCAGTGCCCCAGTGAGGACACACACAACTGGGCTGGCGGTCCATTAAGAAAGACACAACTGGTTCGGTCTTCCGTGAGGAGAAAAGGTATGTATCGGTTCCTATGTAAGTAACGAATTATTGCGTAATATGCATTCTACACACGGTAACTCTAAACAGTGATATATTGGTAACCCGTGGGCGGCAACATCGCGATTGATGTGATGATGAAAATGAAGCAGTCATTAAAGCAGTCTGAAACTTGTATTCCAATGTCATTACAACCGTCCTTACTTCCATACATATCCACGCATACCCTTTGACGGAACTCTTGCTCTTCCCTGAGGATAGGCCACACTGTTTGAAAATTTACAACGTAAGAATAAGCTGCATCAAACTAGTCACCAATGCGTGCAGCAACCTTTTCCAGTGTATAAGTAATAGATGTGAAATAACTTGCATCAAGGGGCCCCTCTGTAATATATACCTTTAACCTTATACCAAGTTCCTTCATATTCAATTATTGATGCATCATCATTATTTACAGATGAATCAGAGTATCCTGTTACCCCTGTTCAGAAGAGTTTATTCTTTTGAAACCATCACATTTATTTGATAAAAGAGGTAGAGTCCATCAACGATTTTCCCCATCACCAAAGCAATTTACTGTGACCATTTAATTGAATGGTTCATAATAATGGTGATGTCCCAGAGTAGAGTTGGATGCTGGAGAGTGTAAATACATAGTTGAATTCATATTTGTGCGTTATTTATACAAATTTGGTGTCAGAACAAATATTGAGGGTCAGCCTCTGACCCATTTAAATTACGGTATATGATTATCACACGAGATTTGAGCCTTAATGATTGCAGGGGTACATCTATTTAGGATCTGTTTTATTATGAAATATGGCAATCGTGTATCTCCAAATTTAGCTCTCTCTCTCTCTCTCTCTCTCTCTCTCTCTCTCTCTCTCTCTCTCTCTCTCTCTCTCTCTCTCTCTCTCTCGCCGTTTATACTTCATCCTTCTCTCTCTTCTTTATTCATTTCTAACTTTTCTCATTTAAAACTAGTTAGCTAATAAAAAAGGTCAAAGTCAGTCCTAACAAAATTTTTCAATTTTAAATCTATAGGATAAATATCCTAAATGTTAGTGAAAAATTGCGATAAAATCACAGGCTTGTAAAATTATTAAAACGTAAAATATCCTGGCAATGTGAATATGTAACGTTTTTTTTTTTTTTTTTCATCGGAGTGAAAGTGAGAGAGTTACGTGACGATCTAATAACCCTGAGCTTAGGGCGTGGTTGTGCACTTACGGACTTTTCTGATATTTCTCACAATCCTTTCAACATTTCTCGAGATTGTTTTGCAAATATAGCTAAATATTTGATAAGTTTCTAGTAGTAGTAATAGTAGCCGTAGTAACACAGGGACTAACCAGTTTGTAAATTATGCAATTTAACTAAAATGTACCTACACAATTTGATAAAAGCAATAAACGAGTAGAATTTCAGGTCAATAATTATTAATTTTTTGGTTGTGGCTTTTAAGATGCTTCTTCCAAAAAGGGAATGAAGTAGTCATACTGAAATCTCTTTAATATTTTCCACAATATATAATAATTAAAACTTTGTGTATAGTTATTAATATAAGGAAACGCTATGCCACCGAACTCATCCTACCTGGATAGAAGCTTTTTTTCTGTTGTATTTCTTCACAAACCTATCTTATAGTTCAATAAGAACATTAATTTGAAATTTTGTGCAAAAGTTATTAAAATTGCTTAGCAAAGTGAATATTTAATAAAAACCTTTCTGAACTGACTTAACGAATGTTTGTCAAACTTTGCAGCCACACTTATTTGTACAGAAAAAAGACGTAAATAATTCAAAACACTCAGTTGAATAAACCACTGAGCTACTATGGCCAACGTTCCGATATGCCATTAAATTCTCCAACTGACTCGTATGTTTCCCGGTAGACCACTAGGGGTTCTCATATGCTATGAGACACGCACCTTTTGGGGCGACTTACTATGCTGTAAGTACTTAAGTCCCAGGCTTCATAGTTAAACCACTGAGCTACTATGGCCAACATGCCGACATGACAACTGACTCGTATGTTTCCCGGTAGACCACTAGGGGTTCTCATATGCTATGAGACACACACCTTTTGGGGCGACTTACTATGTTGTAAGTAATTAAGTCCCAGCCTTCATAGTTAAAACTCAATGCTTTTATTTTAGGTAAATTGGTGGATATAATCATTTCTTTCACAAAGAAATGATTATTTGTGTGATAAATAAAATAAAGTAATAAATAAAATAAATAGAGAGTGAAGACTGACCCCCATCTAATGACCAGGGAGTTACCGAGCTGTCCCCGAAAGGGCGCCCGGCGTCTCCGTGGGGCAAGACCTAGAGACTAACAAACACCCTCAACTGGTCCTGTGGACTCAAGACGGGATGGAAGTGAATACGACATTTACGCGCGCCGACTACAAAGGGGAAGGCAACCGATAAACATCGGTGGGGCCACCTGGTTATCTAGTACACCTTCTACTAGCTATGCAGGCTAGTACATGGGAATGTGTGGCTTCCCTCAACCCCGTCCGGAGACGTACCCGATCTCTCACGGGTATTGGGAACCACTGCCCCCTCGAGTCCAACTCAATCCGAACAACTCCCTATCAGGGAGCGGCTCGAATGTTTGGCCCGAACTTTCTCTAGTAACGTCAGAGGTACCACGAGTGCTAGGGGTGTGCAGCGCCCGCGCCACTGCAGCTGAAGGGGACGGATCCCCCCCTACGAGAATTATAAATATATAATATAAATAACCTGCTTCTTGCCCGCCTCCGTGGTGTGAGATAGCGTGTGTGTCTCACACTCAAGAGGTCGCAGGTTCGAATCTCGCTAAGAATGACTTACCTGGATAAGGTTTTCTTCCAAGGGTTTCCCTTATCTAACGAAGTCAAATGCCGCATAATTATGAATTCTAGGGATCCTGGACACATTTGAGTATCGTATCAGCTATTTCATTCATTCATTCACTCAGTGATTTATTTCTTCATTTGTCGTATGCTATGACGTCCACTGTTGAAAGAACTAAAAAATCTGTTTCTTTACTCAAATGTTTTGAAACTAATACTGTTATTAATTTGGTATTCCTTTATTAAATTATATTAGGTCATATCTTCACAGACAAACATAAAATTGCAAGATATTGTTTGTATTTATCCGTCATGTGTAGTGTTCACATTCATTAAACGAACTGCAACAGTTATCGTATTTATGGACCGGGCGAAATTACGCAGCTTTATAATACGCGGGCACGACCCATCTCTCAAATAGTACGAGGGCTGCTCAATAAAGAACGATCACATTTTTTTTTTTTTTTTTTTTTTGACAACGTGCCTTTACTCATCCTCATAATTTTGATGGTCCTTCTCAAAATAGTCTCCCCTGAATGCGATGCACTTGTCCCAGCGTTTCTGTCAGTCCTCAAAGACATGGTGGAAACCATTTTTGGAGAGATCCTTCAAAATCGCCTCCGCAGCCTTCACCACTGCATCTCACGATGGATAATGCCTCCCACGAAGGCGTTTCTTCAAGTTAGGGAATAGAGAAAGGTCACATGGAGCTATATCCGGACTATAGGGAGGGTGAGTGATGCACTTCACGTTGATTTTTGCAAGATATTCAGCAACAAATTTGGGAATACGTGGCCGCGCATTCTCGTGGTCTTATGTGGTTTTTAGCGCCTGATATGGACTTGCAATGTTTTCAGCACATCCCTGTAGTATTGTCCAGTTACTGATGTGTGTGCAGGTACAACATGCTGATAAACCATTCCAGGAATATCAGAGAATGAGATGATCATAACTTTCTTAGCAGAAGCAACCACTTTTGCTATTTTGGGGGTTGGTGATGAAGGAGATATCCACACTGAGCTTTGCTGTTTGCTCTCAGGATCAAAATGATGTAGCCAAGTTTCTTTATCAGTGTGATTACGTTTGAAAGAAACTCCGCATCTTCCTCTAACATCAAGTTTAACTGCATGCAGACCTGCATGCGAATGTCCTTTTGTTCGGGAATCAATAGTCTTGGAACCCATCGCGCACAAACACGTCTCATGTGTAATGCTTCTGTCACCAACGTGTCGTTGGCACCCAATGAAATGTTCAGTATTTCAGAAAGTGATCTTAAGTTAATTCGTCGATCCTCTCTCACAATGGCAGCAGCAGTGTTGATGTTTTCTTCTGTAAGAGAGGTAACTAGAGCACTGGGTCCACCTTCCTTTGAAATTGATTGTCTCCCTTCTTTAAACACTTTAAACCACCTTCGAGCTGTGCTGTAGGGAAGAACAGACTCTCCATAGGCCTTCTGTAACATTGTATAGGCCTCAACTGAAGATTTGTTCAGACCAAAGCAGAATTTCAAAGCCGCATAGTATTGTTCCTCGCGTGTTACTTCCAATGCAGTGGTAGGCGATATTGAACATGTCTGGACTTGCCTGGTTCTCACAGGCGGGAACCAGGAGTACCAACAATTAAACTACTACGGTGTGTTTGTTTCACATTAAGCTAACAGAATATAATAAGTTTGAATTTTAGTGCGAAAAATTATGACCGTAAAATTATTATGATCATTCTTTATTGAACAGCCCTCGTATATTTAAATGCCGGAGTCTTCAAAGCTGCTGCCAGCACATCAAGTATGATCTCAAGCCACTGGGGGAATCGTATATAAACTCGCTCCGTGAGCGATGCCATTGATGACGTCAAATTTTGCCCGGCAAATTTACAGATCGAGATGAACACCGTGTATTGCTGAATGTCTACAATGATCTTAATAGCATGGTTGGTAAGGTTTTTTTAATTTTTTTTTTTTTCATTTCTAACAATTTTAAAAGAAGGAATGTTTAAGTAGAATAGTGGCATAACTATGGGAGTAATCCTTTCCTCCTCAATTAACAAACTTACTAAATATAATTACATCAGGGAGCTTAGAAAGCAATCTTCCACAACCAAGAAATGCCAGTCTTCTGATAATATTTTAAACAGTTTCTGAGATAAGTTATTATTAAGTAAGCAGAGTTAACTTTGCAGACCACTGTTTAAAATCTCTCCTCAGTACAACCGTATGTATTTGCATACTATAAACAGTTAATAAGGAAAGCCGGACAGGCCAAGACTGCTAGACAAGTTTATGCAAATATCACATGTTATTCCGCTCATGGCAGAGAGTTTCTTCCATTTTGGGTACTTAGAATAAAGTAATGACATGGTTTTCTTAAAGGTTGTAGAATTTCGGAGCCACAACGACCTTCAGCTTGGCAGCAATTTTCCAAGTGGGTTAAGGAGCACAAACGGCGGATAGAGGTCGTACCTGTTCTTCCGATGATGTGTAGATTGCTAGACGATTGCAGTTTGTCTCAAGGCGACGTGCGTAGTGTTTAGTGTAAGTGCAGCCATCTAGCGGAACTACCGTATATCCACTGAAACGGACCTCTCAGTTACTAGCACAGAGGCTACTAGTGAAAGTTTTGCCTCCAGTGTCTGTCAGAGACACCGTTGCATCACAATAAGGAAACGACTTTTTACAGTAAATCGTTCAATAGCGGCGCGCGTCAAGTTTACTATGTATGTACAACACCTACATCGTTGCATATCTATGAACGTTATCTCTTAATTTTCTGTTATTCATCTATACCGCAAATTGATTCGAGAAAATGGCGAAATAGTAGATTAATGCCCGATTTCACCAACAAGTGAAACACTCGTGTTGAATCTCTTATTAAACTAACAAGTCAAATTTCTGATGTTAAGTCCTTAACAATTGTAAATAGTCAAGACGGCGGGCGTGAAGGCAGCTGTTGCTGTCGATTTGCTATATTTAAGACCGTGTAAATGGTATTCGTAATAGAGCACGGCCTATTGATATAATTTTGTGGAGCTATCAGAAGAAAATTTTCTACAGAGGTATACACTGTCCAAACAAATTGCTATGAAGGTTACTGCGGAAGTACAAGAGAGGTTGGAACATGAATCGAAAGGAATATGGCGATCTCGCCTTTACATTAAGTATTAATAGCTTTGCGATTTTATAATTCATTGAATTATGTGGATAATACACTGTCTACCTCCCGTCTTGAAACGTTCTAGTCACTCATCACTTGTCTTTCTTCGCTCCTCATTTTAAATTTACGAAATACTGAGTTAGAACAAGCATCGAAAGGAATATGCCGATCTCGCCTTTGCTTCAATTAATAATAGCTTTGCGATTTTATAATTCACTGAATTATGTGGATAATACACTGTCCACCTCCCATCTTGAAACGTTCAAGCCACTTGTACTTTTTCGCACCTCGTTTTAAATTTACGTAATACTTAGAACATGTATCGAAAGGAATATGCCGACCTCGTCTTTGCTCAAGTATTAATAACTTTGCGATTTTATAATTCACTGAATTATGTGGATAATACACTGTCCACCTCCCGTCTCGAAACGTTCAAGTCTGTTGTCCATCTTCGCACCTCGTTTTAAATTTACGTAATAATGAGTTAGAATATACATCGAAAGGAATATGCCGACCTCGCCTTTGCTTCAAGTATTAATAACTTTGCGATGTTATAATTCACTGAATTGTGCACCTCCCGTCTTGAAACGTTCTAGTCACTCATCACTTGTACTTCTTCGCACCTCGTTTTAAATTTACGTAATACTGACGAAGTTGTTTGGTGCTTGTAGTAATGACACATGCATTTGAATTAAATTCGTTTCCAATTTTTTCCCACGTGACATCTTTCTCTTTTACATTCCCCGCATCCGTCCTCTTATTTTCCACGATATCCTTATACTTCGTCACCAAATCAATTAACAATTCTTTCTCCATCGATGAGAAATTTGTTTGACGGTTTTTGTTTACGATTTTGTTTATCCGCCCCTTTTTTTAGCTCTGTGCAGACGAAAATGAAAACAAAAGCGCATCGCAGTACGTTCAGAAAATGATACGGCTCATCCATAGCCTTCTATAGCTGTGATATTTACAAGTCCCTTGGCATTAACAGATGTTTGTTAACATTTCCAGAAAACATGTTGTTGAAATGCAAGAACTTTAGCAGCTTTGTTAGCGCTGTTACAATTTTTACGTTACATTTGTTAACGTCGATTTTAACATCTGTTGTTGAAATCGGGCATAAGTCTAGAAACACGTTTTAGATCGCGAAAGGTTAAGCGATGAGGGCTATTCTATACAGTTTTGTTAGGGCTTAGCAATTTGTTAAAGTCCTATTCTGTATTCTATGATTTCCTAGGCAAATAAGCTTTCAGCTGATAATGCAACAAACCCAGAGACCTTGTTGCATATGCAAAATGCTCCGAAATAAAATACTAGCAACAGCAACAGTCCTCCAGATAATAGAACTAGTGAAAAAGAAACTCTCTTTTCACTCTCACCCACTCAACGAATACCTGCATTCATATGGATATTATCAACAGGCAGTGGCGGTTCGTGGAATAAAAGTGTGGGTGTTCACAAGACCTACACTTAAAATGCACACTAGCACTATCCGCTACTGCTACCACCACAACTACTAGTGATTGCTAGCACAAACGCCCCACAAAATGTTATACAATCTATTAGCCTAGAAAGAATGTATCTATTCCTATCACCTTGCTTATTTTGTCGCTTTACTAACAGTCTGTAATATTAATATTCACACAACCAAACATGGCGAACTGAATACATGCATTTTTACGTCAGCGTGAATTCCCGTGCTTCTTTATCTTTTCACTAAGATGTACCAAGTCGGCACATGCTACTTTTGTCCAATTACTCTCTTCAGAGCTAAACAGAAGGGACGGAAAGCAAAAAGGCCCATTTCTAATACTGCAACCGCATAGCCATTTACAGGTTGTGTATACATTGTTGTTAAATTTACGCCTATAGTCCCCCTTCTGATTTTTGTAACACGCTCAAAACGGGCTGAGGACATCCTAGTTGCTTTATTACAACTTTTTTTTTCGTAAGTCAGTTTATCTTTTAAAATGGAATCCACCGAGTTCCTAGCTATGTCTTGAGAGAAGTTCAACAGTCACAAAGATTCGAAAACCTCGCGATCGGTCGCTGCACACAAGGAGTAATTGTTTTGCGCTAAAGCACTAGTTTTACTTGATGTAATAGGAAACTCACAATTGTCTCATCTGCTGATTATGTACAAATTCCAAGTTTATCACAGTGTTTAAAACAAAACATCTGTTTAGAAACTGGACTGCAAAACCACACTAAAGCAACAAAGCTAAGATTCATAGCGCTAGGACTTGTAAATATTCTTTGTATTTGGAGATAGTTGCAGTTAAAGTCTATAGATAGCAGCACTTCCCAGAGATGACCAAGAACTCTGGTGTTGCCAATGAGAATTAACGTGCACATCGAAAATGTGCTATGATCTGGGCGTACCCAATCAATGTCTATCTATAGCATTTGTCGTCTACGCATGCGCAAGGCTTTAAACGTTACATGATATGCTAGCACAAGAGAAGTGTGCTACCTGCAACGTTGCCACATACTCAGGCTATCGTCGTCTACTTACTGCACATTAAGCAATGAGTGCGATAAATACAAATAACGAATGCAAAGAGGAAAAGGGTTTTTACAAGACAAATATTGGGAGTTTGCGTGCTTTTGTGCTCCTAAACAGCAGCCGCCCCTGTCAACAGACCTCTTTTTGTGTCTTGAAGACAGTAGACTGAAGTTGTGAACGCATGGGGTTGAGTCGATGATCTGGCCCTTGGGGTAGGGTAGCTAAGGTTGTTGTGTAGCAGAGGTTGTTGCCCTCATTCATACTTCTGCTCTATAAGCCACAGACTTAATAAATACATTTGATTCAGAGGAATGTAGGCCCGCCAAGGTAGTGTAGACGGTAGCGTGTCTACCTCAAGTTCAAGAAATCGCGAATTTGATTCTCGGCCAGATTGAGTTACCTGGATAAGGTTTTTTCAGGGGTTTTCCCTTATTCTGAAAGAGGAAAGACTAAGCTCCATGGACCCTGTGTTCACTTAAGCTTCATTTCATTCTACAGAATTAAACTGAAGCTGAACATTGAAAATAATGAGTCATACATAAATAATAAATACCTACTTTTGGTTGATAGATATACATTCGAATTTAAGAAAAATGTGCATTGCAGCTGGTATATTTAAGAAGTGTCGCTAAATCATAAAGAAAACTTAGATATTATTGTGGTTATTTTATTTATTCATTAATAAAATTTATTTATTTATTTTTTTTGTTATCTGATAAGGTTCCAGAGCCAAAGTTTATGCTAGGGAACAGTACAAAAATATATAAAATGATGGCAAACAGCCTTAACAATATTTATAATACATTTTTATAGTAGGAATTTATAACTATATATATAACAAAGATAGAAAAATTCACTGTAACTGAAGACGTAATAAGAGCGGAGAACACTGCAATAACTACATATACATAAGACATTAACACCTATTCATTTTTAACCAGGTCAGCTAATCAATCTAGCTATAAATGAGTTACCGTTTGTCAGTTATCAAAATAAGCCTTCAGTATTTTCAGCAATTTTGCTTTTAAAACCTTTTATGATCCTGCAGCTTTTCAGTTCCAGGGCAGTGCATTGTAAAAGTTGATAACATGTGAGGTTAAGCGGTTCAGATTATAAGTAGAAGTGTATATATCTGTCTGTGTGTGTGTGTGAGAGAGAGAGAGAGAGAGAGAGAGAGAGAGAGAGAGAGAGAGAGAGAGAGAGAGAGAGAGAGAGAGAGAGAGAGAGAGAGAGAGAGAGAGAGAGAGAGAGAGAGAGAGAGAGAGAGAGAGAGAGAGGTTCAAACGTTAGACTAGACTTTAGAAAGTTATTTTTGATTTTATGGAGATATATTATCGAGGGCAGCATATGCATAATTGTAGTGGTAACATGTTAGTTACATGGATTGATACAAATTAGTGAAATTTGCATATAAACAATATGAAACTCAAAATCCAGTTTCCTTTGGTTGTCTTCCCTAAACTAAATTGGAAACAGTTTAGAGGAGCTGTTTCTCCCCTGGGCGAAATTTCTCCATAAAATATATAATTCTTTGGAATCACTTCTTTCAAACGATGGGTGTGAATTAAAAAAAAGGTCAAAACATATTACTATTTTCCGTCCAAAGCTTACAAAGAAGGTTCCTTCCCAATCCTAGTAACGAAAGGAAACAAAAGAACTTAGTAGCTATGCATTCTGGCGCTGGTGACAGTGGGAAAACAAAACACTGTCGTAGAGGCGAGAAATGCTACAGTTGGCTAACAAACTACGAGGAAATAAACATGGCGATCACAAACGAGGATGGCAATTAGCGGCACACCTGCTAAGAGCGGTTTTCTTAGCTTAAGTAGCAGTTTCAGCTGTCTTCTTAACAACGAAGTTACGAAATAGCCCCGCAGGTCAGCATTTCTAGGATGAGAGTGAAGCAAGCTGCCCAAATTGAGTTAACATGTTTCTGTCTGGCCGCTCCACGTAAGTTGGGAAAAGTGGTCGCGTCTAACGCTCCATGATCTATGACCTTCGGGGTAATTAAGCTGCGAATGCTAAAAACCAGCATTTGTACATCTCTAAATCATCACTTTGCAGCCCCGTAACCTAAAATCCGTATGGCTACCCATAGTTTGTTTTCACAGGCAACTGAATTACTCAACCGAAGGGGTATACGAGGGCTGTTCAATAAAGAATGATTTTTTTTGACAACGTACCTTTACTCGTCCTCATAATTTTGATGCTCCTCAAAATACTCTCCCCTGAATGCGATGCACTTGTCCCAGCGTTTCTGCCAGTCTTCAAAGACATGCTGGAAACCAGTTTTTGAGAGATCCTTCAAAATCGCATCCGCGGCCTACACCACTGCTTCTGTTGATGGATAATGCCTTCCACGAAGACGTTTCTTCAACTTAGGGAATAGAGAAAAGCCTTATGGGTCTAAATCCCGACTATAGGGAGTGTGAGGGATGCACTTCACGTTGATTTTTGCAAGATATTCAGCAACAACATTGGCAATATGCGGCCACGCATTATCGTGGTGCAGCTTACAGCCTGCTTCACGGAAATGTGGTATTTTGCGCCTAATATGGACTGTCAATGTTTTCAGGATATCTCTGAAGTATTGTCCAGTTACTGATGTGTGTGCAGGTACAACATGCTGATAAACCATTTCATGAATATCGAAGAATGAGATGACCATAACTTTCCCAGTAGAAGCAACCACTTTCGCTTTTGGGGGTTAGTGATGAAGGAGATTTCCACACTGAGCTTTGCTGTTTGCTCTCAGGATCAAAATGAGTGTGTGAGTGAGTGAGTGTGTGTTGTTTAGGGGCCCGTCGACAACAAGGTCATTTGGGCCCCGGATCAAAATGATGTAGCCAAGTTTCATCAGCAGTGATTACGTTTGCAAGAAGCTCCGGATCTTCCTTTAACATGAACTTTAACTGCATGCAGATCTGCATGTGAAAGTCGTTTAGTTCGGGAATCAACAGTCTTGGAACCCATCGCGCACAAACACGTCTCATGTGTAATGTTTCTGTCACCAACGTGAGGGTGGCACCCAATGAAATGTTCAGTACCTCAGAAAGTGATCTTAAGGTAATTCGTCGATCCTCTCTCACAATGGCAGCAGCAGTGTTGATGTTTCCTTCCGTAAGAGCAGTAACTGGAGCACCGGGCCCACCTTGCTTTGAAATTGACTGTCTTCCCTCTTTAAACATCTTAGATCACCTTCGAGCTGTGTTGTAGGGAAGAACAGACTCTCCATAGGCCTCCTGTAACATTGTATAGGCCTCAACTGAAGATTTTCTGAGACGAAAGCAGAGTTTCAAAGCCACATATTGTTCCTCGCCTGTTACCTCCACTGCATCGGTAGGCGATACTGAACATGTCTGAACTTGCCTGGTTCTCACAGGCGGGAGCCAGGAGTATCAACAACGAAACTACTACAGCGTGTTTGTTTCACATTAAGCTAACAAGATAAAATAAGATTAAATTTTAGTACGAAAATTTATGACCGTAAAAAAATTATTGTGGTTCTTTATTCAACAGCCCTCGTATATTATCTCACATTCCTGTGCAAACCTGAAAATTTGACAGTTGAGTTCTGCCACAATTGATAAATATGTAAGTCGTAATAGGACACATCGTTTAATGATAAATACTTTGAAATATGTTTGTAAATTCATGAATAATTTACTTGCAATACTCTCTCAGGTTTTGGAGGAATCCGAAATCAAGATGAAGCAACCAAAATAGAAGTTTCTGAACTGTGGTTACATTTTACAATTTAAGACTGTAAAGTGCTGGAAGTACCGGCAGCAATAACAAGAGAGTGTTCATTGTACGTAGGTGGTGATCCAGATGCACGTTTTGTATGCAAGGCTTTCTGGGGCTTCCCAGTATCCTATTGAAACGGAACCATAATAATTGGCTTCCAGTTCCGGAATTCTTGCGTTCGCGAGGTAATAGGGTGGAGACCTAAGCATAAAATGATTGAAAATCCGCCTTTGTTAAACAACTTCTACGAAGTATAGATTGATAAATGTACTACTTGCTACACAGCAGATTTACCTTATGAGCTGTACAATTTTCCTGCCATTTTTCCTGGAATATGTACATTCATGAAAGCGTGGTCATGTGAAGCGCGGTTGTTCTGTATGCGCGCGAGTTTAGTTTTTCTGGTGCCTTCTCATCGGTACTCAGAATCCATAAATCTAAACCGCTTCTTAACGGACATTGGAGGTTTCCAAAGGTAACAGAATACTGTGATGCAGCTCAGTATTCTGTTATCATTTTAAAATCGTGCACTTGCACTCTCAAAGAACCAATGAGTATTCAAATTGTCTAGGAGGGGCTATGACGCTATTATTAAAGACTACATAGCTCAGAAATGAACTCATTTTGACATATTTGTTACAAACAAAACAGCAACCAACAGCAACAGCAAAAGTCCCATTATAAAATCAATAGGACACCACTCGTTGAAGTGCTTCAAAACAAAGACAAGGGTGTGCATTTTACAAGAAATCTCAAATCTCTGGTTCCACCTCTTATTACTTATGCCTGCCAGGTCTGGGGGGCTGCCAGTACTTGTCACCTGAGGCGTTTACAGGTCATCCAGAGTCGATTCCTGCGAATCGCCACTAATACTCCTTGGTTTGTCCACAACCAGCAGCTGCATCACGAGCTAAGACTTCTTCCTCTCTACCATTTCATCCGACAGATTGCTCGATTCTTCTGCAATCTGCGCCACGTTCCAGAAGTTATGACGTATAACATTGGCGTCCGAAGTCGCCGGCCAACGCAACTGAAGCGACGACTACTACAGGACCTGCTTTACAGTGATGATACTTCTACTTCTGAATGATCTACTGTTCACATTTGCTTTTCTATTCTTCTTTTCTGCTGTAGAAATTCTCACTATTGAAGTATATACTTATAGCATTTCATTAGTGCAGTATCACATTTGTATTAGTTCAAAGGAGGCATACATTCCTACCTCTATAATGTTATTACTCTATAATTATTTTGTATCTGTTCTCCCAGATCTGACCAATTTAATAAATATAAAAAACACGATATCTCAGCTTCAAAAGAGATATGAATTATCCTAGCAAAGTAGTTAAAATGTCTAGATCTGATTATTCCAAATCTTTATTCATTAAAGAAAAAATTCTAATTTGACTTCATAACTCATTTTTTAGACAAAATATAACAGAAAAATAGTCAAGAATTGAAAAATGCATTTTATTTAAAGGTAGTCGATATTATCTTAGACACACAAATTATGATTCTCTATTAAAAATATTTAATTTCAAGCTATAAATTACAAAACTGCGGCATTAATATTTACATACAAAGTATTACATTCTCTTATTAATTATACTAATATTACAACAAATACATTATCTTATGTACCCAGTAAAATAAGCAGATTCTAAAGGTTTTCTTCACTTCCAGAGCAAACACAGAAATCCATAAAAATTCATCATTGCATAGAATTAAGTACTTAAAAACTTCATTATTTCGATGTAGATATCTTCAAAATGCCTAAAACTCAATTTAGAACTGCCATAATTATTAACTAATTTTTTAGTAGAACAATACACTAATTACTTCTGTTCCTTATATTTCTCTCTCTAGATTATTTTGTTCACTTATATTTTCATTGTTTGTTTCCACTACTCTATGTATCCAAATATTTATGATGAACATTGTAATTGACTTTAGACCTGTTGTATTTATAAGACAAAATAAATAAAAATAAATAAACAATTAAATAAACAAATAAATAAGTCTTGTTGTAGAGAGCAAAAGCCAGCTACCAAATGCTTCTTAGGGATGATCCAGTATAACATCGTGCACGTATAAAAAGAAAGAGGAATTAATTATTGTGTATTTCAAATGGGAAGGTGTTTGTCCTTGAGCGCTACTAGGTGAGCAACCAATCGGAGTACTGCGGTGTTGTCGTATTGCATTCCCCCTATGTGGTGTGTGACGAGCGGCAAACTAATCAATCTCTAATAAATACTATTCGTACTAAGACAAAAATTACTATTTTTCCAAAACTGATCCATGAGGAAGGAGAGAGTAATGTATTTAACATAACCGTAAAACCCCCATATTTTTAGCTCAAATAGCTTTCCTAAAATAAAGTAGATACCATTGTATTATAACAATGCATTGCGACATAAGCACTGTATTGAAGATCATTATTGGTTGGCAAGTATGTGTGAACGTATATTTGAAATTATTCAGAGCTGAAACGTAAACATTTGACATGACGTGATAAAAGAAATATGTCCTTTGAATAAGCCAAGGTGTTTGTTAAATTCGATGAGAGTAAACGATACACTTCTTGCTAGTCTGACAGAACGTGCTGGTCACATTATATCTTTGTTTATGAATGGTTCGTAATCTCTATTTACCCTAGAGTTCAAAGCAGTAGTATTCAGTTACTCTTCCATGGAAAACTGTATCAACTGGATCAATCAGACGCGATCCACCTCTCCTGCCCCTTACTACTGCTAGAACAATCCAATAGAGTTAATGTGGGCTCAAATTATGTTGCAAACAGAAATAATATTTTTAAACTGACTGGCGTTGAACGACTTATTCACGAAGAAATTGACAAGGAATACAACAAGACTGTGAAAACTGCGTGAGACATCGGATAAGCTACAAGAAGACGACTTTTGGAAAGAAATAGCACGTGACGAGATTTTGGAACCTATCATCATAAATTTGCAGTACTCAGACGTTGAAGACTATGTCAATGAAGAATTATCTCTTAACATAAGTAACATTCACAGCTATAGGGATGTACCGCTGGTATTTTCATTGGAATAGAAAAATAAGTAATTCATAAACTAAATCTTTAAAACATTTGCCTAGTATACGGATATTCACGTTGCAATTGTGATTTCAACAACTGCATTATTATAAAACTTTGGAAAATTCAGTTTGCTTTCCCTTACGTCTAGCGCCACGAACACTCGTAAGTGTGCGAGAGAAAGGGAGATGTAAAAAGAGGGGATAACGAGGTGGCAACGCTGAAGGCTCTAACGCATATGATTCACTACAGCTGAGAACTCTTCCCATTTGAAACACATAATTATTTACAAAAAGAACATCACATGACCTTTTTTGAAGAGTCAACGAACTCTCTGAGTATTACAGCTCTAAAGCTGCACGTAATCGTTTAAAGATTAAACATTTATTTGCATATTATAAGTTCCAAACAAATTCAGTTGGGTTATTCGCTCAAGTAATAAAAATAACACATGTTCTCAGAATTTAGTATAAAACTTCTGTCTTTATTTGTCCCAATTGCTTCTCCTGGCTTATTAAGCTGTTAAACGAAGTAGGCCACCAATTATTGAGCTTGCCCGCCTCGGTAGCGTGTTGGTAGCATGTCTGCCTCACGTTCAAGAGGTCCCTATTTCGAATCTCGGTCAGGATGAATTACTTGGATAAGGGGTTTTCTGGGTTTTTCCCTTATCCTGAAAGACGAATGTCGGGTAACATTAAGCTCCATGGACTCCGGACTCATTTGAACATCATTTCACCCATTTCATTCATCGTCCGATATGACTTAACGTTGGAGGACGTAAATTACAAAAAAATGATTGAGCTACATTTCAACGCTTCGTTTCAAAATATCTCTTTAATTTATTTGGAATAGAAGCTTCTGAAAGCTCCAATTCATTATCATTTAATTGTCTTGGTATCAACATCCACTATCAAAACTTAAAATACACAACATCTTGGTAGTAAATGGTCACATTGTAGCTTTCAAGACCTAATTTCAACAACAGACTAGGGTGCTAAATCCAACATTACATATATATGCCTACCGCAAAAACATAAGTAAGATAATGGGAATTAAAGTCGAGAGAAAGTTACCTGCAGGCTAAGAGTATTCTAGATCAAATATACAGTAACGCGTGAGAGACTTTTGAGTGAGAGACCAGGAGTACCAACAATGGAACTACTACGGCGTGTTTGTTTCAAATTAAGCTAACAGAATATAATAAGAGTGAATTTTAGTGCCAAAAATTAGGACCGTAAAAAAATTATGATCATTCTTTATTGAACAGCCCTTGTATTTATGACCTTGGGATAAGAGCATATACAACAATGTAGCAAAACTGTCAGGTCATAAATTACGGACCGGGTAGGGAAGAGGTTACTCTAATTTAAAGTGTCGAGAGATCATGGAATGGGGAAGATTAGATTAGATTGATTTGCGTTCAGTAGGTTCACTTGTATCCAGAAAAGTCTGTGAACATTGAACGTGTCCAGAGGTATAAAGTTTAATAGCATATATATGTACAAAAGTTAACATAAGACACATATTATAGTATACAGGCAATAGGAACAACAATATGGAAAACAAAGCAGGGATAATTATATATGATACAAAATGAAACACTTTTTAAACCAGCTTTCACTTGGCTTATGCCAGTACGTCACAACCTTTTTGCAATGGATACCATTCTTGTTATTTATTAAATACATGTACATTAAAAATAAACTTTCAATTTGCATTAAATATTTATTAGTAATGATTTGTCATTGGAATAGTTAGATACTACTTACATAGCTACAGAAGCATTATCAGGATAATTTGTCATTCAGATAATCTTGTACAGAATAAAAAGATTTTGAGCAAAGGTACTCGCTAACAGCTTTTTTAAAAGCACCGAAATTATCAACTTTTTCTTTAAGAACAATATGAAGTGCGCCAAAATTTTGATAGTTTCATAATGCACACCTTTCTGGAAGCAAGAAAGTTTAGCACTGGGATAATGGATATTATACTTTTCTCTAGTGTTTATTTTGTGAATTACATTATTTGTTGCAAATAAGGCACGATTGCATACAAAGAATTTTAGGATCGAGAATATATACATGTAAGGAAGTGATGTTAAGAACCTGGAAAAACTATAAGAAGTCTGGAAATATAGAGTCAGACTGAAAAATTCAATGCCATTGCTGGGTTTTGAACCACGAATCTTCTGGTTGCCGTCCAGCTGCTCTAACCCTTGAGTTACTATGGCCAACGTGCCAGCATGACATTAAATTATCCAACTGACTTGTGTTTTTTCCCGGTAGCGTAGGTAGTAGCATGTCTGCCTCACGTTCAAGAGGTCCCGAGTTCAAATCTCGGTCAGGGTGAGTTACCTGGATAAGGTTTTTTTTTTTTTTTTTTTTTTCCCAAAAACACGAGTCAGTTGGAGAATTTACTGTCCAAAAACACGAGTCAGTTGGAGAATTTAATGTCCAAAAACACGAGTCAGTTGGAGAATTTAATGTCCAAAAACACGAGTCAGTTGGAGAATTTAATGTCCAAAAACACGAGTCAGTTGGAGAATTTAATGTCCAAAAACACGAGTCAGTTGGAGAATTTAATGTCCAAAAACACGAGTCAGTTGGAGAATTTAATGTCCAAAAACACGAGTCAGTTGGAGAATTTAACGTCATGTTGGCACGTTGGCCATAGTAGCTCAAGGGTTGGAGCAGCTATACGGCAACTAGAAGATCCGTGGTTCAAATCCCGGCTATGGAATTGAATTTTTCAGTCTGACTCTACCTTTCCATACTTTAGCCTACACACGGCCAGTGTGAAAGAACAATTAATTTCCATTATAAGACGTAGTATACGCCTAGTATACAACTCACTTGACGGATTTTCGACTAAACCCTCGGGCCTTTGTCATGATATATGTGGCCATGAGGGAAGGAAATTTTCGGGCTATTATATTTCAGGACCTTCGCGCCTTGGAATTGCGACAGCACCGACCCAAGTGTGGACTGCACATCACGCTTACTGCCACAAAATCCACATATCGTAAAACGTCTAACAGTATGTTGCATTGTAAACATCTCAGAAACTCAACGAGAGGACCGTTGCATTAACATGAGAAAGCAGATCAAACTCCTTTTGTTGCCAAGGTAGCTGCCCGCACGCACACCCACTTGATTCATGTAGTAACCTTGCGCTCATTCATAATTGGCTTCCGCGCATATCCGTGCGGGCCTCCAGGAAACCTTGAATTCTGGAATCATCACCAACAATTAGATCCTGCGTCCATCAGCCACAAACTTCCAAAGAATATACATGTCCGCAAGGAATTCCCAAGAATGAAATAAGAGCAATCGGTGACGAAACTTAATGGTCCAAGAGCAATCGTGATTACCCCCACCACCGCGCCATAGTGAATACCGGAACTACTTGAGTGTGTTCCGGGTCTCTGTCATGGAGTTTCCAGAGTTATCTGATCGGCAGCTAATGACTCATGGGAAATATGCTTCAGTTACGTTATTTCTAGTGCTGTAGATCAATCAAAATTTTAATCGATTAAGGTGAAGAGGTACTGCCTATCTCAACAATGCTATTTCCATTTGGGTGCACGTTACTAAGAAATTATTATTGATATGTACATGAAAATTTTAGGTATATTCTTAAAACCTTTATCTTTAATAATACATATTATTATTTGAAAATTTTGTACTGATAATTTGTTATAATTTTTTAGCTTTTGTGAGAAAAAAAAACACTGAAATTTCAGACAACTTTATTTTTTAAACAATTATTATGAATTTCAGAGAAAAATCCCTTATTATTATTCTTGTATGTCTGCTTAATAAACATAAAAAAATCATATGTTTTGGTTGATTAGTTTTTTAAAAAAGTGTACCGGAATCTGAAAAAAATGTGAAACTGAGAAAAACAGCTTTATAGTTTATGTATTGATTACTGACTTCTCACATGAAACAGAACATTTCTGCTACATAGTCTTGACCCTCTGTATTCTCACTTGTTCTTTTCAACTTCCTCTTCATTTTTCTTGCCTTCTTGGCCAGTTCTTCAACCATTTTATCCGTTTTCAGGACTCGCAGCTCATCAATCTCTGTATATGACTACTATCATGATTAGCACATGTATTGTGTGAACTGGGCCTACTAACCTCAATATTACATGTGGTTTCATTGTCTATTCTATTTATATTTTCCACATTTACTGTTCTGTGTTTAGTAAAACGATTGCCTATAAGCTTTCTCTTTCGATATGTTTTTGACCTCCCCATATCATATTTACACCAATAACTAGTAGAAAATTATATTCAGAACAAATAACTGTTCACATACACAGCCAAAGACAAGAGAAGAACTAGAATCATTGGAGTTGCAGTGGTACCAGCAGAAAGATTGGAAGATCCCTTACAAAACAAGGCTTAGTTCAGAAATATCTGTTCAGTACTACAGAAGTTATGATCGATTTTCTGAAAGCTTACGAAAAGGGGCGTGGCAAAAACTTAACACTCACTAATATAATTAGCAAATTAGGTATAAAATATTCCTCCAATTATCTTTTTAATTATATATTTGTAATCTAGATGTATAACATTATAATGAAATGCAAAATAAAAAAGTGAATTTTAACCCCAAGTGTAGTACCTTCTCACCTTAACCTGTTACTTTAATCGATTAATCTATCGATAAATCGAGATACTATCTTTTAAAAACTTAGGTGTAAATATTATATAAAGTACTTTAATACTCTGTACATGTCATTATATATGAAAATTTTAAATATTTAGATTAAAAATTTGTGTTTGCATCAAGTGCACATGCTTTATATATGTATTGAATTAGATCTTCAGTATCTTTGTTAGTAATTAGTAACGTATTATATGAATATCTACAAAACCTTCACTCACTGTCACGAACTCAGAAACGTTACTGGCTTACTGCAGTTAACAGCAAAGTTATACCACCACCAGCCCTGAGAAGAGGGATCAGTTATTGTTTCCATAACTGCGTAATCGAAGTGTTCGGTTCAAGGTTGTACAGCTCAGTTTATGCTAGAAAACGATAAATAATCAGTTGTATACGATATGTTGTCACACACAAGCTGTAAGTAAAGAAACCTCTCTGTCAGCATCTGTATGTAGTTATGTACCTCAGAATATTTCACAACAGAAGTGTTATTTAGACTTTCTCGGGGTTCAGAGTGATTCCTTTAGATATCAGGAGTTATATTATCTCAAAGTTCAAAGAACATTATGTATCTAGTGAAAGCTTGATGCGTTGGAAAGGCTGTTTATGGTGGAAGCAATATATCAAAACAAAGAGAGCCAAATTTGGCTAAAAGAGTTTTGATTAATATTTATTGTAATCGATTAGTTTCAATCGACTCGATTATTCGATTAAATTGTTTAATCTTTAATCTATAATAAAGAATTAATCAACTATTCGTTTGGATTAATCGATTAAATCACACAACAGTAGTTATTTCTGTTACATTTGGCATGTCAGTTCCCAAAAGCTGGTAAGGTATATATAGATTTAGAAAACGATTTTGGTAAGGTAAGCAAGAATAGATCTTGACAAGTAATAGACAAAAAATGTTATCCGAAACAATTGATAAATATACTTAGGAGTATATGCTAAGAACCAAAAATAAAAATGGTTTTCATAAATTGACGGTTATCACAAGATGTGACAGTTAATAATTTTTTAAGAAAAGGATGTAATTTATATAAAGGCGATATTCTTAGAAAATTAAAAGACGGAATACCATAAAGTACATTAAATATGCTACTCTTTGCGGATAGGGTGATATTAATACAAGACAGAGAAGATAAGCTACAAATAAGTATTTACAGGCAACAAGAACTGATCCAGGATTATGGTTTAGATATATTAGTAGAAAAGTCAAAGATGGCGGTATTTATAGCAAAACAAATAAAACGATCGAAGATTGTTAAAATAATAAAGTGGAGAAGAAATAGAAGTGCAGTGAAGAAATAAGCAATAAAGCGAAAAATTTCCAATATATCTGTGGAACAAATAGCTCGTATCTTGAAAAGAAAAACCCCAAAAGAATGGAAATCTGAAACTCCATAAGACAATACGTTACTATATGGTAAGAACAGTGGTAATAGCAACCACACGGAGATCGGGAGGTCCGTGATTCAAATCCCGGCTATGGCATTGAATATTGCAATCTGAATACCTTTCCAGACCTTGCCCTATGCACGGTTAATGCGAAAGAAAAATTAATTTCCGAATTAATATTCTTTACCTGTTGCATCTGTATGGATAAGGCACTGTGTAGGCACCTATGTTCCTATTTAATTAAAGGGGGGGCAGAAGTACTGTTTTAGTAATTTTCTTGAAAAAAAAATAATTTTTGTTGCAAAATATGCACCATAATTTAATTTACTTGTTTACAAAGTTTCATGCGCGTAGGAGAAACGCAACACCTGTTTTGACCTCTGTTTTGGAATCTTGGTATGCCATTTCATTGTTTAGGTCTGCATAACTATTTAATTCAATTCCAAAGTATTTAATTGTCATTACTTGTTCCATTTTACTTCCAACCTATTTCCTATTGCCATTACTTTAGTTTGGTACCTTGAGATTCTCATTTTACATTTTTGACAATCAAGATAGAATCTATCTAAAAGATTTTGTAACTCACCTTCTTTATTTGCCAACAATACGATATAATTTGAATAATATACAATATTGAGATTGTCATTGCCCAATCGATAACCCTTCATAGGTTTAACACTCTTTATAGTTTCATTCTCAGACAAATTAAGTAGTAAAGTGCTGAGAGAGTCTTCTTGTCGGATTCCTCTTTTTATTGTAATTTTAAAGATCTGTGAGAATTAATTGCTTTATGTATGTATATTCAACAGGGTATTTTTGTCTGTAAGCTTGATATGTGGACTATGATATAACAAACTATAGCAAGTTAGGCTGTAGGCTACAGGCGTGAACTGCTGAAGACGTGCTTTTAATAGAAGTATTGCATTCTTCTCTATTCCATACGAGTTCTTCTGGAAATAGATGTTTTAAGAAAACCTGAATCCAAAGAAGGCATTTTTAGAACAAATTCTCTGTGTGTCTTTGCCTATCTGCTTCTCTATGTCGCGTGCATACCCACGTGTGTGAAAAGGTAACTCAAAGCGAGAGGTCACGTAAACATTTCAGATTTTCTAAAGAATGAATAAATCGTTTTATTAAAATATCATATACTGCATTAACTGGCAATAAAATAATTTTCTGGGAATAGAATGTGAAGTAAAGTAATTCGGAAGGAATTTATTATAAATTTTATAACTAATAAACCTGAAATGACAGATTCAAACGTACTACACAGAAAATTATATCCATTTCAAACACAATTAATTCCAAACAGCATTCTCCGACTTCATTTCGAAGATATCCATTATTAACGGTCATAATAGTTTAATATTTTTTCATCCCTTTTAAGTCCTATCGATTTTCAATTGTTTCTCACAATTGTATGGAAAGAAAATAAATTTTTGGACCGGCGTATAGCCTCCAATTTTTAAACAGATGTCTATTTCATTATTTCCTTTTAAGGATATAAAACGTGCAATGAAACTATTTTTGGAAGCTTTTATCTCGATTAAACTGAAACAGTAAACTAAATGTTAATAACAATAATTTCTTCTCCCACTAATAATACATAGAGGGTGTAGAAAGTCCGTGAAAGTAACAGATCAGACATTAATAGAGAGTGATCACAAATTTTTTGACAACGTACCTTTACTCATCCTCATAATTTTGATAGTACTTCTCAAAATGTTCTCCCCTGAATGCGATGCACTTGTCCCAGGATTTCTACCAGTCTTCAGAGACATGCTGGAAACCATTTTTGAGAGATGCTTCAAAATCGCCTCCTCGGCCTTCACCACTGCTTCTGATGTTGGATAATGTCTCCCACGAAGGTGTTTCTTCAAGTTAGGGAATAGAAAAAGTCACATTGGGCTAAATCCGGACTATAGGGAGGGTGAGGGTTGCACTTCATGTTGAGTTTTGCAAGATATGCAGCAACAACATTGTCAATGTGCGGCCGCGGTTTATCGTGGTACAGCTTACAGCCTGCTTCACGTAAATGTGGTCTTTTGCGCCTGATATGGACCTGCAATGTTTTCAGGACATCCCTGCAGTGTTGTCCAGTTACAGATGTGTGTGCAGGTACAACTTGCTAATAAACCATTCCCAACAGAAGCAACCACTTTTATTTCTTTGGGGGGGGGGTTGTGATGAAGGAGATTTCCACGCTAAGCTCTGCTGTTTGCTCTCAGGATTAAAATGATGTCGCCAAGTTTCATCAGCGGTGATTACGTTTAAAAGAAACTCCGGATCTTCTTCTAACATCAGCTTTAACTGCATGCAGACCTGTATGCGAATGTCCTTTTGTTCGGGAATCAACAGTCTTACAACCCATCACGCATAAACACGTCTCATGTGTAATGTTTCTGTCACCTACGTGTGGGTGGCACCCAATGAAATGTTCAGTATTTCAAAAAGTGATCTTAAGGTAACTCGTCGATCCTCTCTGAGCAGTGTTGATATTTTCTTCCATAAGAGCAGTAACTGGAGCACCGGGTCCACTTTCCTTTGTAATTGACTGTCTCCCCGATTTAAACATTGTAAACCACCTTCGAGCTGTGCTGTAGGAAAGAACAGACTCTCCATAGGCCTACTGTAACATTGTATAGGCCTCAACTGAAAATTTGTTGAGAAGAAAGCAGAAATTCAAAGCCGCATATTATTCTTCCCTTATAGCGGTGGGCGATAACTGAACATGTCTGAACTTGCCTGGTTCTCACAGGCGGGAACCAGTAGTACCAACAATGGAACTACTACGGCGTGTTTGTTGCACATAAAGCTAACAGAATATAATAAGTTTGAGTTTTAGTGCGAAAAATTATGACTGTAAAAAAATTATCATCATTCTTTATTGAACAGCCTAGTACAAAGCATTTATACGATACAACAAAGGCCAAATCATTTTAAACGCTATGTTCATTTTCAAGTTAAGTTATTAATTTGACATATATATGCCACATTTATTCTGAGTTTATAATTGTTTGGATTAACTGTCATCAACTAAGATGCATTTATCAGATGAAGTATTGTTCCACATAAAGACCACTGGACTAAATGGAGGTTGTTTGTTATTTCAGGTTTTACTCCATGGAAATTTACATTTATTTAAGGACGTCCAGTTTCCCTTCATAAATGGTATAAAATGCACCTTCAAAAAAAGTTCTTTCATCATGTAGAAGGTAAAATCATTTATAAGTTCTAATCAGAGAGGAGAGGGGGCATTCTTTATGATGAAAAGGAATAGTTTTAACGTAAAGACAATTTATCATAATTTAAGTTTTCAGAGAATGTCTTTGAATTAAAAGAAGTTCTGAGGACTTGCAATATCAAGATTAAAAACTGCTTCAGGAGCAGCCTCTATAAAATATAATTCTCCGTTTTAATTATACATGTACTACAGAGAATAAAACAGCCTTTTAAGAGATTGGTGAAGATTTTTTATTAGTTGTGGAAATAGGGGTGATCAGATCTTTCTGTTTTCTAAGTAGTTTCTTGGACAGATTGCCAATTTAGGTATTAGAAAACAGATTCGAGATGTATGTAACCGAACAAGGGGCAAAATGAGATAGTGTTTCGCACTTCATCTGGGCAGTCTGCTGGTTTGCAAGTAAAAGGTGCAATTGACATCACTTCAGTAACTGTTATATGAATTTACAGAAGAAATAATTAAATACGCATTACTAGTCAGTTTGCTACAGCTGCGCCACCTATACGACACGACTGACAATTACTAACAGCTGGGGAAACCGTCCAAGACGCTCTCTTGCAGCCAGTCTCCGAACTACTTATGCTCTTGAAAGTAAACATATTCTAAAGGTCATTTATTACTTTTTCCAAGTGTGTAATATATCCAGATAGAAACTTCTGTCTTTTTTTTAAATACACGTGGACTCTTTGTGAAGGCGTGACGGGAATGGCAGTACATAGAATTCTAATGGCAACGACGGGGGTTAGGACTGCTTTTGATACTTAAAATAGCTACGTTTTTATTGAAAGAAAAGCGTGTAATCTCCATTTTCGTGGTGTGACAGCTACTGAAATTCATCGCCAGTTGAGTGAGGCATGTGGTGATGGTACCACGGATGTGTCTAATGTGCGTTTCAGGGTGCGACAGTTCAATGAAGGCAGAGCATCGTGTGACAACAAACCAAGACAGTCACAGCCTCGCACCAGCCGGTCTGATGACATGATCCAGCGAGGGTAGAACGTTGTCTTGGAGGATCGCGGATTGAGCATTTGTTGCAGGATTGTATGCACAGATCCCACGGAAATGCCAGTTTTGGAGGCGATGTCTGCAACTGTCTTGGTTTGTTGTCACGCGATGTTCGGCCTTCATTGAACTGTCGCACCCAAGAACGCGCATTAGATACATCCTTCTTTTTTGTTGTAATTTACGTCCTCCAACGTAAAGTCATATCGGACGATGAATGGAATGGGTGAAATGATGCTCAAATGAGCCCAGAGTCCATAGACAGGGACGTATTTAACGTGGTGTCCAGGGGGTCCGCACCCCCAAATGAATTATCATTTCAAACTTTTAATAAATATTTGAAATAAAACTTAGTTTAAAATAAATTGGAAAAGACTATTCAAGCTTCTCATCTTAACGTCTCTCTTCACTGTCAGGTAGACATGAAGTTATTTAAGAGATAAACAAAAAGTTACTGCACAGCAGCTGTAGAACTCGTTAAAATACACAAATAATGTCAATTACAATAATGTAGTGCAAAGTTGCCTAATTCCGATATATTGTAATTTGTTGATTAGAATTTCCAGATACTTACTTAAAGGTATATAATTTTTAAATTCTAAGTTCCTATTCCGTTTTTCATTCAAGGAGAACTAATACTTCAAATGCATCAATCAGTGGTTCACTTTTTAAATATCTGATTACTGCTTACATCACTTTATTCCAGGTATAAGAACAAAAAATGTGCAATATGGAAGGCTTTACTGCAGACTTTATCCAACGAATCAAGTCAAAAACAAACTTTTCTAAGAAAAATTTGTAGAAGCTTGGGTGGAGAAAGTCATGTGAATATAATATATTACATACGCTTTAATTTTTTACTAACATGATAAAAGCACATCCCTTATTACTTTATTATTAAAAGCAAATAATTCAACGTAGATTTTTGGACCCCCCCTCCGGGAAATTGACTTCTAAATATGTGCCTGTCCATAGAGCTTAGAGTTACCGGACATTCGTCTTTCAGGATAAGTGAAAACCCCGAAAAATACCTTATCCGGGTAACTCACCGTGATCGAGATTCGAACTCGGGACCTCTTGAACGTGAGGCAGATCTCCTACCATCTACGCTACCGAGGCGGGCGCACATTAGACACATCCATGGTACCATCACCACATGCCTCACTCAGATGAAGATAATTTCAATAGGTATCACACCACAAAATTGGAGAAAACAAATAACTTGAAATTACCTTGTATTAGGCCTATTCTTGTATCTACTCCAGTTTCTTTGCAATATACGTTCATGGGAATGGTTTTGTTATATATTTCCTTTTATTTATAATATATATTAAGAGCTGGTCAATATCTGATGGCTTTAACTGTCTAGTCTTTCTGAGTGGCAAAGACACACACACACTTACACAAAATAATAACGACTTACAATTTGGATATAAGAATTTGAAGATTAAAAGTTATAATTAGGGGGCGGATTTTGTCCTATTTGCCTATTTCATTCCTTTGTTCAGAAACGTAGGCTTTTAAGTTATAAGCACGTTTCCTACAGTTATTAGCCTAACTTCTTAGTTTTATAGTGCCTATAGATGCCTATTTCATACGTTTGTGCCTATTCTACTTATTAGTGCCTAAAACGGCCTTTTTAGCCAATTTCTTCTGCTTGTAATTTGTGACAACAGCTGTAAAAGTTTACAAAAATGCCTTTATAAAAGTGGGTACGAGAATTCCTTTAACGATGCCGTAATTGCTGCAATTCTGTGAATGAACGGGAAACGCTTACTAAAACGCTGCGCTTTATTACTTGTACTTAGTCGACAGTTGGGCATTTAGGGCTTTTATCACAAAAACTAGGATTCTGTAGCTTTAGCTTTTAATTAATTTTTGTACTCTGCTTTGTATCTTTCTGACACATCGTGATATTTTAAGTGATATTAAGATTGCTGTGATGAATTTTTGAATATTTCTTATCTTTCCAACAATCGTTTCTATTAAGGAGACACATCTGTGCACATTGGCCCAAAATCCCAAATTTAGTTGTTTTTTTTTTTTTTACTTAAAATTAATATAGACATACTTCAGTAATAACAAGCTTTTTCCCTTAGCGGCACTACAGAAAACGTCACATGACTATTTAAATAACCCTACACCTGTATCGTAGCTGCTATTACGTAATTTTAATCTCAGATTTCTCAGATTCCATATTTTCTACATTTTTCTAACTTCAAAATGTTCCACAGGATGCAGTTTTTTATTAATCTGTATGAAATTCTAAAAACGTCTGTAAGGTCAACTGCATATTAAGTGTACCCATTCACATTTGTTGTGTTTTTGTTATTTGTATTGAAAAGGATTATAACGCTTACTTCTTACTGAAAACGCTTAGGAAAATAGAAATTGTTAAATAGGTATGATTATCTTTTCTCTTCGTTGATATGGCGAAGACAAATATTTCACATAGGTACAGGTCATTAATAGGTTAAAATGGGTGCATAAACTTATACCCCAAGCATTAATTTTTAAAATTACAATATGTGGGACATTTTGAAAATCGCTTGTAATTTAGACATAAACAGTTAATTCCTCAGAAAGTATTGTAACTAGAAAGCTGAAACTTGGTATTATTCCATTATTGATCGATCACAAAAATAAATGGTATAAATTTGAAACAAATCTAACAAAAGGTATTTCAATTTTCACCTTTAGCCTCCCCCCACCAAACCATGTTTTTGTTTTTTGACGTAGTTGATTACTTCACACCTTTCTGCACATTATGGTTCTTACTTAGTGAAGTGGATTTATATGTATTTTAATTATACGACAATATCTGTTATTTTAACTTGTTGTGGAGCCATTTATGACATTTGGAATAAATGTAGAACTATTTCGTCTAGGGAACCGCACAATAGTATGTGTTTAGCGAATTTGTTGTAGCATATCTTGCGATTATTGTCATTTTGTTATAGTGCATTTTAAGAGCCATTTTAGTAAAATTGTGTATTTCTAAGTGTTTAGTTAGAAAATTTGTAGTGCCTAAGTGCCTATTTCACACATTTTTGTGCCTATACATCCGCTCCCTAATAATAACAATTAATATATGCAGTGATCTAGATATTCTCTTACGGTTTGCCAGCCATCCAAATTTAACCGGAATACACAGGACTTCAGAGGCTATACTGCAGAACACCCTTCAGTTGTTATGAAAGTATCTCAACGTTCTGGTATTTTACTTAAAATCTCTAGATCCAATTTTAGAAAATGAAACTATTCGAGAAGTTTGGAATTACCTTGAAAAATTTCTTTTCGCTTTCTTGAAAGATATTAAAATTAAATAGGTTTGGTATTTAAGATTTCTCATTTTTGAGTTACGGTATTCACAAATAGAAAAGTGCGCGCACTTACGCACACGGTTCATTATCTGTACTGGACTGGACTATGCTACGCAGGGGATTTGGTACGGAGCTCCAAAATAATTGGTCCATTGTACCTACGCCCTCAAGAGGGGCGGCAGGAAGGTTGAGTAGAATGGTAACAGAGGTCGACCGTCTTAAGGAGCCATGGCAGGTTATAGGACAGGGTCCCTATATTTGCCATTTGGAAACTCCCCGGCAGGCCAGTAGAACCAGCATCCCATCCTACTGTGGTTTGGAAACGAACAAATCAAAACGGGTTCGGAGACCTAAGACCGTGCTGCCGGAGAAGAAAGTTTTACCAAGAGCACATCATCTTGCCATGCAACGCCGGGACACCCGGGACAGCTCTAAGCTGAAAGACACTCCCAGAAGAGAGATGATAATGGAGATGAAGTGCGGGGACAAGAAATTCGGGGGATGTAATTAACCTACCCAACATTTGCCTGGCGATTCGGGAAAATCTTCTAAAAAGCCATGGGTCAGCTAAATCGGCCCGGAATGCGAGCCACAGACGAAACCATCTGTGTCTTCCACCAGCATCTATGGATCGTTGGTCCCGTTTTCTTTGATACGACTATAGACATGGGTATCTTCAAGACATTTGTGGAGCAGCTGGATAAGATCGAATTGAGGGAAGGTTATTTCCAGCAAGATGGAGCAACGCGCCATACATCTAATGACACTATGGAACTTGTAACCAGTTTATTTGGTAACACTGGGCACAAATGAAAATGTTTCGGCCTTAAAAATAGTGAATTTATATGTATTTCCATCTGCTGAATTCAAAAGCCACCATAAAAATGATAGATTAGCTCTTTTTTGAAGATAAAGTGATATTTCATTTTTAGAGTGAAGATTTTAAATTTGGGGAAACTTTGGGAGTTGGCACACCTGTCAAATAACAAAACACAATCAGAGAGAAATTTTGGAAATTAAGTGATGCAAAAGTTAAGGAAGGCGTTTTTGTCGGACCACAAATAAGAGAACTTGTAAAGGATCCTGCACTTGACCAAGTTTTGGAGGGGAAAGAAAAAGAAGCTTAGGAAGCCTTCGAGGGTGTTGTTCATGGGTTTTTAGGCAACAAAGGGATGACAACTACAAGCATTTGGTGACAGTGCTCCTGCAAAAATACCGTAACCTTGGATGCAACATGTCCCTTAAGATCCATTTTCTCCACTCCCACCTAGACTTCTTCCCTCCTGGTTGTGGAGCTGTTAGTGAGGAACATGGGGAGAGATTCCATCAGAACATTTCTGTTATGGAACAAAGATATCAGGGTCGTTGGAATGAAGTAATGCTTGCGGATTACTGTTGGTCTTTGTATAGGGATTCTGCGGAACTCCATCACAAGAGGCAAGCTAAAAGACGACGAAGTCAATAGACCACTACATGATTCTCTTCAGACACGACTATCTGCGAAGTATTTTTCCAGCAATTAAGAACCTTTAGCATGTAATTACCAGTTTAAAAAATCAAATGCACTTTCATTGTTGTTAGCATGTATGTAATTAAAATGTATCCTTTTCTCTCTCAATCCGTTAATAAGTAATACTTCCACCTTGTGTATATCATAGAAACTGGAGGTAATAAACATTTTTCACTGTCATATTTGTTTTTATCAACCCAAAATTAGTAGGAATTGCCTCATGAAGTGCTCGAAACATTCAAAAATTATTTTTTTTTTGTTGCCCAGTGTAATCGAATAATCTCAAAAGGTCTGTGGCCCCCCAGATCCCCTGACCTAACCTCACCGGATTTTTTCTTATGGGGGTGTATAAAAATAGAGTGTACAAGAATAAGCCACGGATAATTGTTGTTCTCAAGAAATCCAATTGAACCGAAATAAGTAACATTGGCGAGGATATTCTCCGTAAAACTTCAGAGAATATGGTGAGATGTATAGATGCTGGTGGAGGACACTTCCAAAATTTCCTCTGCGATGTAAATAGTGTAATGTAATCTCCCAATTACTAAACTAAAAACACTAAACCTAAGTATCTCCCTACTTTCAATATATTGTTTCTTGATTTAACACTCAATAACTTTTTAACTAAAATTTCATAAGGTAACATAATCCAATTCCTTTAGAGTACTTATCCTCTCAAATTCTTTGTCTCCTCACATTTTATCAATAAATGACAAAAATTATTTATTTTCGTACTACACACTATACACTTTCCTTATTCTTCTCTCTCCCCTAAGCCTTATCACTCCTGTTCTGAGCCATGCGAATGCACATATTTTTCACTTTCCCAATTCATTTTTATCTCTTATAAAAGTACCTAGTGAGTTTTTGGAACTTATATCCTGCCTTTCTATATCTTCTATCCTCATTTTAACTCTTTTCCAGAAACCTTTCTCTAATCTATTACTATCCCTCCACATACCCCCATATCCTATTTTACTCAGAATTTCTTGTATACTCTTACATTTTAATAAATTTTTGCTACCTTTCTGAACACTGCTTCAAAATATTATCAGTTTCCAGTTCGTTTATTCTGAACCAATATTTCAATGCCCTTTCCATAATTTTAGCTTTGCTACCATATCTTCCTAACTTCGTCCGATATGACTTAACGTTGGAGGACGTAAATTACAAAAAAAAAAAAAAAACCCTTCCTAACTCCATTTGAACAACCCCATTTGGTGATGCTCTTGACAAGCCCAAAATTATAGCTCTGATGTATAAAAGTTTTACAAACTGTACACAGTATGCCAAAAATGTAGTTACTTTAAATGTTATTGAACAGATACCAAATATTTATTTGGATATTTTTAAAATTTCATCAAGTGGAAAATTTTAAAATGAATGCCTATATTATTTGAGAATTAGACATTAAACTATGATTTTCTCGACAAGAATTTATTCTAGACAGATGAAATTTCAATTTTTTATACCAAAATGACATCGCTGTTACTTAGAAAAACGTTCTGGTATTGCATGAAAATTACTGAATTTAATATTTTCAAAGTTAATTTTAGCAGCTCTTACATGCACCGAAATCTACCTCATTTGAACTTTGTGGGTAGCCAGACAGTGTCATAAAAGACTGGCAGATTCTAAGAGCATATCTATATCGAAAGGCTTCAGGTCTCTTCTATCACAATAAATCTGTAAGAATTTGTGTATTTTCTATACAACTTCTTACTCGCTCCCAAACACTAGCTAAAATAGCAGGTGCATCTCCCTGAAAGGACCGAAAGTGACGTATTACAGGAGAGTGAGCGAATGAACGTGATAAGAAGAAAGAGGCCGGTTTGAAAGTACGAACACAATAAACCTGTAAGAATTTGTGTTTTTCTATGCATCTTCTTACTCCCTCCCAAACACTAGCTAAAATAATGTGACTTTGTGGGTTCGTGAAATTAAAAGTCCAATTGCACAAACTCAAAATGTTCTTTATTTCCACCGAATTACAGTTGGAACATTTACCGATCACATAGACTTACGTAGCGCATACAATTACAATCCACCAGTTCGTCTGTCACAAGTCCACTCCACACTCACAATTACGTACAACTCCTCGAATACACGTACACAGTCTTCCAGTCCGTTCGCTAGCACGGCACTCCTCACGGGTGCTCGCAAAGAACTCAACTGACTCGTCCACCGCAGCCCTTATATAAGAAGATCGCTGTTTCTGAAAGCTTCACGGCTCAGAACATCATCCCGACTGTTCCGGACGTCAGGGGGAGGGAAAGGAGACAGTATAGTACCCGTGATACTTTCCTCACCATTCCCTCAGTTAGTGCCACAAGATAAATGGATAGACATGGCCTGAATGCCTCCTGTCCCCCACTCAGCTTTCAGTTGGTCGCGCCTTCCGATAATTGGGTGACAATAGCAAATGTCTCTCCCTGAAAGGACCGAAAGTGACGTATTGCAGGAGAATGAGCGAATGAACGAGATAAGGAGAAAGATGCCGGTTGAAAGTACTAACACAATAAACTTGCAAAAATTGGTGTATTTCCTATATATCTTCTTACTCGCTCCCAAGCATAAGCTAAAATAGCAAATGTCTCTCCCTGAAAAGACCGAAGTGACGTATTACAGGAGAATGAGCGAATGAACGAGATAAGGAGAAAGAGGCCGGTTTGAAAGTAAAAACTAATCTGTTGCATTTAGGATGACTTAGTAACAGAGTCAATGGAAATCTAAGCCTTGCAATTTTCCTGGTTCCTATCCTGGCAATACTAATATTAATCTGGTGGAGGTTCATAAAACCAAAATAGTATAAAGCTATAATGCTTTAATACTACAAGTTTTGCCTGACATCTACTTTGCTTCAGCTTGCTGACCTCCCATCAAGGTAACCCGGGTTCGATAGTGAGGGATTGTGGGTGCTTAAGCAACATTGGGCAATTTTCTTCCAGCTGCTCTGTCAGTTATTTCATCAGTTTCGTCACCTTCATCGTCATTCCCATTATCATTCTATCCTTCACTGTAAGGTCAAAGACAAGCTCCTACTCAAATTAGGTAAATTTTTATTCCACATTGTTTTTAGAAAATCATTCATCGTTATATTTTAAACCACTTCATTATTATTGTTATTATTATTATTATTATTATTATTATTATTATTATTATTATTATTATTATTATTATTATTATTATTATTATTATTATTATTATTATTATTATTATTATTATTATTATTATTATTATTATTATTATTATTATTATTATTATTATTATTATTATTATTATTATTATTATTATTATTATTATTATTATTATTATTATTATTATTATTATTATTATTATTATTATTATTATTATTATTATTATTATTATTATTATTATTATTATTATTATTATTATTATTATTATTATTATTATTATTATTATTATTATTATTATTATTATTATTATTATTATTATTATTATTATTATTATTATTATTATTATTATTATTATTATTATTATTATTATTATTATTATTATTATTATTATTATTATTATTATTATTATTATTATTATTATTATTATTATTATTATTATTATTATTATTATTATTATTATTATTATTATTATTATTATTATTATTATTATTATTATTATTATTATTATTATTATTATTATTATTATTATCATCATCATCATTATCATTATCATTATTATTATTATTATTATTATTATTATTATTATTATTATTATTATTATTATTATTATTATTATTATTATTATTATTATTATTATTATTATTACTATCATGATCATCATGATCATCATTAGCAGCAGCAGCAGTAGTTCCCAACGTTATTGATCATATACAAGGCCCAGGACTTATCAGCCGACCCTCGTAGCAGTACAAAGACACAATCTTTCTGACATTAGAAACCAGTGAACTATTTTATATTAATATTGTTTTATATTACCATTATTTATATGCTGCAAAATTTATATCAAATAAAGCAGCTTGTGGAAATATAAACGTTACCGAATACTTAGCTTATTTTCAAATATTTAAGCCGCCAACTCATAGCAACCAACTCTTAAAACATCTGGCTAACCCTTCATCTATTGTATTCATGTTTAAATATGGAGTCAAGGTTTATCGGCGATTTATAGATAGAATGATAGACTTTTAGGAGAATAGTTTAGGAAGACTGAGTATAGACTGTGATGTGAATACAATATATCAAGCTCTTTCCAACACACCACTCCATACAACTCTGCTGTACTCTGCATTTTTATTACAGTAGAGCTATGCACAGCCTTCGTGTTGTGAAATTCCATGTAGAACATAGTACTTTCATTAATAATAACTAAACACTAGTAACACAACTTCACTTATCTTATTTAAATCCTGGGGACCGGTTTCAAAGCAAACATCTGCTTTATCCTCAGCCACTCAGCTTGACACTCACCCACATAGTACTTGTTCGTCTATGGCTTTAATTAGATAAATTGCTAGTACCACTATTTAAATTTTTTTCATGAATTACATATTTTCCACAATGATCGCTATACTGATATTCAGCATAAGTTACATTTATCTATCATAATTAAAAAAAAAACAAATTCATTGCTAACACTAGATATATGTGTCTGTGCTGTGCTTTTATCTACAGTTTGCTTTGGATTATTCCACTGTGGGAAGTGCAAGATTCCTGTGCATTATTTGTGTTTGTGACTTACGAGGGCTGTTCAATAAAGAATGATCATAATTTTTACGGTAATAATTTTTCGCACTAAAATTCAAACTTATTATATTCTGTTAGCTTAATGTGAAACAAACATGCCGTAATAGTTTCATTGTTGGTACTCCTGGTTCCCGCCTGTAAGAACCAGGCAAGTTCAGACATTTTCAGTATCGCCTACCGCTGCAATGAAGGTAACACGCGAGGAACAATATGCGACTCTGAAATACTGCTTTCGTCTCAACACATCTTCAGTTGAGGCTTATAGTGTTACGGGAGGCCTATGGAGAGTCTGTTCATCCCTATAGCACAGCTCGAAGGTGCCTTAAAATGTTTAAAGGGTGGAGACAACCAATTTCAAAGTAAGATGGACCGGTGCTCCAGTTACTGCTCTTACGATAGAAAACATCAACACTGCCGCTGCCACTGTGAGAGAGGATCAACGAATAACCTTAAGATCACTTTCTGAAATACTGAACATTTCATTGGGTGCCACCTACACGTTGGTGACAGAAACATTACACATGAGACGTGTTTGTGCGCGATGGGTTCCAAGACTGTGTATTCCCGAACAAGAGGACATTTGCATGCAGTTAAAGTTGATGTTAGAGGAAGATCCAGAGATTCTTTCAAACGTAATCACTACTGATGAAACTTGGCTACATCATTTTGATCCTGAGAGCAAACAGCAAAGCTCAGTGTGGAAATCTCCATCACCAACTCCCAAAAAAGCAAAAGTGGTTGCTTCTACTGGGAAAGTTACGGTCATCTCATTCTTTGATGATCATGGAATGGTTTATCAGCATGTTGTACCTCCACAAACATAAGTAACTGGACAATACTACAGGGATGTCCTGAAAACATTGCAAGTCCATATCAGGCGCAGAAGACGTTTCAATGAAGCAGGCTGTAAGCTGCCACCACGATAATGCGCGGCCACATATTGCCAATGTTGTTGCTGAATATCTTGCAAAAATCAACATGAATTGCATCCCTCACCCTCCCTATAGTCCGGATTTAGCTCCCATGTGATTTTTTCTATCTCCTAACTTGAAGAAACGCCTTCGTGGGAGGCATTATCTATCATCAGAAGCAGTGGTGAAGGCTGCGGAGGCGATTTTGATGGATCTCTCAAAAATGTTTTCCAGCATGTCTTGGAAGATTGACAGAAACGCTGGGAGAAGTGCATTGCATTCAGGGGAGACTATTCTGAGACGGACCATTAGAATTATGAGTGTGAGTGAAGGTACGTTGTCAAAAAACATTGTGATGGTTCTTTATTGAACAGACTTCGTAGATATTATTTTTTGACTCTTTTCGTGGTTTGCTTTAAGCTTACCAATAAAATGCCATTCAACTCATGGTTTTCTTGCCTTCAATTGGCTTTCTAGGAATGTAGGATGGAACAGCAATATCGTACAGTGAGAACTTCCAGCAGGTTTTTCGGCCAAGGTAAGAGACAGATGGGTAAACGAAAATCTTTGAACTTCCCTTTGCAATAGAGGCGTGATAGATACACCACGCGGTTGCTGCTTGTGTGGAGTATGTGGCAGAGACCGTTAACACCCTTATATAGAAAGAAAACAATTGAATTTCACCAACATACAGTACGTATGCTGCAAAACTTGGCCGGCAGGTTCAAAACCCGTCCTCACCTCACCTGTTGTAAGACTCGTTTGGCAGTCAAACGTCCCGTCTACTGATCTTACATAGGTGGGCTTGAAATCAATGTCAAATATCATTAACAATTATTAGAATAAACACAAAACGTACCTAAAACATGCGATTTTAAGCATACCGTCCAGCTGCAGCAATATATTTACATCTTGTGAGGAAATTTTCGTTTATTTCTTTACTGTTATTTTGTTTTAATTCCTCTAATGTTTGATTGAATAGTTTTGTATACCATATTTCTCAATTTGGCCACATAAATAAAAATAGCACACCAAAAGATCAGAGGACCGAGCTGGCTATAAAGCTTTGATACGTATTCTATCCTAAAAAGTTATCACTAACTTGTAATAACTCATCAGTTGTATGTGCGGGGGCAGAATCCTGTCTGAAAATATTCAGACCGACATTCAATGCCCGTCACTTGTATAACGTATTGTCGCGAGGCATTGTTTGGCTGCTGCCGAGAGAGAGGGAGAGGGAGAAGCGGGGAGTGAAAGAGACAGATAGCGCCCAAGCCACGGCCATAAAGCACTTGCCGAGGAGAGACGAGGTGGGGAGAGAAAGAGCCAGAGAGATTTCTGGACAGTTCGCTTTCCTTCCCGCTGCATCGCGAAAGATCGTAATACTCCAAGTTTCGAAGTGGCTGGACTGGACAGTCAGTTCGGCAGGTAGCTGCGAGAATTGCAGTTGCTATCCAGTTGTCTATGCACTTGTGAATTGACTATGTGTACGTGTGGTAGACGGCCTTGAAAATTGCGTTGTGTGTGCTACGTCATTCTGCAGATATCAGAGTTGTACAAGTGTATTTCTACGGAGATAAAGAACATTTGGAATTTCTGCAAGCTGGACTTTTAATTTTACGAACCCACAATATCACAATATGGTGCTAGCGTATTACATCTGGATCTTTCTGAATATTTTGGTAGACTCGCAAAAATTAGATCCTTTTATTCTATTTCCATTTATTGGGAATAAAAAATCAATTTTTTATAATGCAAGGGAGTTTCATGACCGACACGTGACTATGTGTGTGTGTGAAATCATGCTTTGCCATGGAACCGTTTTAATTGTGTTTCGATAATTTCATCATTAACATTTCTAACATCCAATTACACAAATTTTCTCGACTCTGGTGATCACGTGGTAGCAATTCCTGGACATGTATGCTTTGAGCTTTAAAAGTTTTGTTGCTTTGTAAATATCAGGTCCTGGCGCAAGGCACCTAAAATATTTACTATTGTCCGGCCGTTGTATATCCGGCTCTGACGTTTTGTGATTGCAAGAGGTGGAGGGGCGAGGTTAATAGTACCAACATACAGTAATGAGCAATTGAAAACATATCCTCAAAATTATCTTTAGAATGGAAATACAGTACTATATAAGCTTTAAAACACTGAAATACAACTTACAATTTCATTATCATGCAAGATATTTATTACAACACCACTCTATTCGAATATTTCGTTCACGCCTTTCACACACACTAACAGCATCTGTTGGTAGTACTGGGAATCTCTACATCCGGTGTTGTGGTCAGGTAGTTAAAACTGTCTGCTAGCGCCAATCAGCATTGTCGCTGCTATGCATGACTCCCGAACCCAACACTGTGTTGCCAGGTTAAATTTGTTTGAGCCACGTGGTTTTAGCTGCTTGCGCTGGTAAACTTTCTTTGCTTATATTTTGCGTGTGTAAATTCCGATTTTTAATGTTCGTAAGTCCTATTATTATCGCTATTATAATAATATGGCTCCTGGTTCGTGTAATATGCAAGTCTTGAAATATTTAAAATACGCATTATTCCTCTGCTTGAAATACCCGCTAAAGAACTGGCAACGGCCCGCTTCCCCCTCTCGAGAAATGTCACAGCCGGAGATAGAACGGGCGAACAGTAGGTGACAGTTTTAACTTTAATCTGAATTCCTTTAATTTCTTACTCTTAACCATATTCATTTTACCTATCATTCACTGAATATATTTACCTACAAATAAATGAACATCCCCTCTACTCAGAACACTCATGCCGTGAAATTTAGCTTTAAATTGCATCAGAATTTGATTAAAACTTCCCTAAAAGATGACGTAAGTACATATGTATCGTTTAAACAATTTTTAGCCTATATACTGCGATTGGGCATTTTGAAAACACGTCAAGCAAAACACTTCTAAACACTCCTCTAATGTTACGTATGAACTGGATCAGAAGAGAACAGTGACGCACTTTAAACGACTAGAACGGATGAAGGGCGCAAGGAAATGCATTGCTGGTTTGTGCCTGCCGGCCAAGTTTTGTACCATACGTACCGTATTTCCACGGCTATAGTGCTCTATGTTCATATTTTGTATGACTCCACCTGTTCAGTTGGCATCATTACCAGGAAGTGTTGCTGAAATTCGCATGGTAAAAAAGGCAGTAGTTGTTAATTGCAGCTATTGGATTGGCGAATAAGATGCCTTGAAGAGCCAAAAAACTTTGAAATAAATAATAATTGCTTTCGAACACGCCATTTTGTACCGTATTTACATTTATTTGGAATTGCGTTAGTGTTTATATAAGTAGAAAGTAAGTTTAATATTTTTGAAATAAAAATCTTCATACTAGTGCTCAGAATCTATGTCCTGAAAGCCACTTTATCTTTCAGCAGGATAACGACCTCAAATATCCTGCTGCAAATATTCACTTGTGGTTATTTTACAACACTCCAAAACAAAATCACACTCACCACTTAAGTCATCAGGTATCACCTCCTGGAATATACATGGTGTTCATTTTTATCTGTGTTTTTGACGTCATCAATAGCATGGCTGACGGAACGAGTTTGCATACGATTCCCCTAGTGGCTTGAGATCTACATGTGCTGACAGCAGCTTTGAAGACTCCCTCTACCGGCAGGTAAATATACTATTTGAGAGGTGGGTCGTGCCGGCGTAATATAAAGCTGCGTAATTTCGCCTGGTGCATAGATACGATAACTGTTGTAGTTGGTTTAATGAATGTGAAGACGACAAATGACGGATGGATACAAACAATATCTTGCAATTTGGAGTTTCTCTGTGAAGATATATAACTTAATATAATTTAATAAAGGAATGCTAATTAATAACAGTATTAGTTTCAAAACATTTTAGTAAAGAAACAGAACTTTTTGGGGGTCCTTACAATAGTGCACGTCATATCGAACGCTGAATGAATAAGTGAAACAATGAATGAATAAATGAAACAATGAATGAATGAATGAATGAATGAAACAGGTGATACGATACTCAAATGAGTCCTGGGTCCCTAGAGCTCAGAATTACCCGACATTCGTCTTTGTAGGATAAGGGAAAAACCTGGGAAAAAGCTTATCCAGGTAACTCATTCTTAGCGAGATTCGAACTTGCGACCTCTTAAGTGTGAGGCACACTCGCTATCTCATACCACGGAGGTAGGCAAGAAACTGATATATATATTATATATATAATATTTATTTATTGTATTTATTCCTTCTAGATTGGAACCAATGACTTTATGGTGTCCAGTGTCTCTCTTTTTGCGAGTAACTGATTCTGTATCTTGGAAAGGTTTGATTCACCTATTGGTTTTAAAGGACATAAGGATACCAACATTAGTAAAGGCATTTTAATTAAGCGTGAGAATGACAAAAATTTATATCATATACCTATAAAACGTAAGACGTTTATGTTGCAAACAAAAGTATATCAATTTGACGTTACCTGGGCACTTTTGACAACATTACGCCCCGAGAGACTTGTCTGAATGCTGGATAGCGTTACATAAACTCCTCTATGCAGCAGTTTAAATTATATTTATATGTCACACCAATTTTAATGCCGGTACGAAAGTTGCATTCAATCATGAAGACGTGGTGCTCTGTCTTCATAGACATAGTGCTAACCTTAGAGTAGAAACGTGCTACCTATGTACTAGAATGTTAATCACAATTACCATAAGAGAGGTAAAAGGGAAAACTGGTTGTATTAGTTATTACCACAGCCACACTCAGAGCACTGTAATTTGCTTACTGTTCCGCAAAAATTACCGCTTCATCTCCGTAGAGGGCACTATGATTTCAAGATAGACTCACCAGTCAGCTATGACGTCATTCTTGCTCTATCAGAGGGCGGGAAATAACGAATAAAAATGAACACCATTTGTATGGTCTAATTTAGAGATAGTCGTCGGAAAGTACAGGTTTTCCAATGAAAAAGTCTTGAAAAAGACAATTGAAATATAAAGGGATTTAATTAAATCAAACACAACCACAGAATTGCTATCAATGCCATTGAGACTGGAGGTAGTTATATGAGCAAGAGGATCTGTATTATCGTATATTTTTAAAAAGCTACAGAATTGTAGATGTAGCATCAATTTTTGCAAGAAATAACATTTGTTTATATTAAGTGGAGATTATTGATTCACTTGTATGTATTGCGATATTTTGTATGAGCAAATACAACACAAATTCTTTACTGAACACGATTAATTCATTGACATATTTGCTGAACATCCCATTCCTTACCTCCATGTATTTTAATGTGATTTCTTGTATTTACCAACACATTTTACACTCATTGTAGCTGAGACAACTTTAATGAGTGTGAAGTTGAAGATCTCTCAGCTACAACGGGTGTGAATCATTCAGAAATAAGTTTCAGCAAAGATTAAAAGGCTACATTTGCTTAATTTAATTTATTGTACAGCTACTTACATTACATAAAATATTTCTTAAGGTTAATTTAAATATCGTATTATTTACAATTCTTTTCTTCTTCTTTTTAAAGGAATAGTAGAGAAAGTATAAATGTAAAATAAATGAAATGTTTAGTTCTGTTGTCGCCTACAAATGTCTTACTGTGGAGGCCATGACCTTTGATCTGTTTATGGTTGCACATGTCAGGACACGGTAACTTATATTTCCTTGACCTTAAGTTAGTAGTAACCAACTGGTTCGAATTGATTCTTTTTCTTTTGCTCTCTTTCTTCCACCTCTCCCTGCAAACCTGAAACAGTCCCTGCTCTCTCTGCGCTCCCTTCTCGCAACACCTATATAGGTATAAAGTATAGTTTTGAGTGAAATACAATGCATCCTCTACCTTAGGTACATTGTCAAAAAATAGTGATCAGCCCTCATACAAGCCGGAGTAAAAATGAAATGTAAGAAATACATTTCCCACAATAATGCAAATACGAGGGAAAATAACCACATAAAGATGGGGGAAATGAATGGATCCAGTGGGGTTGAAGTGAGCACATGAATAATTAAAATATGTTGATGGGCTCTTAAAATGGCAGATTGAGAAAAAACTTTTACCTAAATTATTGGTAGGTATCTATACATATATTTGTGGGATACAGTTGAAAAACCGAACATATCATATTCACCTGAAATCTCATTTCCCTAACACGCCACTTCTTGGTGTAAGAACAAAAGCAGAACGTTCTCCTTATCTACGTAGCCCCTGAGAATGTTGCTAAAATGCACTTGAAGCTGTCGAAACGGCATACATGAAACCAATTGTACCACTATGTTACGGAAAGTGTGAGGAACTACCAGACCAGGATTATATCGTCCCCATTTTAAATATTTACCTCTCGCTTTCTGTGGCAACCTTGTATATACAGATACTCCAAAAAGTATTCGTCTAATCGTAGCACATGGAATATAACAAGCATAATCAGAAAAATGTAGATATGAAATGAACAATAACTATTTCCTTACATCGGTTAATATCTAGATTTAAAAGTTAAACACAATTTGAGTTCATATATTGCTTATTTACTGAAAAGCCTCACGTTATTTAAAATCATGTCCCATTTGATGTCAAACAGTATTCGTCTAGTAAACAGGATCCCAAGTATGATGCTGACACACACCCCTTCCCTTTTCTTATGCAGTTGTGTTTCATCTACTATTATTGACAGTACCATCTCTGTTTTCAAAGCCGTTGACAGCTATTTAACTGATATGTGTCGAAAAGTCGTGAAACTACAAAAGAAAAGAGAGAAATTTGCATCAGGTTATTTCAAATAGGAAAGTCTTTTCAAAAAATTGTAAAAACCCATTGGAAGACTCACCAGTACAGTGAAGACTATTATATCCAAGTTTGATCAGAACAAAACTTACGAAAATAAATCAAGAAGCGGTCGTCTTGCAGTAGATCCGAGATGGAGAAACGACAGTTACTTAGAGAAGTCAAGAAAAATCCTAAACTAAGTGCTCCAAAACTTGCTATTGCAGTTCAAACACACACTTGAAAGTCCGTTTCAGCACAAACTATAAGAACCGTTCTTTATGAAACTGAGTATGGAGGCCGAATAGCCCATAGAAAACCATACACCAGTAAAATCAACAGAAAGAAACGAGTTGCTTTGGCAAAAGAACATAAATACGATGGATTTGATTTCTGGAAAAAGGTTGTATTTACTGATAAGAGTCAAGTTGAGCTCTTTAAGCCAAAAGGGCGAATAATAGTGCTGAATAAAACGAATTTTCAGCTTGAGGAGAAACTTATAACAGCTTCAGTTAAACATGGAGGCGGTTCAGTACTTGTCTGGGGCTGCACGAGTACAAATGGTGTGAGGGATTTGTGTTTTATTGATGGAATTATGAACCATAAGGTTCACATAAACATCCCAAAAGCACATCTGTCCAGAAGTTTAAAAAATATGGGTGTTTCTGAGGATTATATGTTCACACAAGATAATGAACCAAAACACACAGCTCTAGATGCAAGGCTATGGTTCTTGTATAATACTCCCCAATGGTTGCCGACATCACCGCAATCCCCAGACATGAATCCAATAGAGAATTTGTGGAGTATACTGGACAAAAATATTAGGAATCACTGATATCTAATATGAAGGATCTAAAGAACGCTAAACTAGAGTAATGACGTAAAATTACATTGGAAACAACACAATATTTGGTGAAATCCATGCCACGGAGAATGCAAGAGATTATAAAGAGGAATGGAGGACCTACTAAGTACTAACCGTAATATTCTACGCCATTTTCAGTATGTAGACGAATACTTACTTTGCATCCTAAATTGCATATCTTTACCTTTCAATGTTTAACTATAGTTATGTGAAAGATACTATGTGTTTCTTTGTTGTATTCTCTTTCCTCACTAATAAATAAATAAGACAGTATCCCTGCTGTACTTTATTCTGATGATTTTCCACTATCCATACATCCTTATGCCATTTTTGCATTAGACGAATAATTTTTGGAGTAGCTGTATCTTGAACAAAGTGTCTCACGAAACTAACGACCATCTCCACCTGTACGAAATAGATAATAAAATTAACGTCTTATAAGAAGAGTTTGTAGAAGATATATAAAAATAAAAGATACTGGGAAGAGATAGCGTTCTGAAGGTAGAACTTAAGATTTGTACACTAACGTTTTCGTAAATTTGACAGAGCTGTAAATACCTGAAGAAACCAGTGTTATTTGAGTGTTCTTGTACCACACAGTTTGTCAACAAATGTGTGCATAGAGGCTTAGGACTTCATAAAAGCTAATGTAGACTGTACACATAAACGTCGGAAGGTAGCCCCTTCAGGAGATATTTATAAATTCATTGCAGTTTTTTTTTTTTTTGAAGTCACGATATTTGCCACAATGTCCTCTTAATTCCATATTTCTTTCAGCAATAGAGAGTTAATAATGTCATTAATTCAGTTAAATTAACCCTTTACACGCCCAGCTGTCTTTGGATTAAAGAACTAAGTTTTTATGGGGATATTTGGTCTCTTTAACATTTAATCAAGAGAATTATGTAAACAGTTTGTCAATTTTTATTTTTTCTCAATAAAAATTAGTGTATTTCCATTTGGGAACATTGGTGTTCCACAGAAAGTTTCATTACAGAGTTTCGTTGTGGACACTGGACAATCAAATTTTTCATTGTAAATAACAGATCACAACTAAACATTTGCATAAACACATTTTATCTAAATAATCAATCTCATATGGAACAAAAAATTCACTTTCAAAATCACCCACTAGCTCACCTGTTGATAAGAAATTGTAAGCTGAAAAACAGTGTAAATGTATATTCCTCATATAATCATGAATTTTCAATTGTGAATTCATTTTGCAGAGCGCACACCTTCCCCTGTTCAGCTTCAATCAGAAAATGACCGGCAGCTTTCCTCAATGACTTTGGGATCTCAATTCTTGGTCCTAGTCTTGACGTTGCTCGTGGATTTTTGTGAATAAGGATAATTCTGAGTGTTTGTCAGACAAGCACTGAATTGTAGCATTGTTTTGTAAAGAACCATTTTCTATAATTGTCGACCTTTTACCTGAAATGTTCTCTACATGCACACCTGATTCCAATTTAGCATTTTTCGATGTAGGTTGAGGGCAGGATGGAGAAAATTCTTTTCATGTTAGTTGTGATAACTAACTGACCACACAGGTGTGAAGGAACGACTTCAAAAACATTGCAATCAATGTCTTCTTCATCAGTAATATACTCCGTTACTTTCGGTGGCCACTGGCAAATATCAGCTCCAGTTTCATTGTCTTGGTTATAATAAAAAGCTTCAGAGATACTCAAAAGCCTGTTCTAATGTGAGAAAGAATTGCAATGCCATCCTTTCGGTTCAAAGCTATCTAAAAATAATGACGCATTGGACTAACAGTTGGAGCTAACATTCGTTTATTGCCAGTTATACACCTGCAGTTTATACCCATTGTTAATAGGATTACTCTCAACAATGGGAAATGTATGTTCTTTTCAAATTTCATTCTACTAGGTAGTTATTTTCAGCATTCTATATAAATACGAGTGCTTTTCAATAACGAATGATCACAATTCCTTTTGACAACAGACCTTTACTCATCCTCATAATTTTGGTGGTTCTTCTCAAAATAATCTCCCCCTGTACCAGCGTTTCTGTCAGTCCTCAAAGACATGCTGGAAACCATTTTTGAGAGGTCCTTCAAAATCGCCTCCGCAGCCTTCACCACTGCTTCTGATGATGGATAACACCTCCCACGACGCCGTTTCTTCAAGTTAGGGAATAGAAAAAAGTCACATGGGGATAAATCAGGACTATATGGAGGGTGAGGGATGCACTTCACGTTGATTTTAGCAAGATATTCAGCAAAAATATTGGCAATATGCGGCCGCACATTATCGTGGTGCAGCATTAAGCCTGCTTCACGGAAATGTCGTCTTTTGCGCCTGATATGGACTTGCAATGTTTTCAGGACATCTCTATAGTATTACCCAGTTACTGATGTGTGTGCAAGTACAACATGCTGATAAACAACTCCATGAATATCAAAGAATGAGATGACCATTACTTTCCCAACAGAAGCAAACACTTTTGCGTTTTTGGAGGTTGAAGAAGGTGATTTCCACACTGAGCTTTGCTGTTTGCTCTCAGGATCAAAATATGTAGCCAAGTTCCATCAGCAGTGATTAACTGCATAAAGTCCTACATGCGAATGTCCTTTTGTTCGGGAATGCACAATTTTGTAACCCATCGCGCACGAACACGTCTCATGTGTAATATTTCTGTCACCAACGTGTGGGTTGAACCCAGTGAAATGTTCAGTATTTCACTAAGTGATCCTAAGGTAATTCGTGGATCCTTTCTCACAATGGCAGCAGCAGAGTTGATGTTTTCTTCCGTAAGAGCAGTAACTGGAGCAGTTGGTCCACCTTCCTTTGAAATTGATTGTCTTCCCTCTTTAAACATTTTAAACCACCTTCGAGCTGTGCTGTAGGGAAGAAAAGACTCTCCATAGGCCGCCTGTAACATTGTATAAGCCTCAACTGAAGATTTTTTGAGACAAAAACATAATTTCAAAGCCGCATATTTTTCCTCGCATGTCACCTCCAGTGCAGCGGTAGGTGATACTGAACATGTCTGAATTTACCTGGTTCTCACAGGCGGGAACCAGGAGCAACAAGAATGAACTACTAAGGCGTGTTAGTTTCACATTAAGCTAACAAAATACAATGAGATTGAATTTTAGTGCGAAAAATTATGTTCGTAAAAATTATGATCATTCTTTATTGAACAGCCCTCGTACTTTAATGTTCACATTTGGGAACACTTCTATTATTTTAGGCCCACATATTCAAGAAACCATACGGCTATAGATTTCCTTAGGTGTATTATAATATTTGCACTCTCTGCTCCCTTATTATGTTCAATTAAAAATAAAATAATTGAACAATGGATAGTTAGAGAAATATACGTTTACGTAGGCAGATTTAGTCATTCTAGCACAAACTGAAAATTTCTTATAAAATTATTATTATTTTTTTTGCACCCTTTCTTATCAATGCTGGCGTTAGGAGGCGCTTGGGTGCACTGAGAGCGAGGGAGCCGAAGCATCTGACCTGAGATGAAATCAGGGTTGAGGGGTCGGCCTAACACCTGAGAGGAATAATTGATGGAGCAATTGGTGGAATGATGGTGGCTGAAACCGGAGGACCCGGAGGAAACCCATCCTAGCGCCATGTTGTCCCCCACAAATCCCATTTTGCGGTCGCCTAGGATCTAACCCGGGCCGCCTAGGTGAGAGCTAAGCGGTCTAACCACTCAGCCATGCCACGGCCTCCTATAACATTAATGATTACATAAAATGATATATAATGATATATAGGATAAATATATGGAGAATACCAGAGGGGACAGACAACTGCTTATGCAGAAGCGGAAAGATGACAACCCGGATATCTGGAACTGACGAACCAGCTCCATCTACTGATGCCAGTGCCTTCAGGAGATGGATACCAGTAGGAGGAAGCTTTGGATACCAGTTGCAGAAGAGGACATTTTAAAATTGTAGGAAACAGTCTTTCGTAGTTTGTTACAGCAATTAGTACTGTAGTAGAGGTGTAGATTTGATTTATATTGTTGATGCAGAAGTAAAGTAGAAGAAAGACTCTTTTAGATAGATTAGATGAGTAGATTTGTAAGGTTACTGGAATCCAGTAAACTGTAGGTTTAGTTAGTTCGTTAAGGTAGGAATTAGATTAAGTCTGCAAAATTTGTAAATTATTTTGTGTAATATGATTTAAAAATTAATAAAGTTAAAAATGAAGTTTGCATAATAAGGCCTGGTATAGATTCCAGAAACCGGGCTATTAGATATGCAGATTTTATTTTATTTTTTATATAAAATGGTAAATTAATGGTATAAAAATAAATATAGGTACAAAACTGATGTTAAAAATGGAAAACAGTGAAGCTTTTGTTTCAGTATACTGAAAATTTTATTGATTGTTTGTGTGTGTGCGTGTGGGGGGGGGGGTCCGTTAGTGCTGGGTTTCTTCTTAGGTCTTGTCCAGGGCTGCTCATCTGCTATGGCTTAAGTAGAGCTTGTTGGCTATGCAGATCTCTGGGTAGTGTGACGAGAAACAATAACAGTAAATTATAGACTAATCTCTGTTTATTTGAATTTACACCATTTATTATAGAGTCCCCGATAAAATGTTTCCACGACTGATGCACCATGAATTTCCTTATACGTTCGTACACCTTGCATTTCGCACTGATACTGACCACCGCGTTGTTTCCCAGTTCCCTTTTAACTGCTTACATCTCTTTGTAAAGTGTCAATGAACTACCCCAAACCTTCGGTCCCGTTATGCACTGTTAGGATTGTCTTTTGGAAGGTCTAAGGAGCATTCTTGTAGGTAGTGAAAACAATAGTACGGTGCACTTTTATCAACTCATATGTTACAATTCACATTTTACATTTTTATATATAGATATCCCACTCGTCTTTCTAAATTATTATTTAGATTACATTTAACTTAATGAGGTACTTATAAAATATTGCCTCAATTATCATTAGAATGTCATTGTTTTCCAGGAGAATAGTATCTGTTATACAGCCATGTTAGTGACATTACCTGCTTCCTAAGTCATCTTTCTTAAACTTCCAAAAATAGTTTATTTCGGCAAGAAGAGGCCTGCTTATGTGAACTAATTTTGGCAAGGCAGAAGTCATTTCAATAACATTTTTGGAAGTACAGCATGGAAGAAGAACTGGAAATACCAATTAGGGAATTGGTGATCACAGTTTTTCACAATAGGAGTTTCAGATATCCCTGCCTCAAGGCATGAGACATAATTGAGTATATCAAGATCGATAATAATTGCCTGAATGAGATATCGCCCAAGGAAAACAGCAATTCACTATGAACTATGAGGAAGTGCCCAGGAAAGGGAAGTGGTGCGCATACATATATGGTTGAACATGTAAAGCTTTTGTTTGCGCTTGTGACTGATAGGTGGGCATGAACTGGTGACCTAGTAGAGTAGACAGAGCATGGTGACCGCCCGCAATACTGGACGCCCTTGAGTTACACCCTACTGGACCCCTCACTTCCTAAACCAACTGTATCCTATTGATTAGAGTTCAAGGTATTTTCTCACTCCTTGCCACAACTTTAAAACAAGGTGAGCTCAATGGAAAGTTTGCATCTAATTGTTACAGAATAAATCACAGCTCCGAGAAAATTAGCAAATTTAGTGCTAGGCAGTTCGTTCCGTGTCGCACGTCATTCGACCTCAACAATTAGAATTTATTTAATGATTTGGAATGCATGGAAGCTACACAAAAACTGCATAAGATAAAAAATAGAACTACAGATAAAGCAAATCTGATGCTTAGTCTACAAAGATGAGGTGCACAACTTGCATTTTACACCAGTTATGTGGTAGCTTGAGTATTTAATCCAGAAGGCCACACATTGAATCTCTTCTATTGGAAAGAGTTTAAGACTTTTAATTTATGCTGTAAAGGCTTAAAAGCTTAAAAATAAGTGGTTTGTATACTTAGATCACTCTAGCATGTGTAAGCTATCACTAATCACCAAAAAATAATAACTTTCTTTCAGGTACAAAGACAAAACATGGTGGACCTAACTGATTTGTACTTGCTGATTCTGAAAATGCAGTTAGATTTTCGCCATCAGCCTCCAAATTTTTGTTATGGAGGTTTTTAAATCTCTATATCTAGAAACAGAGGGCTCGTCTACACTATATTTATACAATACATAATATACTTAACGCCATAAAACTCTTACTGTAGTGTCCTGGGCCTAATATACGGTTTTATAAGAAATATTGCAACATTCATTTGCTCGATGATGATGTTGATGGTGGAGAGTTGAGTCATTTTGATGACAACTTCCTTCCGTGGGATATATATCCTTCACGCTTCAAAAATCCACAGTAGTCACTGAACATCAAAGGATATGAAATGAAATGTGTAGTGTTTAACGCCCGCTTTTACTACATACGGCACCGCAGGCGATGATAATGATGATACATGAGATGAAGATGAAGCCCCGGTGGAATGAGATGGCGGGGGAAACCGGAGATCCCGGAGAAAACCCGCCCCAGCGCCGTGTTGTCCACTACACTTTGCGTTCACCTGGGATCGAACCCGGACCGCCTTGGTGAGAGCCAAGCAGCCTAACCATTGAGCCACGGCGCGGCCTGAACATTAAAGGGTTTTAGCGGCTTTTCATTCCAAAATGTCGTGATGGAACCTTTCTCCGTGTTCGTCAGTAACCACTCCCAAATTTGTAGGGAAGAACTCTAAATGAAGAAAGTGCATTTTTAGTAACATTCTGCTTCCAAGATATTCATAATTCTCCAAAAAGGTTCCCACTAATATGTCACTGCTTTCCTCTCTTGTATTCCCTAGAAAACTTTCAACGTCATTCTTAAAGGAACACAGGCTGCAAGCTCTGACTTAGTTTTTCTTCGAAGTTCTTATCATTCATTAACTTCCTAATTTGTGGCTCAATAAAAATCCACTCTTACATGTTACACTTAAAAAGTAGTTCACATTAAAGCTAAGAACAAAAAAGGTCACTGCACTAACTTTTATCATACTCCTTTCAAACACAAGGCACTTAAAATTATACGGTAAATTCAACTATGTTATATAACTTGCAGGTCATAACTTTTAAACTGACGTGATGGACACTTTCTGATTTTATATTTTGTGTCACATTACAATTTAGAATTATGTTCTATATGTACTTTGTATGTACCAAAACTACTGTTGACTAGTGGGTTAGAGCTGGAGGAAGGTAAAACTGTACCACACTCAAAGTACCAGGGTAGAAGCTCGGTAGTTCAGCATTCTTATGCAATAGGATAACTTCCAGCATTAATCATTTTGCATAAATGAGTTTTAATGCACGGTTTTGTATCAGTATTTAAATGCCCTTGCACTAAACTGTCATTCTAGCAAAAGATTTTTTGTTATTCCACAAATAACACAGATCAGGGACGGGTTTTCTCCGGCATCTCCGGTTTCCCCGGTCATCATTCCACCAATTGCTCCATTACCATATTTCCTTTATTCATTTACCCTTCATTCTGTCATCTGCTTTTTTTACTTTGTTAGCAGGCATTGGGCAGATCACCCATCCTGGGTTATCTCTCTGATCCAGAGTTCCTCAACCCGACGTCTAACAGCATAAGGGATAGAGGAAGTAGAATTCCATAACAACACGACAGTGGTAAAACTAGGTAAGTTGAAGAAGAAGAAGAAGTATTCCACAAATAAAACTCGTTAATTCTATAGTGCAGTAGAAAGTGAATTATGGATTATTCATTTAAATACAGCGCTGGTCTTTGAAAGCCACCAAGACCCAAATGAAGCTACTTTTTGTTGATGTACGACGTTAACGAGGGGGAACATATTGGAGAATAGATTACACCAAGTAGTAGCAATTGAGCTATAAGTATTGACCCTATTTTTTATTCCATAGACCTAAAATTTTGGTTTTAGCAGGTATAAAATCTTCCATTCTCATTGGCGTTAAATTAATAGATTCTGAATTATGTTCCGAAAAAGTTGAACTTTTTACAAAATGTAACTACCTATATAAAACATAAGTCATACATCTATATCATCTTTGACAACCAACAGACTAAATTTTGTATACTTAGAAGATTTGACAGCAAAAAGATACATAACTTTTGAAAATACCAACTTTTGGTATCTTCATATTGCAGTCGCATTGTCGCAAATAACGCAATTGAAGATCACTAGCGAATTATTTTTTTTTTTTTACTATAATGAATAGTTATAGCTTTTAGTATTATACTCAGCTACTTTTATATATGTATTATGGACTAGTCTTTCTAAGGTAAAGTCTACTTTTATAATTTAAAATTATTAATTTACTAACCATAAATTACATGGATATCATTGCAATGTTGCTTACGCAACTTATAAATTGAATTCATATTTGCGTTTATATTTCAGTTTCAGTAATCATGAGAGAAAACTGATGTGTATAACTTCTTGGAGAAAATTAGCGTATTTCATATTTTGATAATAATACACAATTCTATTCGAAACTAGAATGGTACACATAGGCAAAGATTATGATTTCTACATTCATGAACATATGATTTCGAAACTTCCACCTCAAGCTAAAAACGAATTCATTAATATGTGTACGATTAATTTTCATTACAGGAGTCCTCAGTTATTAATTGTGTTTTTGTTGTTGTAATTGTACGTTCTCCAATGTTAAGTCATATCGGACGATGAATGGAATGGGTTAAATGATGCTCAAATGAGCCTGGGGTCCATGTAACTTAGAGTTACCCAACATTAGTCTTGAAGGATAAGAGTAAACGCCGGAAAGAACCTTATCCAGGTAGCTCCACCTCACCGAGATTCGAACTCGGGACCTCTTGAACCTGAGGTAGACACCCTACCATCTACGCTACCGAGGCGGGCTATTAATTGTGTGATGAACTAGTTTAATGTTAAAAGAGTGGTGCTACGAAACTTTACTGGCATCCTACATATGTATGTTCAGCCCCTAAAACATATATAAGAAGAAATACCCGATGCAGTCCTTTGAATTTTGTCCTGAGGAAAACAATCATAAACTTATAAAACGCACAGGTAGAGTCAGATTGAAAAATTCAATGCCATTGCTGGGATTTGAACCATGGATCTCCTGGTCTCCGTCCAGTTGCTCTTAACTATTGAGCTACCATGGTCAACATGCCGGTATGACATTAAATTCTCCAAATGACGCATATGTTCCCGGTAAAATACTTGGGGCTCTCATGTACAAGAGATACACCCCTTTTGTGGCGACTTCCTATGCAGGAAGTACCTACTACTCCCGAGATATATATATATTTTTTTAAACATTAAGTCATATCGTACGGTGAATAGAATGAGTGAAATGCTGCTCAACTGACCCCAGGGCCCATAGAGCTTAGAGTTACCTGACATTCGTCATTTTGGATAAGGGAAAACCCCGGAAAAGGCCTTATCCAGGGAATTCCCCTTGACCGAGATTCGAACTCGGGACCTCATGAACGTGAGTTAAACACACTACCACCACGAAAGCGCGGCGGGCACTAAGACCGAGGCCTTATAGTTAACACTATCAGGTAAATTGATCATTCATCCATTATAAAACGCAATTTTTAAAGCGTTAATAATATATTCTAATTAATATCCCTCTAGTGACAACTAACAAATGTTATAGACAGAAATTTGGGCGTTTCTCTAAAAAAATATGAAAGAAGTTCAACCATCGCGTGGAATATATGAAACGAGTAAAATTGTAGAAGAATTGTGTAAAATTATTGTTTTTATGATATGATATATTTATTGTGCCTATTGCAAAATTTTACAATTTTCAACTTTAGGCTACATTTATTTGTCGTTAGCTTGTTGCTACCTTGGCTTATATGACACCCTGGTCTTCTGCTCTGACAGGTAGCTCTTAACCTCCACGCCTCCTTGTTTCTTCCCCCTCATCTTCCTTGCTTATATTCTTTATACTTCTGGCCCATTTTTCTTTTACTTTCTGCGAGAACTTACCAATACTTCCTCCCTTCTTTTCCTCCCTGCCCGTTAACATTTTATAGTTACTATCCTCTTCTCTACTTTCTGCCATTTTTCTTCCCAAACCTTCTTTCCTCATATCGCAACCACCTCGCATTCTGTTACATAGTGTTCTATGCTTTCTTTTGCCCCAAACAATTCACAAATTCCCTTTTCCCTACCTCTTATCCCTCTTAGAAATATTGTTCCTCTTCTCATCCAAGCTAACCCTTCTCTCTCTTGCCTTTTGCAGTAATCTACATATGCTTCTCCTCCTCAATTTCTTTTTATTTTCTTGTAAAATTGTAATGATTTCATATTTTCTAGACTTCTTCATATTTCCAGTCTTTCTATTTCTTCTATTCTGCATTTTACCAATTTACCTACATCGCTTGTATTCATTTCCTCTAATCTCCATATATCTCCCATTCCTATTTTTTTCCATAATTCCTACTAACTCTGCCCACCAACTATTTGAGTACTCTAATCTGTTTTGCTCTCTCATGCATAATTTCATAATTTCCCCTTCTTTTTTGGCCAAACAGATATACCAAATACTAAAGCTACTTCCCTAGGTGCTGATCTTGGTAAGCCTAGTTAGCTCATTACAAATCCTTCTGTAGTTTTGGTACACCGTTTTGTTTACCTCTACCCCCCCCCCCCCAAGATCTCCACTGCATACAACATTTTGGATTCAACTAGTGCTTCATACATTCTTTCTAACCACTTGGTTGTCATTTCTAGATTATATTTGCATATTCTTATTCCATTCATTGCCATCCTTCCTTTTGCTTCACTTTGTTTCCTGTGTGCTCCCCACTTTCCATTGTTATTCAACCTTACTCCTAAGTATTCAAATTCATTGACCACTTCTACCATTTTGCCATTTAGTACTCACTTTTCACTTTTTTTCGATTAACTCCCTGCTTGAGGACCATACCTTTCGACTTATTTATGTTTATTTCTATTCCCCACTCTTCACAGAATTTCTGGATTTCATTTACCTATTACCTTCTGCAGTCCTATTACCGTTATAGATCCTACCATTAAGTCATCCACATATAGCAGTCCTGGAATTTCTTTGTTTGCTATTACAGGTCAGTGCTGATTTATATTGTTTAATCATCATTAATAGACTTACCTAGAAATTATGAAAGTAGAAAATTGACTCTTAATAGTAGAACTTTAAATAAAAATTGACTTTATAACGATATCATTCAATTTTCGCCTACGTGTACTGTCACTCAGTTTTAAACCAGTTTGAAATTAAAGGCAACTAAAGACAAATTTTAGGAATATGACCCTGAGTGTCACGTGCAGATTTCAGAACAACAGAAGGGCAGGGCAACACCAGTTAAAGATATGTATCTCGAAATAACACATTAACGGAACATTGACATATGATAATTAGGTGACTAGCTGACTTATTTTATTGCTCATTTACTTGGTATTTATTTAAACAAGCGTATGGTATTTGTAAGTTAAAGAAATGTAATTCTGTTTTAATTACTAAGAAGTAGATATTTGCACCAATTCCATAAAATAACAAGAGAAAGGTTATTTAGAAGTGTCATTCACGCACAAATAAGGTTTGCTATAAATTGGTTATGTGGACGTTTCCGTTTTGACGGGTTTTTATATAAACATGGTAGTAGTGTCAACCCAAGTTGTTCGCAGAAAATGTATCAGCACGAGGTGTCAACAATTCAAGGTAAGCCGACTCGCCCATCCGGTCGAAATTCCGACAGCTTTTCATACACATGCTCCATTCTCAAGTCACGGTTGCCCTCTTTTGTGTTTCAACACTTCAATGAACACGCGTTTATCTATTACTGAGTATTTTTGCTGAGTATCTGGCAGTTTATTCTGTGATATCGACACTCAGGGCCCAGAGTTTTAGGTCCTATAGGTTTAGGTTTTCTGTAATTTTAATTTTTTTTTTTTTTTTTTTTTTTTTGCGTTTTCCCTGTGGATCATTATTACAAACCAGTATTCTTTTCCTTATTATAGACTTACGATTTAGGTTTGTATATGCTAAAATAAGTTATATTATAAACAAATACTAAAACCATTACCTTTCCAATTTTCTAATTTTAATATCAACATATTTCATATAATCAAAGAGCACCTTGTCAATAACCGGCATAAATAACAGACAATACATTTTATTTGTATTGTGATTTTTGATAATATAGTATATGAAATATGTCCGAATAACAATTTACTCATACTGGACGTTTATGTTATTTATTCATCTGAAATCAAGCATTAAACTACAAAAAAGTGGAAATTAATTGTTCTTTCACACCGGCCGTGTGTAGGCTAAAGTATGGAGAGATAGAGTAAGACTGAAAAATTCAATGCCATAGCCGGGATTTAAACCACGATCTTCTGGTTGCCGTCCAGCCGCTCTAACCATTGAGCTACTATGGCCAACTTGCCAGCATGACATTAAATTCTCCAACTGACTCGTGTTTTTCCCGGTAAACCACTTAGGAGTTCTCATAAACACATGAGACAACTACCTTAATGGCGACTTACTGTGCTGTAAGTACTTTAAGGCCCGGGCTTTATAGTTCGTACCACTATTAGGTCAATTAATGGAAATTAATTGTTCTTTCACACTGGCCGTATGTAGGCTAAAGTATGGACAGATAGAGTCCCACTGAAAAATTCAATGCCATAGCCGAGATGTGAACCACGATCTTCTGGTTGCCGTCCAGCCGCTCTAACCATTGAGCTACTATGGCCAACGTGCCGATATGACATTAAATTCTCCAACTGACGCGTGCTATGGCTATGGCATTGAATTTTTCAGTCTGACTCTATCTGTCCATACAAAAAAAGTGTTTTATTGCACTGCTCACAAAATTGTTCTAAATATGGGAATTATTCTATATCTTCTTCTCCCTCTTCCTCTTTCTTTCACCTCAGCGTCTTCTTTCTCTCACTACCTACTCCCTTTCCTCAAACTATTTTTTCCTTCTCCCTATTCCTCCCTTTCTCCACTCTTCTATTCCCTCACTGTTTTCCTTCCATTTCTTTAATCATTCTGTCTCTTTTCACTATATTTAATGCTAAGGCAGCTGTGAAGTTTTGAAAACCGGTAGGTAAAACCACTTTTTCTGTGATATTGAGAATTACAACTTCAGAAAGATTTTTAATTGTGCACAAACTTGTGCTTATTTCTTTTGCTAGCAATGCTATATACTTCTCCTGCTGACCGGTTTAACACCCTTGTTTCTATTTACTTCATATCAATTCCGTTAGACGTTTTCAGAAAATATTTCCATTATACACTTCGTTGTAGCAGGGTAACTGGAGAATGGGCAAAATATTTATAACTGGATTGCTATAACCCAGCCTTTGAATTGCATACAATTTTCATGATATTGTCAAACCGAACTGAAAAAAAAAGACTACATTATCATTCCGTTCCATAAAAATTCCATACCATAAACACTCGCAAACGTTAGACACCTCTAAAAGGTTCACTTGTAATATTCTGTGTCATATCTAAATTTTCTCTGCAGTATGATTTGGCTATCTTTCTTATAGTTTACACATTATATAAAATTGTAGAAATTTGTTTTCGTATTAAGTGGACTTAACAGGTTTTCTCCAGAAGATTTAAGCTATACACTTTATTTGTTACGTAAATATTTTAGTCAAAATTATTAGTCATTTTTGAGCACATCAAAATAACGGATTTTTTCCCCTCAAGTTAAAGGCAGTATTTTCTGTCGAATGATTGGAACGTATTGCATTAGATACGAAATTTTGGGATTTATTCAACATTTCGTTTTCGAGTTACCCAGTTACCGAATTACCAAGGCATAATTACATAAGAAACATTATCTGATTTTTTGTATTGATTTAAAGGGCCTCAAAGCATTTAATTTTCCTGAAATATTGAATCTGAATTTTTTTATTGGCATGCAACACTTTTTTCTGTCTTCGGTAAGTGTTAGAGAAACTAAAACTGAAGAATTGCAAGAAACATTCTAATTAAATCGATGGCATTACGCCCCAATTGGGCCTGGTCTACCAACTCGACTGCCGGCCTCACGCTTATATACGCAAGGCAGAGATGGTTGATCATGTTGTCAACATCTCGAGAACCCCAGCCGCAGAGCTGGTACACTTCGACGGCGGTTCGCTACCTATTGCAACTCCTCAAATTTCTCACGATGCTAGGTGGGCAGCAGCCCTATAGGCGGGACTTAAAATCCGCACTTTAACAGATCTGATCGAACCCGGACGCTTTCCGTAGCAGGGAACTAGAGTACAACGCTCCAGCTCACTACGCCACGGTTCCGGATGGTTAGTTCTATTTAGGTACTTAACGTGCAACTCTGCTCTCATTAATGCATTAAATCTGAAGATTCTTTTTCACCTCTCTCTCTTGACCACTCTGTCCCTTTCTCTCACTCTCTTCACCTCTTATCCTCTGTCTCCAGGTCTCCCTCGATTTCCTCACCTTCTATCCAGTTGCTCCATTTCCACCCTTCCCCGTTTTCTTCGGCACGATCTCCTGTATTCACTCTCATTCCTCTGTGCAATCAATATGTAGTGTGATGTTTCAAAAGCCGCTATTAAACCCTTGTTTACTAATACATATTTGAATATAGTAAAAATTTTAAAACTACTACATATATGTCTTCACTATGCCTGCACTGCAATTGAACTATTCATACTGCATTTTTTGGTAACCGGTTTTTTTACAGGAATATTGTTAATGAAAAATTGAATAACCTAAATATTCGTCCTTTCGGAATTTTGTAAGTGAAAATTGCTTGTCTTAAACACGGAGCAAAAGAACTTAAAAACTGAATACAAAGCAAAATATTTCGATTTGTTTTAATTTTGTGCCCGGTTGGAAACTATCTCTTTAATATATGCAATTAAGATGCCTTATAGCTTATTTTATGACAGAAACATCCTCCAATCAGCAGTGACAATTCACAATTACGAATATGTACGACCGACTTATTTCAGTAAGATCGCAATGACTATCCCACACTTACTACGGCATATTTCTTTTTACCAATAAGTCGGTACGAAAAGACATGTTTCAAACAATCATGGCTGCTTATACAACATCTTTATTACCTCCCTAGCGTTTGTCACTTTTTATTTCCTCTCCAGCAACTGTTAATTTTTTACGATCGTCATTTGTTTTCTGCATTAATGTTGAGCTGACTTCACCAAAACAGCACGCCGCCAGACAGAATAAAGAAAAAAAAACAGAAACAGTATATGACAGCACTTTGATTTTCAGCTATTGAGTTCCAATCAGAATTGAACTTAGTTAACAGCTCTAATTGGCCAAAACAATAGCTGATAGTTCTACATTCATCTTATTTATTCCTATAACCTCTGCCTCGATTCGACTAGAGATTTAGGAAGCCAATTCTCATGCATTTTGGTGGTCATTATTGGCGGTTGGTACAAACTATACAAATGCCGAGATTTGCTGTTTGAAGATTCAAAATATAAAAGTAGCGGTACAAGTTCTAATGCAGTGTAGTACACAAAGATACCAAAAGAGAAATAAAATCAATTCTCTACTAGTGTGTGAAGTGATCTTACAGCATCCTTCTAGCATTTCAATCCGAATACCGCTCTTGTTTGTAATATAACTTAGGTAATCTAATCCAGTTTTTGAACTCATTTTTATTATTTCTCAAACTTTGTAATGTTTTGTACGTTATCCAATAGCAGTGTATCCCCATTTCAAGTTATGAGAGTTGGCACGACAAAGAGAAATCGTGTATTTCCTGCACACTCAGATCCATTGCTTTCCTCATTGGAAATTCATTCCTTCGTTCCTAAGACAAGCCTAGCATTAAAGTAAAATAAGGAAATGCACTGTGTACATAACTTCTCTAAACTTTCTCTGGTGAAAAGTTGAATGTGAGCAAATAATTCACATCAGTGTACCTAGATCATGCTATTCAGATGCAGTACATGTCTGTGACTAGCCAAGACTTTTAAGGTATTTGTTTTTGGCTTAGTTAATTCAATAACGAAATCTATCATGTTTTGAAGTGCCTCAATTTAAACCCTAGAACACGAAGAGAGATAGAGATAGAGAATGAGAGAGACAGAGAGGGATTGTTAAAAGTAGAAAAGAGGGTGAAAGAGGCAGGGATCAAAATGCATTTAGCCAGACCACAAATAATCTCTACGGTATTTTCAGAAATGCTCACGGTGTGTTTTCATAGATCTAAAATGACCACAATGAAATTTTAAATAACCCTACAGTTGAAACTTCAAAAACCTCTGTGACGATAACAATTGCCTCAGTACGTTGTTGGCATAATTGGTACAGTAAGGTTGGCATTCTTTAACATCTGTATCTTTGCACCATTATTAAATAAAATATTAATAACTAGTATTACCGAGCGGGATGGCTCAGGCGGTTTCCTCTGTGGCCCGTATTCAGGAAACCCGGGTTCGGTTTTCGTGGCTATCCTACTTGAACCATGCATTTTTTCGGGGTTCTCCCAGGTCGCTAGGCAAATGCTGGGTAGGTTAATTACATTCCCCGAATTTCCTGTCCCTTTATTTCATCTCCAATATCATTTCATATCATCTCGCATCTGGTGGTCTCTTTCAGGGTAGCAGTGTCGGCGGGTGTCTCGGCGGTGCATGGCGGAATGATATGCTCTGAGGAAAACTACTTCCTCCTCCGATAGGTCGGTTGCCGGCCTCAGCTCCTCTGCTGGGACCATTTCGGGATCGCCAGCCAGGGACCTTTAGGGCTCGGATCGCCAGCCAGGGACCTTTGGGGCTCGGATCGCCAGCCAGGGACCTTTAGGGCTCGGATCGCCTGCCTGAAACCATTAGGGCTCGGCTGCTGGGTTCGTTGCCCTCCCGCTGTGGCGGAGCGAGTTCGTTGTCCTGGCCTGTCGTGGGAAGTCTCTATCCAAGTAAAGTGTAGGGACCCTGCCCTCTGCACTGTCGTGACTCCTTGGGTAGGCCTCCCTCTGTTTCCTCTCGCCTCATCCTTCCTCCCGGAGGTCTACCCCCTTGGGGACATAAGAAGAAGGGGATCAACATGGTGGCCTACGTACCAAATCCCCTCCGTAATGAAATCCCAATCCAAATCCCATAACTAATATTACTTTAATGTTGCTGTTTCCCAGAAGTCACACACCTAACTTCCCTGTAAAATGAAATGTTTAACGGAACTATTTCTGAAAGTTTAGTGTAAAATACTTACACAGGAATTACCTGTATATCCATTGCTAAACCATAGAATGCAGGGAAAGCCTTGTGAATATATCATATATTTTCCTTGCTACACATTTTTCATTGCTACATGCCATTAGGTACATACAAGGGTCATCTGATAAGTCTGGTAAATTTCCATGAATTTCTCGTTTCAACTTTGTGGGTGGTGCGCTTCAATATTCGAAAGACTGCACAGAAAGTTTTAATGTGCTACAATATACACTCCATTGTTGATAGCCATCGTAACTGGTCAGTAAGATAGCCATGATTTAAAATGGAAAAACCAGAGTTTTGTGCTGTTATTAAGCATTTTCATTTCAAGGTCTGGACTGCTGCACAAGCCAAAATTGAATTTGACGAAGTTCATGCGGATTCTGCACGAACCATTTACCTTACAATGAAGAACACTTACTTTTAGATGAGTAAATTTAAACGTGGTCGTAGAAGCACCGAAGATGAATCATGCTCTCGTGTCCCAATAGAGGTCACCGCACAGGACACCATTGAAAAGCTTTATACATGTCAACTGAGTGAATGCACAATATCCTGCATGAAAAATTGGCAATGAAAAAGCTGTGTGCAAAATGGGTGCCGCGATTGCTCACAGACGACCAAAAGCACATCCGGAAGAACATTTCCACCGAGTGTATGGCGATATTTATTCGCAATCCTCAAGGCCTTTTGCTCCGATTTGTGACTATTGATCCATCATTACACACCAGAGTCAAATCTGCAGTCAAAACAATGGTCAAAGGCTGGTGAACGTGCACCAAATTAGACAAGGACCATTTTGTCAGCTGGCAAGGTATGAACCACTACTTTTTGGGATTCTCAAGAAATAATCCTCATAGACTGCTTGGAAAAAGGCAGAACCATAACTGGAAAATATTATATTGCATTGTTGGATGGTTTACAACATGAATTGACTGAAAACAGACCGAGATTGAAACGCAAAAAGTGCTCTTTCACCAGGATAGTGCACCATCGCACACATCAGCAATCGCAATAGCGGAAGTGCTTGAGTTGGGCTTTCAATTGATTCCTCATCCACCTTGTTCACCAGACTTAGCCTAAAATGACTTCTGCCTGATCCCAAACTTGAAAACTTGGCTTGGTGATGATAAGGTTCATCAAATGAAGAAGCGATGGCCACCGTCAACGAGTATTTTGCAGACCTTGATGGAACCTATATTTCCGATGAGATGAAAAAGCTGGAACATCGCTGGACCAAGTGTATAGCCATCAATGGAGACTATGTCGAGAAATAAGGTGAGATATTCACGAAAATACGAGGGCTGTTCAATAAAGAATGATTACAATTTTTTTTGACAACGTACCTTTACTCATCCTCATAATTTTGATTTTCCTTCCCAAAATAGTCTCCCCTGATTGCGATGCAGTTGTCCCAGCGTTTCTGCCAGTCTTCAAAGACATGCTGGAAACCATTTTTGAGAGAACCTTCAAAATCGCCTCCGCGGCCTTCACCACTGCTTCCGATGATGGATAGTGCCTCCTACGATGGTGTTTCTTCAAGTTAAGGAATAGAAAAAAGTCACATGGGGCTAAAGTCACATTGGGGAGGGTGAGGGATGCACTTCACGTTGATTTTTGCAAGATATTCAGCAACAACATTGGCAATATGCAGCCGCGCATTATCGTGATGCAGCATCCAGCCTGCTTCATGGAAATGTGGTCTTTGGCGCCTGATATGGACTTGCAATGTTTCCAGCACATCCCTGTAGTATTGTCCAGTTACTGGCGTGTGTGCAGGTACAACATGCTGATAAACCATTCCTTGAATATCAAAGAATGAGATGACCACATCTTTCCCAGCAAAAGCAAGCACTTTTGATATTTTGGGGTTTGTGACGAAGCAGATTTCCACAGTAAGCTTTGCTGTTTGCTGTCAGGATCAAAATGATGTAGCCAAGTTTCTTCAGCAGTGATTACATTTCAAAGAAACTCCGGATCTTCCTGTAACATCAACTTAAACTGCATGCATTCCTGCATGTGAATGTCCTTTTGTTCGGGAATGCACAGTCTTGGAACACATCGCGCACAAACACGTCTCATGTGTAATGTTTCTGTCACCAACGTGTGGGTGGCACCCAATGAAATGTTCTGTATTTCAGAAAGTGATCTTAAGGTAATTCGTCGATACTCTCTCACAATGGCAGCAGCAGTGTTGATGTTTTCTTCCGTAAGAGGAGTAACTGGTCCACCAGGTCCACCTTACTCTGAAATTGATTGTCTCCTCTCTTTAAACATTTTAATCCACCTTCGAGCTGTGCTGTAGGGAAGAACAGACTCTCCATAGGCCTCCTGTAACATTGTATAGGCCTCAACTGAAGATTTTTTGAGACGAAAGCAGAATTTCAAAGCCATTACCTCAATTGCAGCGGTAGGCGATACTGAACATGTCTGAATTTGCTTGGTTCTCACAGGCGGGAACCGGGAGTACCAACATGAAACTACTATGGCGTGTTTGTTTCACATTAGACTAACAGAATACAATAAGACTGAACTTTAATGCGAAAAATAATGACCGTAAAAAATTATGGTCATTCTATATTGAACAGACCAAATTTATCAAGCGAACTATGCACGTTATTAGTTTATTTTTCAGCTCTGATAGTGGATCATAAGATTTTTAAGGTATAATTCTCCCTCAAACTTAAGGAAAATAATAGCTTTATTTCCTTAAAGTTCTGTGCAGAATACACAAGCATTTGGAGTAAGGCGTGGTAGTGAAGTATGCATTGTACGGGTGCGCCTAACTTGTCTACCGGCAGAGGAATGTATGAACACGTTTATTCAACAGTTATGTCATTCATCTCGTGCACTTGATACAAACAATGAAGCTGCCTTCAGTGCACACTGCGTATATCACTGATTCGTACAGTTTTTCTTTATATATGATTAACGTTAAGTGGATAGAAAAAAGAGTCTTGATAAACATTATATGCATGAAATAAAAAATAATAAATAGAGTCAAATGGTACCACAGAATTTTTTTCGTAGAAACAAAATGTCAAGCAAGTTTCTGAATCTAATCCAAACTGCAGCAAGCTTTGTTAGTGCAAATGTTACTTTTCTTTACGCGCCTATTACAATAATAAACCACGAAAAGATCTACTATTGTTTTCATTCCAATTAGCCATTATTTCAGAACATTTAACCTCTTTGTAAGCTGGCAAGTCTACCTATAGCATTTAGTGCGATGTAAAAAAAAATGAACATTAGCACTCATTTCTTTTTCTTGTTTTCCAGATATACCAACACCTCTATAAGAATAGATAAATTCAAAAATGCTGTCATACTTTCTGATTCTAAAGCAGCATTATGTGCAATAAGTTCATATAAAATGAGGTCAATACACATTAAAGAATGTCACAAAATGATCCAACAACTTCAAAAACTACAGAAAATAATTATATTACAGTGGATACCTGCACATTGTGGAATTGCTGGAAATGAATCAGCTGATTTTCTTGAGAAAAAATGTACAAATTTAATTCAGAACAAAAGTAAAAGCTTGCCCTTTATATCCATAAAAAGATTAATTAAAAGCAAATATAAAAAAACACAACCAATCAATATCTAACAAAGCCAAAGAAAAAAATGGAACATTTTAATTAAAAATCCAGAAATTGTTCCAGAAATCCCACGTAAAGCTGCAGTAGCATTTTTTAGATTACTTACGGAACATAATTATTTGGCCAAACACTTACACAGAATAGGAATTTATACAAGTCCAAATTGTCCTCTGTGCAACAAAGAAGAGGAAATGCCTGAAGAACATCTTTTAACCTGTGAAGCCCTACCTGCCGGACCCACTACACAGAAATATTGGAGAGCAAGAGAGCTAATGGTTTCATTGCCAAAGCCTAGCATTTGACAACAAAGAAGAGGAAATGACTGAAGAACATCTTTTAACCTGTGAAGCCCTACCTGCCGGACCCACTACACAGAAATATTGGAGAGCAAGAGAGCTAATGGTTTCATTGCCAAAGCCTAGCATTTGACAACAAAGAAGAGGAAATGACTGAAGAACATCTTTTAACCTGTGAAGCCCTACCTGCCGGACCCACTACACAGAAATATTGGAGAGCAAGAGAGCTAATGGCTTCATTGCCAAAGCCTAGCATTTGAAAACAACAACAGATATACCAACACATTGCAATGTAACCTAACTTAACCAAAATGTTATTAAATGGAAACTGCGGTAGAACTTTTGTTTTGGTTTAGCTAATCTCATGTATAGGATCACCGGGGTTAAATTTTCATAGTCACCATATAACTCTATTTTGCTTCCTACACTTCAGCTTTATGGATACACGTTGATGGGATCATTAATATTAGTGCTAATTCGATGTCTTAGAATGAGAGTATATGTCAGTGGCAAACAGTTGTAATAGTCAACCAAATTAGCATTCTTATATTTCTATTTGAATAGGTCACTTCAGTGTACATCAATTGAAGCTCTTGAGCTCTTACCATTGGGGTCAAGTCCTGTGCAAATTTAATCCGAAATACTCAAAGACAAATACTACTTCGCAGCAGCGGAGCTACAAAAACGACATCTACTTTGGCCCTACTAATAGTAGCGGGAATTTGGCCTATTGACTGTATCATTAGATTAAGGGGTGCAACTTACTTGCTAAAGAAGGAAGAATATGGGAATGTTTTTAAAATTATGGGGAAAAGATGCAATACTAAGAAAGAAGTGAAGAATTATTTATTACAGGAATGGCAAGAAGAGTGGGATAACGCACACTTAGGAAGAGGTGTGCACCATTTATTTCCGGAGATTAGAGAGAGGATAAAATTGTAACATATATAACCAAGAAAAGGATTCTTTTTTCATTTTATTACAGGTAATGGTCCATATAATGTATATTTAAAAAGAATAGGGAAGATGAACTCAGATTTATGTGAGCAATGTAACTGTTTAGATTCGCCTGAACATGTTATTTTTGTGTGCAATAAATATAGTGAACAGTAGAAGATGGTCCAAGGAAACTTCAAGGAAAATGTTCATAGAACATCTTCAGAGATGCAGAAAATTATGCACATTTAGAAAATATGTCTCAGCTAATATCTGCTAAGGTGTTAGAGGAATATATGACCTGCGACAAAAGACTTCAAGAAAGAAATATTGGAGAAAATCTAGGAGAAAAGAATATTGCTTAAGAGATCGTCGGAGGGAAACAGGACCAAGAGAATCAGAAGATACAGAATACTAGACATGAAGCCCTAATTTAAGACGCACAACGCATAAACAGAAGACGCCAATTATGGATATAGGAAAGAAGAGCATAAACTATAGAAATAAAGAGAATCCGAGGAGAGCCAGAGGAGAAATATGAAGAGTATCAGAGCGCGCAGATACAACTGATTATGCAGAAGAGGAAAGATGACAACCCGGATGTCTGGAACTGACGAATAAGCTCCATAAACTGATGCCAGTCCCTTTAGGAGATGGATACCAGTAGGAGGAAGCTTTGGATACCAGTTGCAGAAGAGGAAATTTTAAAATTGTAGGAGACAGTCTTTCGTAGATTGTTATAACAATTAAAGCTGTAGTAGAAATGTAGATTTGATTTATATTGTTGGTGTAGAAGTAAAGTAGAAGAAAGACTGTTTTAAATAGATTAGATTAATAGATTTGTAAGGTTACTGAAATCCAGTAATCTGTAGGTTTAGTTAGTTCGTTAAGGTAGCAAGATGATTACATCTGCAAAATTTGTAAATTGTTTTGTGTAATATGACTTACAAGTTAATAAAGTCAAAAATGAAGTTTGCTTAATAAGGCCTGGTATAGATTCCAGAAACCGGGCTATTAGATATGCAGATTTTATTTTAATTTATAGCTCTTACCATTATATAATCGTGCTAAACTTTGTAATTAAATTAATGTTATACAGATGTACCGTTTCATTTTATGTTTTCTGAAGGTGAAAGGACAGCAGTTCATCCCCATCGGTGCAAACATGTTTTTAAAAAAATAGCGATTTAGGTTTTATAGCGTAATAATACGTGCAATTCTCTAAGGAACGTTTTCGAGTTAATATGTTTGTTATCGGAGTGAAAGTGATAGAGTTACGTGGCGAATAAAATAACCCTGAAAGGAGGGCGTGGTTGCACATTTGAAGCTTTTCTGTTATTTCTTACATTCTTTCAAAGTTTCTAGATATATTTTTTCGCGAACTTTGCTCTGCATAATCAAAACTGTTTGAAATTATATATTAAGTAAATATACACACTAATTAATAAAAGTACAGTTTTAGAAGCCAGTTTTATTAGTAAATTTCTAGGTGCGCTTTTCTCGATTGTAAAATTGTTATATATCTTGGAATTTCATAATAGAACTTCGGAAATAGTTTTCCCAAAATATGCCAACTAAAAGTTGGTGTACAGTTATTAATATAATGCGTTTACATGAATAAATTCACGTAGGTTTGATAAGTAAATACTCTAGTGGTAATAAATACGCCGCAACTAGATATAATGTTCAAATGCCCACTGGCTAAATATAACCGAGCATCTCTACCAAAATGTAACCCATCGGAAAGGATCGAAATTGCTCAGGGAAATATTTTCTAAGAGAGTTTGGAAGTGTGCTGAAAGATAAACCCTATAAAGTGACATGTAACTCTAGTATAAAAGAGCATTAATATAAATAAATAAAGTTACTATTATGTGTTTCAAATGGGAACGTGTTTGTCCTTGAGCGCTACTAGGCGACCAACCAATCGGAGTCCTGCGGTGTTGTACTGCATTGCCGCTAAGTGGTGTGTGAGGAGCGCCAACCTAATCAATCTGTATGGACTACCATTCGCACTGAGACAAAAATTCATATTTCGCCAAAACTGATCCACGTGGAAGCAGAGAGTAATGTATTTAACATAACCGTAGAAAACCCATATTTTTAGCTCAAATAGTTTTCATAATACAAATAAATAATGTCGATACAATGCATTGCGACGTAAGCACTGTAATGAATATCATTATTGGTTGGGATGTATGCATGAACGTATATTTGAGATTACTCCGACCTGAAACGTAAACATTTGACATGACGTGGTAAAAGAAATGTGTAGTTTGAATAAGCCAAAGTGTTTGTTAAATTCGATGAGAGGAACCACACACTTCCTGCTAGTCTGACAGAACGTGTCTGATCACATTATATCTTTGTTTATGAATGGTTCGCAATCTCTATTTACTCTAGAGAGTTCAAAGCAGCATTATTCAGTTACTCTTCCATGAAAAAGTGTATCAGCTGGATCAATGAGATGCGATTAACCTTCCCCCTTACTACTGCCAGAACAATCCAATAGAGTTAATGTGGGCTCACATTATGTTGCAAACAGAAAAAATATTTTTAAACTGACTGCCGGTGAACGACTTATTCACAAAGAAATTGACAAGGAACATAACAAGACTGGGTAAACTGCGTGAGACATCAGATAAACTACAAGAAGACGACTTTTGGAAATAAATACCACGTAAGGAGATTTTGGAAGCTATCATCATAAATTTGCAGTACTCAGACGTTGAAGACAATGACAATGACAAATTATCTCTTAACGTAAGTAAAGTTCACAGCTATACGGATGCACCGCTGGTATTTTTGTTGCATTAGAAAAATAAGTAAGTCTTTAACTATAATTAAATTTAAACTAAATATTTAAACCATTTGCATAATATACTAATATCCATGTTGCAATTGTAATTTCAACAACTGCATTATTATAAAAAATTATTATAAAACTTTGGAAGATTGAGTTTGCGTTCGCTTACGTCTAGCGCCACGAACACTCGCAAGTGTGCGAGAGAGAGGGAAATATAAATAGAGTGGGGATAATGAGGTGGCAACGGTGAAGGCTCTAACGCTACAGGTGAGAACTCTTCCCATTTGAAACACATAATAATCAACACAACCATTAAGGACGAAAGGGTGGGCCGTGACTGATAGCTATTGCAATTACTAGAGCCCGGATTTGTAAGCACAATCAAATGATGAAATAAGCAGAAAATAGGCACGAAAAAATGAAACACATAGGCACAAAAAATAAGCAAGAAAAATAAAAATTTAATCATAAACGTATTGTTTGGTAGACTTTTTACCTCACTCACACTTGTTATAGTACATGATAGAGTTATTTGTTTGTTCAATTTATATCCAGCCTTTAGCTCCAATGGTCATATCGGCGGTCGTTCTCCTCTGGAACATATCGAAGGTGTTAACTCGTATTCGTTGGGTTTTAATCATTAGATCACGCACACATTCACACTCTCATTCCTACTTCCAGACTCTGGGGAAGACGAGGAATTATCTTAGTCGGAGAAAAATCCCCACCCCACCCCCACAGCCGAGAATAGAACCCTTTGAGCTTTTCTTGTGGGAAGCTCCTGCGTTTTTCAGTGAAAAAAAATATACTGTGAAAATGATCACTTAACGTCTCATGACGTTACTGCAACATCCGAAAGGCCCCACAGTTCTTTTTGAATGAATTTCCCTTAGATATATGTTTCTGTACCAGCAAGTTTTGTAGAAATGTTACATTGTCTCGTAACCAGGATTTTTCATTGATACCTTACTGAGTTTCTCAAAGGCAGTTTTAGCAATACTGTGAATCTCTGAAAACAATGCTACTGAACTTTAATATATCAAAGAAAGTGAATGCTCCAAGGTATTATTTCGAGTTTCCAACTGTGTTACAACAGCAGGTATTTGGAGAAGCGCTTATGGATGTACTCTATCTTAGGCCGCGCCGTGGCTCAGTGGTTAGACCGCTTGTCTCTCACCAAGGCGGCCCGAGTTCGATCCCAGGCGACCGCAAAGTGAGATTTGTGGTGGACAACACGGCGCTGGGGCGGGTTTTCACCGGGACTTCCGGTTTCCCCCGCCATCTCATTCCACCGGTGCTGCATCTTCATCTCATGTATCATCAGTGTCACCGCCTGCGGTGCCGTATTTAGTAAAAGCGGGCGTTAAACACTTCATATTACTCTATCTGATCTTGGATGCCCATATTTGCAAAACATTATTGTGCTGTGGCGATATTGCTTGTATCTTCTGCATCCAAGGAGTATATTTCATTGAAAAATTTTGCGTAGAATGACCAAGAACCCGATCGAGCTAAATCTTGCTGAAGAGGTGAAGACAAATATGGAAGGACTTCTAGAATTTTTTAACTCTAATCGGCGACGTTAGAGACAAGAAGATCCACGTTTTTACATCGGCTCCTGACACTTTCGGTGAGATGATGATGGCTAGCAGTGAACATTTACTTTTAAATTAATAAGACTTGGATAAAATAAACTATTTCAATTAAAAAGCATAAAACAAGCAAGCAAACGCCGCATTTCATCAAAAAAGCATTTATAAGCATTCTGCTTACCTATAGATCCGGGCTCTAGTCATTACCATTAAGGGGGCTGCTGGCAATATCGCCGCGAGTCCTTTGAGTTCGCTAATTCCTCCTAGCACGTACAATTTCTATACCAAACTTCGGGGACTTTAAATACAAAACACTAGCTGACAAAGGTTGATAAGTGAAGCCCCTGTCGGCACAGGTCAGCTAAGTTGACTCCATATGTGCGATGGCAAAGCATGATTGCCAAGGATTCCCAAAATCTATTCCTGCAAAACGAACGGGATGGCTCAGGCGGCTTCGTCTGTGGCCCGCATTCGGGAGGCACGGGTTCGATTCCCGTGGCTGACCTACATGACATATGTTTTTTTTTCGGGGTAGGTTAATTACATCCCCCGAATTTCCTGTCCCTCCATTTTATCTCCATTATCATTTCATATCATCTCTCATCTGCTGGTCTCTTTCAGGATATAAATATCGGAGGGTGTCTCGGCGGTGCATGGCGGTATGATATGCTCTGAAGGAAACTACTTCCTCTTCCGGTAGGTCAGTTGCCGGTCTCAGCTCCTCTGCTGGGACCTTTGGGGCTCGGTTGCTAGGCCCGTTGCTGTACCGCTGTAGGGGAGCGAGTTCTTTGTCCTGATCTGTCGGAGGAAGTCTCTATCCAAGTAAACTGTAGTGACCTTGCCCTCTGTATTGTCATAGCTCCTTGGTTCCGCTGCCCTCTGTCTCCTTCGCCCCTCATCCTTCCTCCTGGGAGTGCCCCCACTTGGGGCATAGGAACAAGGGGCCCAGCATGGTGGCCTACGTACCGAATCCCCTTCGTAATGAAATCCCAATCCCAATCCCAAATCTATTCCTGCAATATGAGTTCCCAGGCCATAATTTACACCTATGCTAACAGGAAGTCCCATCTCTGGACATCAATATTGTAACGCGAGCGCTGGAACACCCTGTGGAAGCAGCTGGGAGCGGAAGACAGGGGAGGTTCGGTTAGCCACACCTCCCCCTTGTCTGTCTTATAGTGGTGACAGGCGGTGGTCAGGAGAAAAACATGACTGTGCCGTCTGTTTCTCTTACACCTGGTTCTCGATCATTCTTTTACTGGAACATTCCTGTGGACACTAGAAGGCGGCGATATTCCTCTAAAAAGGGGCTGCCGGAGCGAAGTGAAGTCAGTCAGTCAGTCAGTCAGTTGTTGGTTAGTGAGTGTGAGTGAGGAGACAGTCGCAGTTCTTGGTGTAAGTGTTAGTCAGTGACGTGCGTGGAAAGGAGCGCCGTGTTAACGAACGAGACTGTGTACGTGCATCGGAGTTTACGTAGTCGCGAGTACAGGTGAAATTGTAACGGACGAACTGGTGGATTGTAATTGTGTGCAGCACGTAATACTGTGTAATTGGCAAGTGTTAAACTGGTAGTCGGTGGAAATAAAGAACATTTTTGAGTGGTGAAATTGGACTTTTCATTTCACGAACCCACAAAGTCACAATATGACTCAATTCTGTACAGCAGTACTTATCAGAAACTTACAAAATTGAGTAAAAATTAGACTTTTTTAAGAAAAAGTATTAATTTAAAGTAATGTTCTTATGGCACTGATTTTCTAGTTCAATAAAGAACATAAATTTTAAATTTAATATAAAGCTTAGAAAACTGAATTTACGGAGTACCTTAAAGCTGAATCATATGGCTTGAATTTGTTATTTAAACGCGTAATCCTGGAAGGCCTGAAAATATATCCACCAAATGTTTCAATTACATTTCTTTATGCAAAAGAAAAATGTTTAACTAACCTAAGTTGAATTAAAATATTAAAATCATACAGAACATTTGGATTTTTGAAAATTCGTAAATAGGGGTCCTTAATCTGCCGTAAGAAGGCTTCGAAACAGACATGATATTGCAAATCGCTCTTACAAGTTTGGGAAACTAGGAGAGAGTCACGTGGATCAAGGGAAGCAGAAGGATGACTAACACAATGGAAGGAGATGGGCCCTGTGAGTCACCGTCTAACACATAAATGCAGATCACATTCTAGAAGCGCCAGAAAATTTGTATGGGTGACCAGTTACTCAGTCGCATCACGCCTTCAGAAACCACGTCCTCAGGAGGACCTTGCTGCTTGTAGCATCACTCTCCACTCTTTGTCCACTATCACTTCGCAACCGCTTCTTCTGACACTAAAAGTTTCAACAAGATTAATGGCATTTAGAATTTTATCCCTCATGGGATTAAGTTTCTGCACCACGTTACGGCGACATGTGCAATAGGATTTTTGAAGGGTAGAGCCAAACTGAAAAATTCAATGCCATAGCCGGGATTTGAACCACGGATCTTTTGGTTTCCGTCCAGCCGCTCTAACCATTTGAGCTAATATGGCCAACATGCCGACATGACATTAAATTCTCCAACCAAAGCCTGGGTCTTAAAGTACTTACACGCTGTAAGTCGCCATTAAGGTCTTATGTGTTTATGAGAACTCCTAGTGGTTTACCGGGAAAAACACGAGTCAGTTGTACCTAATAGTGGTCCGAACTATAAAGCCCGAGTCTTAAAGTACTTACAGCATAGTAAGTCGTCATTAAGGTAGTTGTCTCATGTGTTTATGAGAACTCCTAGTGGTTTACCGGAAAAAACACGAGTCAGTTGTACCTAATAGTGGTCCGAACTATAAAGCCTGGGCCTTAAAGTACTTACAGCATAGTAAGTCGTCATTAAGGTAGTTGTCTCATGTGTTTATGAGAACTCCTAGTGGTTTACCGGGAGAAACATGAGTCAGTTGTACCTAATAGTGGTTAACTATAAAGCCCGGGCCTTAAAGTACTTACAGCATAGTAAGTCGTCATTAAGGTAGTTGTCTCATGTGTTTATGAGAACTCCTAGTGGTTTACCGGGAGAAACATGAGTCAGTTGTACCTAATAGTGGTTAACTATAAAGCCCGGGCCTTAAAGTACTTACAGCATAGTAAGTCGTCATTAAGGTAGTTGTCTCATGTGTTTATGAGAACTCCTAGTGGTTTACCGGGAGAAACATGAGTCAGTTGTACCTAATAGTGGTTAACTATAAAGACCGGGCCTTAAAGTACTTACAGCATAGTAAGTCGTCATTAAGGTAGTTGTCTCATGTGTTTATGAGAACTCCTAGTGGTTTACCGGGAGAAACATGAGTCAGTTGTACCTAATAGTGGTTAACTATAAAGCCCGGGCCTTAAAGTACTTACAGCATAGTAAGTCGTCATTAAGGTAGTTGTCTCATGTGTTTATGAGAACTCCTAGTGGTTTACCGGGAGAAACATGAGTCAGTTGGGGAATTTAATGTCATATCGGCACGTCGGCCATAGTAGCGCAATGGTAGAGCGGCTGGACGGAGACCAGAAGATCCGTGGTTCAAATCCCGGCTATGGCATTGGATTTTTCAGTCTGACTCTACGTTTCCACAGTTTAGCCTACACACGGCCAGTATGAAAGAACAATTACTTTCTATTAGTGTATCTTTGTTACGACTCAAACAGGTGCAGCTGGTTGAGTCGTGTAACAAAAGATACGGTAGAAACAGTGTTCCTAGCAGAGGTTCTCACTGAATGATACTTGACTTCGTTTGAAAAGCCATTGTTCGGACCCTTAATAATGGCATGACTAATAATCGCAATGGACAAAATAGTCACAAAGGGGAGTTTTGGTATGAATAAAGGGCTTCAAGAAGCGAAAGTCACAGAGACGCAGCTGTGTAGGAGAGACAGTTCGTGGCTGGCGGCCGATTAAGACGGTCCTCTGGTTCTGTCTTGGGCGAAGGCAGACCAGAAGCGATGAGAGAAGATATCTGTCTGTTCGTACGTGAATAACGAATGAAGCGTTATCGAGTAATAAGCATTCTACATGCGGTAACTCTGAACAGTGATATTGGTAACCCTTGGTCGGCCACTTCAAGTTTGATGTGATAATAAAAAGAAGTAATTAAATCAGTCTGAAACTTACGTTCCAGTGTCATTAGAACCATCCTTACTCCCATATATATCCACGCATACCCTTTGACGGAACTCATTGCTCTACCTGGCTCTACCCTTTTACTGGCTACAAACTGTCACGCCAACGTGGAACTCTTTGCTCTACCTTGAGAATAGGCCACACTGCTTCAAAATTTACAACGTCAGAAAAGCAACTTGCTTCACTTTACTTCGTGACAATACATCGTCGCATGCAGCGAAACTGACAACTGAATATCTGGATGCTCTTATGGACAGCGCCATGAAGCCCCCAACAAACTGTCCTGACCTAACTCCTTCTGATTTCCAAAACATAAATGTAAGGAGTGTGAAATCAAATTTTATCGTCATATAAAGCAGTGGAAAATCATAAAACTGTTTTTGAAGTATCGCAGTGGCATCATTGTTATAAGAAATGGTTTGATGAATGCAAAGATATGTAAATGTTAACAATACTTTGGTAAACAATATATTCATTTAATTATTTTAGAACTAAGCTTATTTTCATTCTCTAAAACCGGACAGTGTTTTAGTCATTATGTTTCTCTGTTTTAGCTTTAAGACACACTCACATTTACACGTAAGAACACACTCGTGCTTCATGCGGATTCGAACCAGTTTTCCTCTACTGACGAAACACTAAAGCCAATTTCTGTGGCAATTATAGTTACAAAGATTATTTTGATAAAATGCATTGTTTTTAACAAAGGTAAAACTTTATACCTCTTAAAATAGGTGAAACTTGGAAATAAATATAGACAGTCATTATTTTAGTTAATTGATGAAAATTAATAATTTCTTCACACTAACTGTATATAGGCCAAGGTTTATGATAGATAGAGTCAACATGAAAAATGCAATGCCATGGCCGGGATTTGAACCACGGAACTCTTGGTTTCCGTCCAGTCGCTCTAACCCATTGAGATACCATGGCCAACGTGCCGTCCTGACATTAAATTGTCCATTTGACTCGTATATTTCCCCAGTAGATCACTCGGGGCTCTCGCATCCGAGATACACTTACGATAGTAAGTCGCCACAAACGGTGTATCTCGAATGCGAGAGCCTCTAATGGAACCGTAGAAATATACGATTCAAATGGAGAGTTTGATGGCAGGTCGGCACGTTGGCCATGGTAGTTCAATGGGTTAGAGCGACTGGACGGAAACCAAGAGTTCCGTGGCCGTGGCATTGAATTTTTCATTCTGACTCTACCCTTTCATAGTGCGTCCTACACACGGCTAGTGTGAAATAACAATTAATTTCCAATATTTGTAACTGTTTCAAAGAATTTTAAGTTCTTTACGAGGAATTAAATTTCCTTCTTTGGACAGTAAAAGTATTATTCATTCTTTAAACATCAGCCCCGTTACCGTGAACCTGGGAAAAGAAAAAGATCTCATCGCTCAACAGTTACAGATGCACCTAATTATACAGAGTTGCTGGAGAAACTTCTAGATTTCTTCAAGTTCGTCACCAAAGGTGAGAAATTAATTTACAAACACCATCATCCCAAATAATCCCGCTACAAGATGGCTTCCCGACCTGAGCCTTCAAGATAATACACTCGTAGATCATCGCATCATAATCCTTCTATAAAATTATTGTTTCAAGATGGTGCCACAACGTGGTGCATCATCATAGCATCTTCAAACATAGTCATTGCGTATAAAATATTGTTACGAGGTTTTGAATTTAACAATACAGTAGGCTACTTCAATACGGGCTTTGGATTGAACTACAGACAAAACCTAAGCTAATAAGGCCAACAATGCTTACTTCATTGCAAAATCTTCCTGAAAGTAATTATTCATGGCACAACTTATAGAAACACAACGAATTGAAATATTAATAATGATGATCGGATATGATGATAGGAGGAGGATCCAAGAAGAAGTTTGTGTTTTGTTTAATGAAATGCATCCAGAACGAAGGATTACTCATTCTACATTAAGCACAATTTTGAAAAATTCACGGAAACTGGAAGTGTTAAAAATAAAGCAAAGTCTGGAAGGTCAAAAGGAGTTACAGATGGTGATAAAGCTCTTGATTTTTTATTATCAGAGGAGGAAAAGCCACATTTATCTACTCGCCAGCACATTATGGAAGGCAGGTGGTGAATTACCTAAACCATGGATTCCCAAGAAGATGGATCTGCAGACGAGGAAGTATTGAATGGCCGCCAAGATCTCCTGACTTAAACCCCTTTCTGTGGTAATACTTGAAGTGGAGGGTTACAAGGACCAACCAAGAGATATTGAAGAGTTAAAACGAAGAACTGGGCAATAAATGCAGCTAATCAGGCGATCAGCGTAGCTGGCAGCATTAACTAACTTTAAACACAGACTGGAATTATTTGGCAGTAAATGGGGGCCGTTTTGGGCACCCTTGAAGCAAATTCATCATGTGTTACACCACAGCACCACTAATTCTTTTACGTGTCTTCCTGGTTTAAATTGCATGTGATGTAATACATCCTAATACATTTAAATTACAGTTCAAAAAATCATCTACCTGTACCTTCCCAGACTTGTAAACCACAAAAACCATTAAAAAGAGTCACGCCCTATTCACAATCGTAGTAATATGAAAACAATGCATACGTTTTACTCACTCCTTACTCCACCTGCGTTACTGAGGCATAACTTCTATGTAGCCACTACTAATGGTATTACTCCTAGGAAGGGAAGGATGAGGTGCAGAACCAAAGCGTAAGCATATCAGGCGACGTAGTCCCTAACGGTTTCAGACAGAACGCATCAGAACCTCTACTCAGAAAACTGGACCGTTAGCAGTCCAACCAACCCAAGTGGGCATCTTTCAAAGCGCATATCCACTAGCAACACACCGAACGTTGTCGCCTGGTCCTACATGATAGTAAATGTTAAGAAGTCATGATTTAATTCGCCATTCATACCTTGCAAATGTAAGAGAGGGCGCCTTCATGTGCTACGAGATGTTGCTTACTTGCCTACATTTCATTCGTTATACGTGACGTGTTACACAGGTATCTCCTTTCTGGGAGAGAAGTAAACTCGTGTTATGGACTGCGAAATATTCTGCGTCATTCATTAATCTACATTTAATAATGATTAGAGTTCTGTGCATCTACGCTGCTCAGCGCGCCTCGGTAGCGTGGTGGTAGCATGTCTGTCTCACGTTCAAGAGGTCCCGAGTTCAAATCTCGATCAGGGTGAGTTACCTGGATAAGGTTTTATCCGGGGTTTTCCCTTATCCTGAAAGACGGATGTCGGGTAACTCTAAGCTCCACGGACCCTGGACCTATTTGAGCATCATTTCACCCATTCCATTCATCGTCCGATATGACTTAACGTTGGAGGACGTAAACTAAGAAAAAAAATCCTCGCTGCTCAGAGAAAGGAATATCACGTAAGCCAAGGTATCTAAAAATACCTTTATTACATCATTGTTATATGAAATATGTCATTTTTGTAATTGGCATGTATGATATTGAATACATTAAGGACCTGTTCATTGCAGTAGGATTGTATAAACTTAAAAACACAAAAACGAGCATGTTTAAATAAATACATAGACTATGCCAGTGTTAAATCAGGCAAAACAGGTTAGGATTAAAAAATTCTAATAAGCCTGTGCTATATGATACAACAACGTCCTAACTCAAGATACTACATCCAACGTGTAAAAGCAGGAATAAAGCAATAAGGAAAATAAGTTTAATTCAATTAAATTCTGAAATTTGACAGCTCGCTTGGATGTGAACATGAAGGTCTGTTGCCATAGCAACCAGGAGTAACCTTGAGAGCAACAAACAACAGTTTGAAGCCCCGACTTGCTTACTTTCTAAGTTAAACTGTGCTGCCAAGATAGCGAAATCCTAATCCGCGTGGGTAGCAAGCTGTCACTATTGATTTCAATATATTGGTGTCCACAAGCACCCAAACAGCCATTCTGCGTATAACTAGCAAGGACTCCATTGTGTAATCGCAAGACATTCACCGCAGTAAAGCGGAACCAGTTCCTATCAAATGATTTACTCCACGTGGGTAAGATACTATGATGACTTTGATTGGTCATGAATCGATTCCTGATGTTTGACTTCTTCCTTCATTGACTGAAGTAGAGATGATTATTACCCTGCTTTCGTCTAGAAGGAATCAACTCATGTTTAACATTTAGCCGATCAGAAACGTCAAAAGATCTTCTCAATGTTGAATAAATCAGTGATAGAAGCTGGCTCCGTTTTTATATTTTGAATAATCTATTTGAGATATCAGACTAATTATGCATTAAATGGGCGATACGCCCTGTCTTTGAGAGCACCACTTCCGGAAATTAAATGAGAGTATCACTACTGTAAAACGTATTTAAATTAAATTTGTGAAAACCAGGCTTTAGGATCAGGATTAGTCAAACGTAGTGGCCTCCAATTTTTGAAGCAGAGTACCGCATGAAGGCACTGTAGGCCCTTTATGCTTCGAAGGTGACCCTGGGATTGTGATTGAGGAAGAGAACAGCGATCCATCACGCCCTGGCACAAGTCTACTGCGGGCTACCACACTCTCAGTTGAAGAGGTGCCACGAAGAGAGACCACAGACCGAAAGAGTGCGGAGCCAGAGAAGCCTCGGGGACGCACAGCTAGGGAGATTGTCATCCAACGTCCCGAGCACCATCCAGGAAAAAGTGGACGGAACGACCCTAATGGCCAGGGCAGCAGCTTCTGGGGCATCAAAGAAAACTTCTTACTATCGCCCTGGCAATCAAACGTATAAAATAAAAAGGATGTAAAATGATGAAGGGAAGGAAAGGAACCCGATGAGGAGAGAACTCACTCCAGTGTTCGCTTTGTAAAAAGGGGAAACCACGGAGTGGTTGGTCGAAGACGATCTAACCCTCAACTTCCTAAATGCCGGGTGCACTCGTTACCCCGGCGACCCCTCTTTCGGTATAACCCTGAGAAAATGGGATGAAGGTGAGAACCGAGGGGCGACCAGATTATTGCGATAATGTGTGCCAGCAATATCAGAGACATTAATCATTGAACAATGACTCCGAAGCTTAACGCCAGCGATGTCGTCCTAGCCATTTTTAACCTGAAGGTCCCAGAATAAAACAATCCACTACCAGGAAGAGGCTCCAGCGGGCTAAGCAAGTACCAGACAGCATCACCCAATCCCAACTATTTTTGAGAGATCCTTCAAAATCGCCTCTGCAGCCTTCACTACTTCCTCTGAATATGGATAATGCCTCCCACGAAGGCGTTTAGTCAAGTTAGGGAATAGAAAAAAGTCACATGGGGCTAAATCCGGTCTATGGAGAGGGTGAGGGATACACTTAACGTTGATTTTTGCAACATATTCAGCAACATAGGCAATATGCAGCTGCGCATTATAGTGGTGCACCATCCAGCCTGCTTCACGGAAATGTGGTATTTTTGTGCCTGATATAAACTTGCAATGTTTTCAGAACATTCCTGTAGTATTGTCCAGTTACTGATATGTGTGCAGGTCCAACATACTGATAAACCATTCCATGAATATCAAAGAATGAGATGACAATAACTTTTCCAGTAGAAGCAACCACTTTTGCTTTTTTGGGGGTTGGTGATGAAGGATATTTCCACATTGAGCTTTGCTGTTTGCTCTCAGAATCAAAATAATGTAACCAAGTTTCATCAGCAGTGATTACGTTTGAATGAAACTCCGGATCTTCCTCTAACATCAACTTTAACTGCATGCAGACCTGCATGCGAATGTCCTTTTGTTCGGGAATCAACAGTCTTGGAACCCATCGTGCACAAACACATGTGTTTGTTTGTGTCACCAACGTGTGGGTGGCACCCAATGAAATGTTCAGTATTTCAGAAATTGATCTTAAGGTACTTCGTGGATCCTCTCTCACAATTGTAGCGACAGTGTTGATGTTTTCTTCCGTATGAGCAGTAACTGAAGCACCGGGTCCACCTTCCTTTGAAAATGACTGTCTCCCCTCTTTAAACATATTAAACCACCTTCGAGCTGTGCTGTAGGGAAGAATAGACTCTCCATAGGCCTCCTGTAACATTGTATAGGCCTCAACTGAAGATTTATTGAGACTAAAGCAGAATTTCGGAGCCACATTGTTCCTCGTGTGTTACCTCCATTGCAGCATTAGGCGATACTGAACATATCTGAACTTGTCTGGTTCTCACAGGCGGAAACCAGGAGTACCAACAATGAAACTGCTATGGCGTGTTTAAAATAACAGAGTATAATAAGTTCGAATTTTAGTACGAAACATTATGACCGAAAAAATTATGATCATGCTTTATTAAACAGTGCTCGTGTTTTGACTCTTCTTTGTTCTTTACCTATCATTGTTATGGATTTAGTTTTTCTACCATAGATTCTCATATTGTGCTTGTTTCTTGTTTCATTCAATTTAGTTACTGATCTTTGCAGTTTCACTTCATTTTCTGGTCATCTACAAAAAGTATTGCATATTCCTAAGTTAGCTGATTTCAGCGTTTGCCATATTATCAAAGTATTCTTTACCAATAAATAATCCCTGAATTATTATATTCCTATGGCATATGGCCTATGAGTTCTGCTAGGACTAGGTCTCGAGCGTGTTCATAAGCGTATATGGGTAATTGAATTTGCTCTATCGATACATTAACTATTATTTCTATCAGCAAAACTGTTCTCGAGGTCGTCAACCCACGGAAACCCAAGGCTGTCTCTCGTGGGAAAGATTTTGCACATGTTGACGCAGCGTTGACTTTCAAATAATTCGCAGCACGTCGTCAATGCGCACGACTCTTTCCAGAATATATTCCGACCAGGCTTGTGCTCCGATAAGACATTCTCAGCATCACCTGCAAGTAGACGTGTGTGCTGTAAAACATCGTGCGCCTTACACATTTTAAAGCAATTCATTTAGTCCTTTGAGGAAATCAACTTTACGCGGGGCATGTGCACGTGTATATACAAATATTGCACTAAGTTATTTAACGACATAATCGGGAGGAAATTAATGATAAATCCGAAACATATATAATAACATAATATAATTCACAGGAAAAATTAATGTAATGAAACTATCAAGGCAGGAAGGAACCCAGATAAGAACAACCTAAAGGCAGTTAGCCGAAAAATCATATAAATTTGTATACAGGATATATCGTTGTCCAAGAGTACTAATTAAAGTTCTTTGAAGTACTTGCAGAAAACAAGGATAAAGGTTTTACTCTGGGTACATCCAAAGCTATCAAGGATGACTTCCTCACGAAAAAGAAATGGCAGGGCAAACAATTATGTGGCATGGAGGTTATAATACATTTCTAATCACAATTCTTTTGACATAAAAGTATAGGCAAACAAAACCGAGCAAAATGGCTCCGCGGTAACGTGTAAGGCTCGCCTTCAAGAGACCGTGATTTCAGTTCCAATCTACCGACTGAGCTATAGGGCCAGCTTAGGATTGGTGTTAATATTTCATTACGGAGGGGCTAACATGCTCGGCCCTTTGTTCCTATGCCTCCAAGTGGGGGCACCCCTGGGAGGAAGGATGAGGCGAAGGAGACAGAGGGCAGCCGACCCAAGAAGCCACGACAGTACAGAGGGCAGGGTACCTACAGTTTACTTGGATAGAGACTTCTCCCGACAGGCCAGGACAACGGAAACGCTCCCGTACAGCAGGACGGCAAAGAGCGCAGCAGCTGAGCAGCCTAGCCCCAGAGGTCCCTGGTTGGCGGTCCCGAAATGGTCCCAGCAGAGGAGCGAAGACCGACAACCGACCTACCGGAGGAGGAAATAGTTTTCCTCAGAGCATATCATCCTGCCATGCACCGCCGAGACACCCGCCGACACTTCTACCCTGAAAGAGACCACAACTTGAGAGATGACGTGGAATGATAATGGAGATGAAATGGAGGGTAGGAAATTCGGGAGATGTAATTAACCTACCCAGCATTCGCCTAGCGACCCCCAAAAAACCCATGGGTCAGGTAGATCGGCCACGGGAATCGAAACCGGGCCTCCCGAATGCGGGCCACAGATGAAACCGCCTTAGCTATTCCGCTCGGTCAGGGCTAGCCTAACTTCTATGAATGTTTTGCACCTCCTAAAATGATCTCTTGATTCACTTGAAGTAACTCACTCCTCAAATAAAATCTCTCCTCAAAGTACATATAATCTGTTTTACATTTCCAAACTTCTGTTAGCTCCTCTAAAGCCTTTATTCTAACTGGAGTATGAAAACTGAAGCAGTACAAGTGAAATATTCTGCCGCATTCCAGGCAACCAGCTTAAACGGGTGTGTACTGTTAAATGTCCATTCTGCCGTACAGGGTCATTTAATATTGCCATGAAGGTCACGCGGCAACACGACGTATGAACTCACAAGCAGGCAGACCTTATTTAATTTGGGCTGTACTGGCTACAAACCTCGCTCAATCACATGGAAGTGATTGGAAGTTTTGTCATCTAGCACTTCGATGAAGCAAAGAAACGAATAATCAATTTCGCAGTCGCTTAACGTCGATGACAATGAAGTGATTTGGAAGAGCAAGTGGAGTCTACAGAATACCACCAAGCAGCAGGTCTTTTCTGGACCAGATATTGTTAAACCAGGAATCGCGGCGACCACTTAACCTCTGCATTAAAGCGCTTTTTCCCTGACTTGGCGACCAATCGGATCAGTTACAAGTTAGATATATAAATAATCACAATATGATAATACTTTTGCAGGGGCGGCTCCTCCTTACGTGCTGCTGTGCTGCAGCACGCTCTTTTCTGCTTTATAAATCACAATTTAGAAATTTTAAAAGACCATGTAAATGACAATGCATTATTACGAGGGCTGTTCAATAAAGAATGATCATAATTTTGTACGCTCATAATTTTTCTCAATAATATTTAATCTTATTATATTCTGTTAGCTTAATGTAAAACAAACATGCCGTAGTAGTTTCCTTGTTGGTTCCCGCCTGTGAGAACCAGGTAAGTTCAGACATGTTTAGTATCGCCTACTGCTGCAATGGAGGTAACATGCAGTTAAAGTTGATGTTAGAGGAAGATCCGGAGTGTCTTTCAAACGTAATCACTGCTGATGAAACTTGGCTACATCATTTTGATCCTGAGAGTAAACAGCAAAGCTCAGTTTGGAAATCTCCATCACCAACCCCCCCACCCCAAGAAAGCAAAAGTAGTTGCTTCTGCTGGGAAAGTTATGGTCATCCCATTCTTTGATGTTCATGGAATGGTTTATCAGCATGGTGTACCTGCACATACATCAGTAACTGGACAATACTACAGGGATGTCCTGAAAACATTGTAAGTACATATCAGGCGCAAAAGTCCACATTTCCATGAAGCAAGCTGGATGCTGCACCACGATAGTGCGCGGCCGCATATTGCCAACGTTGTTGCTGAATATCTTGCAAAAATCAACGTGAAGTGCATCCCTCACCCTCCCTATAGTCCGGATTTAGCCCCATGTGCCTTTTTTCTATTCCCTAACTTGAAGAAACGCCTTCGAGGGAGGCATTAATCATCATCACAGTGGTGAAGGCTGTGGAGGCGATTTTGAAGGATCTCTCAAAAAATGTTTTTCAGCATGTTTTTGAAGACTGGCAGAAACGGTGGGAGAAGTGCATCGCATTCAGGGGAGACTATTTTGAGAAGGGTCATCAAAATTATGAAGATGAGTAAAGGCACTTTGTCAAAAAAAGACTGTGATCATTCTTTATTGAACAGCCCTCGTATAAGAGTAAGAAATCGATACACCAACAATGAACTCCTTATGCATGGAAAACTCCTGCGTAACTAATGGAATGCATTCTTGACTTCATCGTGCTGAGAGCCAGAAAGCTCGGTAGTCAGTATTGCGCATGCGTACAATCATCCCCTCTTGCCTCCCTGATGTCCTAACTTCCCTAGATTTAGCACAAATGCGTGCTGCAACTGGGCGTTGTGCTGTGATCATTCGCTGCACGGTGAAGCAGGGCCACCAACACCTATAGTTACAGCTGTTGAACTTAAATATGCATTGAATATCATTTAATAATCTATCATTACTTTACATTTTAGTTATAGAAACTAATTCCATCCTTCTTACGTAAACAGATCCAATATCTAATGGTTATTAAATCGCAGTGCAGATTGTTTGTGATGCACCTATCATGTTGGCACGATACTCCATTCCCGCGACCGTAAAGAGATTCCTTCATAACAAGTGCATGTGGTTCACATGTTCGCACTTTATCCAGGTATTTCTTTGTGTAACGTTATTTAGTGGCTGACATCAGTTTCTTTATTTTGTGTGAGTGTGAAACGCGTTATAAATTCACTTTATTCAGTGTATGAGTAATTTAATATTACGGAAACTTAATCAATAAATAATAAACACGGTTAGTGAATTTCTGAAAACTGCCTTTTCAAGGCCAGCATTAGAAGAAAGGCCTAGTATAAAAATATCAGGAAGACCAACACCCAATCTAAGAATTGAGTAGAAAGCGAAAGGAAGTTGATGCGACTTATTTTCACATCAATTACTTCTGCAATGGTAAAGGTTGCTCCACGCATTGGTCGCTAGTTTGATACAGCTTATTCTTCCGTTGTAAATTTTGAAACAGTGTGGCCTATCCTCAGGATAGAGCAAGAGATCCGTCAAAGGGTATGCGTGGATATGTATGGGAGTAAGGATGATTCTAATGACACTGGAATGCCAGTTTCAGACTGGTTTAATGACTGCTTTTTTATTATCACATAAATCGCGAAGTTGCCGACCAAGGGTTACCAATATATCACTGTTCAGAGTTACTGTATGTAAAATGCATATTACGCGATAACACTTAATTCCTTATTTACGTAGAAACCGATAGATAGCTTTTCCCCTCGGTTCTCGCCTGCCTTCAGCGAAGATCGAACCAGCTGTGTCCTTCTTAATGGACCGCCAGCCCAGTAGTGTGTCTTCCTCACTGCAGCTGCGTGTGACTTTCACCTCTCGAAGCCTGTCTTTATTCACACCAAAATTCATTTTTGTGACTATTTTGTCCATTGTGATTATTAGTCTCGGTCATGGCATTATTAAGGGTCCGAACAATGCCTTTTCAAACGGAGTCAAGTGTTATCCTCTTAGCATCCCTGCTAAGAACCCGCTTTCTCCCATCACTTTGTTAAACTACTCACCCCAACTGCAACTGCTCGCGTTTTAACAAATATACCATGTTCCTTTGAAATCCATTACAATTCTCTATTCATTTCATTCATTAATTTCGGTATCAAAGTAGAAATTCTGTTTATACGATGAAGAAACATGGCGCATGGGCTTCATTTTTCGAAACTAGTTGAGTTGTATGGACTTCTTCCCGCAGCACGCTGTTATTTTTTGGCACGAGCTGCCACCGTACTTTTGGCATACGCAACTAAGGGACCAAGGAATTACCGACAAAGCGATCGGTAACCTGAATATTCAGTGTTCAATTTAGAAATTAAAAAAAGTCCGTTGAAGAAAATGTGTCATTAAAACGCATGAATTACGTACTTTATAGCAAGTCTTACGTAGAAAGTGTTTCCAAAACATACACCTCAGTAGAATGAGTAATTAACCTCATACGCCCTTACAACTATTTTTTCTGAGGCCGCACGCAGGAACGTTAAGTCAGAGGAGTTGCATAATCATGAAGGGGCTGATGACTAACACGAACCTCCGGGCTCTGTGCGTTACGCAAGGCCATTATTTCAGAAAATGCATAGGAATAGAGCTGCCACGTTATAAAACGTGGATACGCTGCAATGGCGAACAAGCATCTGTACATTATGCACAGCAGTTGCAGGCAAAGGATTTACACATTACAGTAAATTTCATAACGTACGAAGATGTTGCGTATCTTATGCCCCCATGTGGGGCACCCCTGGGAGCAAGGATGGCATGAGAGGATACAGAGCGCGGCCATTCCAAGGAGCCAATACTGTTCATAGGGCAGAGTCCCTACATTTTACTTAGAAACCTCACCGGCAAGGCAGGACAACGGACAATCCCCCGTACTGTGGTTCGAAGATGGTCCCAGAAGTCGGTTCGGAGACCAGCAACCGGAAGAAGAGGAGGAGGAGGAGGAGGAGGAGGAGGAGGAGGAGGAGGAGGAGGAGGAGGAGGAGGAGGAGGAGGAGGAGGAGTGAAATGGTTCACTCAGAGCATATCATCCTGCCATGCACCGCCTAGATTCCCGCCGACACTACTACCCTGAAAGAGACCAGCAGAAGAGAGATGATATGAAATGATAATGGAGATGTCCACGTATCTATAGAAATGAACTGGTAATTTAAAACTTCCAGAGAAGCCTGCCTAAAACAAAATAATAGTATTTAAAAGACAATGGACAGTTCAAATTCGTCAATCAAAAACTAATGACACGTATCTGTTGAGAAATTGTAAGGGTATTCTAAAGCTAAACTTGAGAAATATGAATAAATGTGTTGCATATTTTCTAATACTTAACACTTAAATCAGTAAAGCAGTCTTTTTCAGTGTGAATATGAATGTGATATATTATTCGGTGTTACTGCTTTTTAAAAGGTGTAATGAGTACAACTTGGCATTTGCCTAATTTTTCCCTTTCTTTAAAATCGTAGCCGTTATATATAAAAATATTTTGTGTTTCTTAGATTAAAACATACTAATTTGACAGCGTCAATAATTGTATATTTTATTAATGTGTGTCTTCTCGTAGCATAAGAACCTGTAATGAATTTACTATGTGAAACTTAATCAAGATCTTTCCCTGCTTAATGTAATTTAATTGGGTAGTCAAAACAAACATCGTAATTGCCCACTTTACCGTACTCAGTGCAGTAAAGTTAAAATTAGTTTCATGTAGCTACACTACTGAAACTTCAAACCAAATCAAAGTTTATATCTATATTGTCAGGGTAATATAGTATCTTGTGAAATCTTTAGGGGAGGGATTGCCCTCCCCTCAAATTAAATATAATTTTGAGTAGTGTTAATAGTATATCTTTTGGGGGGAGGAACTTTTCCCCTCCCTCTGGTGTTTAAAGTGAATTAAGAAGTTTATTTGTGGTTTAGTTTGGGGAGGGATTTTCCCTCCCCGGAGTAAGATGATGAGAGAAGTGTTGTAAGTGATAATGTGGTGTAGTAATGGATGAGTAAAGTTTTTTGCATGGTTGTTTTGTTGTGAAGGATATTAAAATGAATAGTATGAAGTATGCTGCACATTTGAAATAATAATGTTTATATCCAACACAATAGAATTTAGTAATGTATTTGTTATTTCTCTATTGTTTTGTCATGTTAAAATAAGTTTTGAAGTGAAAAATAAATAAAACGGCTATGCCTACAATTTTGCCTATTTGAACTTGTAGTGCTTATTCTCCTGCCTGCATTAAGTATTTATCGCCTATTGCACGTTCTCTCATTATCCCCCAAAAAGGCAGTAGAAGGCTTACAGGGTAATAAACACATTGTTAAATTAAGAATTTGATTTTGTTCAAGGTGAATAATGCCTATACTCTTTAATATCTATATTGATAATATGGTACAAGAATGGCATCAAAGTATAAAACAAAATGTACTGAATGGAAACATAATTTTAAATACAGTATTATTTTTCTGATGATCAAGTGATAATATCCCACTCAGAAGATGACATGCAAAGAGCAGTATATAGTTTAAACAACATAGCGGATACATATAACCTTTCAATCTCAGAACACAAAACTAAAGTGGCTTTTAAAGAAATGAACAAAGATGAATGGAACAATCATATTTTAAGAATGGCGCGGAACGACTTCCAAGAAGAGTTTTAGATTATATTCCGAAGGGAAAGAGAGATGTGGGACGCCCAGCTCTACGCTGGATCAGTAGGCTCTTGAAGAGAACGGAACGGGTCACAGGGCCTAATCCTTGAAGATGATGATGATGATGATGAATAATGCTATATCTCATAATCTGCAGAGTTATTTCATCACATCAAACTGTCATTTGTCATGATACTGCTGCAGCTGTCTAAGCAGTGACCAGAAACTAGTTAGGTGTTGCAATAAAATACAAAAATGTTAGAAGTGTTCAGACGGGAGCCTTTATTTCCATTTTGTTTTCAATCAGATTTATGACCTTTGTGCCATGAAGCAAGTTGTGACAACAAGACTTGGAAAATATATTACGCTTTATTCGAAAATTACATGATTGTAGGATAAAACTGACATCGATAAATTTTGGCTGTTTTTTTTTTTTTTTTTTTTTTTTTGTAGAAATGAATTTCACTTGCACATTTTTATTGCTTTATCTGTAAGCGACTTTACATTTTAATGACTACTTTATGGACTTTTAAAACCGTTTTAGTATGTTGATTATTTTATTCTCTGTCATTTTTTATCCTTACTGGTCAAACTTCTTTTATACCACAAACAAGTTTTACAATAAAAATATCATAAACAGAGACATTCTGCATTCGTCTATATGTACTCAAATCTATGAAGAAGAGTTTAAGCCCGCAGCTTCTAATTTAGTGCCCATGCTTTATTTCCACGGGAAGAAGTGCAATCAACTTTGTTGGTTTACGAGGGGACATCAGAAGTTTATAGCATAGAGAAGGCTTTATTTCAAAATGAGAACAGATACTCATTCAAATCGTAGTATGTGTTAAGGAGACGAGCCTTTGATAATTACTTTGGGAAGATGTACAAAATACATATTCATACAGTAACAAACTTTAGTTATTTTAATAGCGATGGGTATCAAACAGCGCAGCCAATGAGCTTTAAAGTCTAAAACTACCTTTCCACCGTTAAGAGCTGGGAGGTCAGTTTTCACTTTCTATGTGAATAAAAAAGAAAACTCATCCACTTTAAAATTATGTACTGCTCGCCAACGCAAAGAAAGTCCCTGACAGGAATGTGCCACTTTTACACAGTGTGGCAAGGACAGTGAATGTGTGTGACAAACAACGCTTGCTACCAAAGGAGTAGAACCGTTAAAATTAGATTAGATTAGACTTTTATTGTACATATTCAACAATTTTACAATTTACAACTTTAGGCTACATTCCTTACCTTGTTTCTACCTTGGCTTACATGACACCCTGGTCTTCTGCTCTGCCAGGTAGCTCTTAACCTCTATGCCTCCTTGTTACTTAATTAGTACCATTCTTCCCCTTACCTTCCTTTCTTATATTCTTTACACTTCTGGCCCACTTTCTTTTACTTTCTGCAAGAACTCACAATATTTCTTACCTTCTTTTCCTCCTTTCCCGTTAACATAGCTACTATCCTCTTCTCTACTTTCTTCCACTTTTTCCTCCCAAACCTTTTTTCTCCATATTGCAACCTCCTCGCATTCTGTTACATAGCGGTCTATGCTTTCTTTTCCCCCGCACAATTCACAAATTCCCTTTTCCCATCTCGTATCCCTCCCAGAAGTATTGTTCCTGTTCTCATCCAAGCTAACCCTTCTCTCTCTTGCCTATTGCAGTAATCTATATATGCTTCTCGTCCCCAATTTCGTTTTATTTGTTTGTAAAATTGTAATGATTTCATATTTTCTAGACTTCCCATATTTCCTGTCTTTCTATATCTTCTATTCTGCATTTTACCAATTTACCCACATCGCTTGTATTCCTTTCCGCTAATCTACATATATCTCCCATTCCTATTTTTTCCATAATTCTTCCCATCTCTGCGCACCAAATATTTGAATTCACTAATCCTTTTAGCTGTCTCAAACATAATTTCATAATTTACCCTTCTTCTTTGGCCAAACACCTATACCAAATACTAAAGCTACTTCCCTATGTGCTGATCTTAGTAAGCCTAGTAGCTCTTTACAAAACCTTCTGTAGTTTTGGTCCACCGTTTTGTTTACCTCTGTGCCCCCCCCCCCCCCAGATATCCACTGCATACAACATTTTGGATTCAACTAATGCTTCATACATTCTTTCTAACCACTTGATTGTCATTTCTAGCTTATATTTGCATATTCTTATTCCATTCATTTCCGCCCTTCCTTTTGCTTCAATTTTTCTCCTGTGTGCTCCCCACTTTCCATTGTTATTCAACCTTACTGCTAAGTATTCATATTCATTGACCACTTCTAAAATTTTGCCATTTAATACCCAATTTTCATCTTTGTTTCAGTTATGCGCTGTATTCACTCAGTAGAATAAAACCGAGGAAGATTTATTCACAAAGTTGAAGGCGTCAGAATGTTTCTGAATGGTCTGTAAATAAATTGACCTGAGGTTCATGAACCACTAACAGACAGGGTATCGAAATTATGTCTCACCCCCCCTTGCTCCTCATTCCCTCGGAAAATTCTTTACTTTGGCAAACTTTATATATAATTTAGAATTATTTGTCCGCTTTGCCCTTTAAATTATGAATTAAAATATGCAGTTGGGTAACATCACACATTCTATTTTTGCCAAGGCGGCCCGGGTTCGATCCCAGGCGACCGCAAAGTGAGATTCGTGGTGGACAACACGGCGCTGGGGCGGGTTTTCTCCGGAACCTCCGGTTTCCCCCGCCATCTCATTCCACCGCTGCTCTATCTTCATTTCATGTATCATCAGTGTCACCGCCTGCGGTGCCGTATATAGTAAAAGCGGGCGTTAATAACTACACATTTCTTTCTATTTTTACCCTGTGTTTCAATTTCGTGTAAACTGTTTTTCCCTTCCACAACTCAGTTGTACTATTGTCAAAATATATTAAAGATATGTAAATCAAATTTTTATGGATTTTCCCGACAACTACGTGTTTATGCTAAACTACCTTCTGCTCACTTTTTTGAGCAATTGAGAATAAAAATATTTTTAAAATATATTTTGGCCCTTTTATGTTAAGAAAATTAATCACTTTTATCTTCGACAGCCTAAATGTATTGGAAAAAATTATCTTTACGGTAGAAAATCATTTGTTAAATGATTTCTGGAAAAATGATGCTCATCGGAGAAAATCATAGGAAGAAGGTGTAATATTTTGTGTTAAGAAGTAGGGTTTTACATAATTTTCGATGGCTAATTCATTACTTTTACAATATTTGTTTGCAGAAACACATACTGCATAACAAACCCAAATTTAGTTACAATTCATTCAGTTTTGTAACTAGAATTACAAATTGTATCCCAGAATCCTTAAAAGTAACGATTTGGTCCTCTTTTAACTCCCGTTATACAAAGGGATTCGTGCCAACTGTTACACAATTGCTTTTAAAATTTCGCCAATAATCTTAAGATAATAAATAAATATTACTGTTGGTTATTTTCAGGAATGTAAAATGGATAACTGCATTTCCAAGAAAATTAATGTTATTAATTAACAACTGTAAAAGTTAGGAAATGTACGACTTGAAATTTGTTTTCCGAAGTAAGTCATCTTTTGTTTACTAATATGATACTTTTGAAACAAGAAATTGTATAAATAACGATATAATTTTACTTACAACAATTTAGAAAACTTCACATGAAGAATATGTATATATAAGTCATGAAAAAATAAGAAAAAATATTACTAACCACTCAAGGAGATTACTTGAAATTTTAGAATTTCAGTATAGAAAAGAAGATTTTTAATCAAGAAATGGCTTTAACTAATTGCTTAAGAGGTACCAAATGTTCAGATTCAGAAGTTTGTTTCCCTTAACATGTACATTTTATTACGGAGTATGTTTCTTTAAGATATTTGAAATATATTGGCTGATTAAGATTTAGGATTAGGAATTCATTACGGAGGGGATTCGGTACGTACGCCACCATGTTGGGCCCAAGATCCCTATGTCCCCTAGTGGGGCACCCCCGGCAAGAAGGATGAGGCGAAGGAGACAGAGGGCAGCCGACCCTAGGAGCCACGACAGTACAGAGGGCAGTGCCCCTACAGTTTACTTGGATAGAGACTTCCCCCGACAGGACAGGACAATGAACACGCTCCCCTACAGCGGGACGGAAACGAGCCCAGCAGCCGAGCCCCAAAGGTCCCAGGCGGGCGATCCGAGTCCCAAAGGTGCCTGGCTGGCGGTCCCGAAATGGTCCGAGCAGAAGAGCGGAGACCGGCAACCGACCTACCGGAGGAGGAAGTAGTTTTCCTTAGAGCATATCATCCCACCACGCACCGCCGAGACACCCGCCGACACTTCTACCTTGAAATAGACCACCAGATGAGAAATGATATGAAATGATAATGGAGATGAAATGGAGGGATAGGAAATTCGGGGAATGCAATTAACCTACCCAGCATTTGCCTAGTCACCCGGGAAAACCACCGAAAAACCAACGTGCCAACATGACATTATGACATGAATTTTTCAGTCTGGCTCTACTCTTTAATAGTGAGTCCTACACACGGCTAGTACGAAAAAACAATGAATTTTCATTAATTGTACCTAATAGTGGTTCGAACTATAAAGCCCGGGCCTTAAAGTACTTACAGCATAGTAAGTCGTCATTAAGGTAGTTGTCTCATGTGTTTATGAGAACTCCTAGTGGTTTACCGGTAAAACACGAGTCAGTTGTACCTAATAGTGGTCCGAACTATAAAGCCCGGGCCTTAAAGTACTAACAGCATAGTAAGTCGTCATTAAGGTAGTTGTCTCATGTGTTTATGAGAACTCCTAGTGGTTTACCGGTAAAACACGAGTCAGTTGTACCTAATAGTGGTCCGAACTATAAAGCCCGGGCCTTAAAGTACTTACAGCATAGTAAGTCGTCATTAAGGTAGTTGTCTTATGTGTTTATGAGAACTCCTAGTGGTTTACCGGGAAAAACATGAGTCAGTTGTACCTAATAGTGGTCCGAACTATAAAGCCCGGGCCTTAAAGTACTTACAGCATAGTAAGTCGTCATTAAGGTAGTTGTCTCATGTGTTTATGAGAACTCCTAGTGGTTTACCGGTAAAACACGAGTCAGTTGTACCTAATAGTGGTCCGAACTATAAAGCCCGGGCCTTAAAGTACTTACAGCATAGTAAGTCGTCATTAAGGTAGTTGTCTCATGTGTTTATGAGAACTCCTAGTGGTTTACCGGGAAAAACATGAGTCAGTTGTACCTAATAGTGGTCCGAACTATAAAGCCCGGGCCTTAAAGTACTTACAGCATAGTAAGTCGTCATTAAGGTAGTTGTCTCATGTGTTTATGAGAACTCCTAGTGGTTTACCGGTAAAACACGAGTCAGTTGTACCTAATAGTGGTCCGAACTATAAAGCCCGGGACTTAAAGTACTTACAGCATAGTAAGTCGTCATTAAGGTAGTTGTCTTATGTGTTTATGAGAACTCCTAGTGGTTTACCTGGAAAAACACGAGTCAGTTGTACCTAATAGTGGTCCGAACTATAAAGCCCGGACCTTAAAGTACTTACAGCATAGTAAGTCGTCATTAAGGTAGTTGTCTCATGTGTTTATGAGAACTCCTAGTGGTTTACCGGGAAATACACGAGTCAGTTGTACCTAATAGTGGTCCGAACTATAAAGCCCGGGCCTTAAAGTACTAACAGCATAGTAAGTCGTCATTAAGGTAGTTGTCTCATGTGTTTATGAGAACTCCTAGTGGTTTACCGGTAAAACACGAGTCAGTTGTACCTAATAGTGGTCCGAACTATAAAGCCCGGGACTTAAAGTACTTACAGCATAGTAAGTCGTCATTAAGGTAGTTGTCTTATGTGTTTATGAGAACTCCTAGTGGTTTACCTGGAAAAACACGAGTCAGTTGTACCTAATAGTGGTCCGAACTATAAAGCCCGGACCTTAAAGTACTTACAGCATAGTAAGTCGTCATTAAGGTAGTTGTCTCATGTGTTTATGAGAACTCCTAGTGGTTTACCGGGAAAAACACGAGTCAGTTGTACCTAATAGTGGTCCGAACTATATAGCCCGGGCCTTAAAGTACTTACAGCATAGTAAGTCGTCATTAAGGTAGTTGTCTCATGTGTTTATGAGAACTCCTAGTGGTTTACCGGTAAAACACGAGTCAGTTGTACCTAATAGTGGTCCGAACTATATAGCCCGGGCCTTAAAGTACTTACAGCATAGTAAGTCGTCATTAAGGTAGTTGTCTCATGTGTTTATGAGAACTCCTAGTGGTTTACCGGGAAAAACACGAGTCAGTTGTACCTAATAGTGGTCCGAACTATAAAGCCCGGGACTTAAAGTACTTACAGCATAGTAAGTCGTCATTAAGGTAGTTGTCTCATGTGTTTATGAGAACTCCTAGTGGTTTACCGGTAAAACACGAGTCAGTTGTACCTAATAGTGGTCCGAACTATAAAGCCCGGGACTTAAAGTACTTACAGCATAGTAAGTCGTCATTAAGGTAGTTGTCTCATGTGTTTATGAGAACTCCTAGTGGTTTACCGGTAAAACACGAGTCAGTTGTACCTAATAGTGGTCCGAACTATAAAGCCCGGGACTTAAAGTACTTACAGCATAGTAAGTCGTCATTAAGGTAGTTGTCTTATGTGTTTATGAGAACTCCTAGTGGTTTACCTGGAAAAACACGAGTCAGTTGTACCTAATAGTGGTCCGAACTATAAAGCCCGGACCTTAAAGTACTTACAGCATAGTAAGTCGTCATTAAGGTAGTTGTCTCATGTGTTTATGAGAACTCCTAGTGGTTTACCGGGAAATACACGAGTCAGTTGTACCTAATAGTGGTCCGAACTATAAAGCCCGGGCCTTAAAGTACTAACAGCATAGTAAGTCGTCATTAAGGTAGTTGTCTCATGTGTTTATGAGAACTCCTAGTGGTTTACCGGTAAAACACGAGTCAGTTGTACCTAATAGTGGTCCGAACTATAAAGCCCGGGACTTAAAGTACTTACAGCATAGTAAGTCGTCATTAAGGTAGTTGTCTTATGTGTTTATGAGAACTCCTAGTGGTTTACCTGGAAAAACACGAGTCAGTTGTACCTAATAGTGGTCCGAACTATAAAGCCCGGACCTTAAAGTACTTACAGCATAGTAAGTCGTCATTAAGGTAGTTGTCTCATGTGTTTATGAGAACTCCTAGTGGTTTACCGGGAAAAACACGAGTCAGTTGTACCTAATAGTGGTCCGAACTATATAGCCCGGGCCTTAAAGTACTTACAGCATAGTAAGTCGTCATTAAGGTAGTTGTCTCATGTGTTTATGAGAACTCCTAGTGGTTTACCGGTAAAACACGAGTCAGTTGTACCTAATAGTGGTCCGAACTATATAGCCCGGGCCTTAAAGTACTTACAGCATAGTAAGTCGTCATTAAGGTAGTTGTCTCATGTGTTTATGAGAACTCCTAGTGGTTTACGGGGAAAAACACGAGTCAGTTGTACCTAATAGTGGTCCGAACTATAAAGCCCGGGCCTTAAAGTACTTACAGCATAGTAAGTCGTCATTAAGGTAGTTGTCTCATGTGTTTATGAGAACTCCTAGTGGTTTACCGGGAAAAACACGAGTCAGTTGTACCTAATAGTGGTCCGAACTATAAAGCCCGGACCTTAAAGTACTTACAGCATAGTAAGTCGCCATTAAGGTAGTTGTCTCATGTGTTTATGAGAACTCCTAGTGGTTTACCGGGAAAAACACGAGTCAGTTGTACCTAATAGTGGTCCGAACTATAAAGCCCGGACCTTAAAGTACTTACAGCATAGTAAGTCGCCATTAAGGTAGTTGTCTCATGTGTTTATGAGAACTCCTAGCGGTTTACCGGGAAAAACACGAGTCAGTTGTACCTAATAGTGGTCCGAACTATAAAGCCCGGGCCTTAAAGTACTTACAGCATAGTAAGTCGTCATTAAGGTAGTTGTCTCATGTGTTTATGAGAACTCCTAGTGGTTTACCGGGAAAAACACGAGTCAGTTGTACCTAATAGTGGTCCGAACTATAAAGACCGGGCCTTAAAGTACTTACAGCATAGTAAGTCGTCATTAAGGTAGTTGTCTCATGTGTTTATGAGAACTCCTAGTGGTTTACCGGGAAAAACACGAGTCAGTTGTACCTAATAGTGGTCCGAACTATAAAGCCCGGGCCTTAAAGTACTTACAGCATAGTAAGTCGCCATTAAGGTAGTTGTCTTATGTGTTTATGAGAACTCCTAGTGGTTTACCGGGAAAAACACGAGTCAGTTGGAGAATTTAATGTCATATCGACACGTTGGCCATAGTAGCTCAATGGCTTAGAGCGGCTGGACCGAGACCAGAAGATCCGTGGTTCAAATCCCGGCTATGCCATTGAATCTTTCAGTCTGGCTCTACTCTTTCATTATTATTATCATTCATGATTCTAAATACTAACTAATCGTACAGTAACACATTTTCCACAAGACCGTTCTCAACTGAGGGAAGTAATAAATAAATAAACAATACACAAGCCGTCAAACTATAAGCGCAATGAATACCCATGAAAGTATGACACCCTGACTTCCTGTAGCCGACCGGAAATAATTATTTTATAGTCAGTGGGCATACGGCATCTTCCTGGAAGGCTTGGGTGCATTCCGAGGTGGAGCTTTCTTTAGCAATGCATTTCACGTAAAGATTGGAATTTAAGAATGATGGGCTATTTGCCTACCACGGATTATCCCTCGCTGGTAATTACAACTTTTCTGTCATACAGGGATTAAGTTCCTATCTCTTAAGAATAAGACATGTTATGTCATTACATGAATTTTCTCACCCCTTTTATCCGAAAACTGCAACACTTTTCATGATGTATGTCAGAGTAAAGAGAACCCAGGGAAAACCACGAAAATTAGATATAAGTGGCCAATGGTTTTCATGAGGAAAAATGCGCACAGTTCCAATAACAATATATTGCAAGTTCAAAACAACAACCCTTAGTACGACAGGGTGTCTTACCCCGTTTTAATTATAACCCGATAGTTTTAATGCTAGAGGGATGAAAACTTTTTATTGTCATCATTGATCCCTCGGGACGTAATGTTGGTAGTTTCAGTGATTTGAGTCATTTTTGCTTTTTTCCAGTGAGTGCCAGAAGTGACTGAGGTTTAAGATGGAGAAAATTGAGGCTCGTAGTGTGATCAAGTTCCTGCATTTGAAGGGCGAAACTGACCGACAAATCCATGACGAGACGATGGCTGTTTATGGAAATGATTGCCCATCCTATGACACTATTGCGAGGTGGAAAAGGAATGTTCAAACTAGTCACATTTCCCTGACAGATGAACCAAGAGCTGGTAGACCGTCAATAACAGATGATGCTGTCACAGTGAAGAAAGTGGAGTGTTTAATACTGGAAGGCAGACGAGCAATCATCCAAATGATCATGAATGAGACACATCTTAGTTATGGTAGTGTATGGACGAACTGTACATGTCTAAGGTGTCTGCATGTTGTGTTCCTCGTTTGCTAACCCTATTCCAAAAGGAAACATGGCGTAGCCTTTCAAGACAGATGTTGATGCTGTTGGAACAGGATGAAGATGATTTTTTTTAATCGTCTGGTAACTATGGATGAATCCTAGATCTGGAACTGAAAATGAGAATTGCTGGCATAAACTGCATTAGGCGCTACCGCTCTAACGATGCACTAATATTAACAGACCTGGAAACCTGGGATGTATGGATCCAAAGATATTCAATGAAAGCCAGTACTCGTTCCAAAGGAAAATCTGAAAGATTGGGTGGCATACTTATTCCGGCAAACTTACAAGGGTCAGCTGATAAGTCCCGGGAGTCACATAGAGACAGCGTCACTAGGTCAGTTTGGCGGATCCTACTGTAGAGGAAGAATGACGTCATAGTTGACTGGTGAGTCTATCTTGAAATCGTAGTGCTCTCTACGGAGAACAACCGGTAATTTTTGTGGGATAGTAAGCAAATTACAGCGCTCTGCGTGTGGTTGCGCTTGTAACTAATACAACCAGCCTATCAGACACAGCAGAGTGGTGTCGTTGAACCTCCTCCACAGAGGAGGGGCCTTCGATATTTTGCCATTTCGGGACCTTGTCCCTTACTGGCATGATGGTGAGTTTTCATGATATTACGGTGGGTAGATGGTGGTGAATAGGTAATCATTTTTTAGAATCTATGTGTTTAAGTGATTAGGATTGTCTGAGTAGTTCAGTAGTTCTATTAGTTATGTTTGTTTTGTATGTTAGGGTGCTGTTAGTGCTAGCCTGGGGAATTTGTATGTTTCCCCTGGGTCAAGATCGTACTCCCCAAGGCCTCCGATTAGTTCGTTAGAGCTGTTTGGGAGTTTGCTATAGAAATTGTGGGAGATTTGTAGGATGTAGTCCGGATTTTGGGGAAGGATAGCTCGGAATGTATGTTGTCGTTGGGTATGTACCAATCCGCTGCGGTTGCTGTCCGAAGATATCGGTTCTGCAGGACTTGTAGCTTGTTGAGGTGTGTCTTTGCTGCAGCTTCCCAGACTGAGCATGCATATGTCAGGGCGGGTTGAAGAATTTGCTTGTATACGAATAGTTTGTTGCTGAGGGTCATTGGTGATTTTTTGTTATAAAGAGGGTAGAGCATAGCCAATCTTCTGGACTCTCTGTTGGTTATCATGTCGCCGTGGTGTTACCATGTTAAATGCCAGTGCCATTCTTGTAATAAATAATCGTTCACTTCTTTCTTAGTATTACATCTTTTCCCCATAATTTTAAAAACATTCCCATATTCTTCCTTTTTTAGCCAGTAAGTTACACCCCTTAATCTAATGATATAGTCAATAGGCCAAATTCCCGCTACTATTAGTAGGACCAAAGTAGATGTCGTTTTTGTGGCTCCGCTGCTGCGAAGTAGTATTTGTCTCTGAGTATTTCGGATTAAATTTGCGCAGGATTTGACCCTTAAACTATGTTCCCATGTACTTGCGCCATATTATATTATACCTATTACAAAACTCGGTAGAATCACAAATAAAAATGAACACCGTGTATTAAGACATATAGAAATAACAATAGATGTACTATTTCAGTACAATACAGACAATATGGGAATGTTCTGTAACAATTGTTCGTATATTTAAAAAATGTATTTTAATCATAAGAGAAGCCATTTCTAAACTATTTGCAGGGATATACTGAGGTATTTCAATTACGAATCCTACTCCGCTAAATATTTACTTTTCTGTAAGCCACTCTATAGTTATTTGTGATATTCGGTTTACTGTTTTCCTCAGAGAATCCCTACATTTTCTGGAAGAATACACTCTCATTCGAAATCCCAATTTCCAATATATAAGATACTTTGGTGTACGCATCCTGCTAGCAGTTTAATGGTGAATAAATTATACTAAATATACTTTCCATACTCCTTTGTGGAACCCCACCAACAATCATGACATGACATTAAGCAGTCATCTTGCGGATTATGTGAGTATCTGCTTATACCGCTATGAGATGGTCTGCAACCTTGAAAAACGAAAGACACGACTCTCGAAGCATCACGTTCCTGTTTTAAAACCCATCGCCACTTTGATTTTTATAGATGCAGTAACAGGATAAAGGGAATCGGAAATATTGACAAGGCTTTAGAATTTCTCTATGAACTATTTGCTCCACTTTCCCAAAGGCACTTTGCATTATTTACAGCTACAAAATCAACTACCACTTTTCAGGGCCTTAAATGCGTATTTTGAATTACGTAGTTATAGAATAACTGTTTTCGGAGATGCTGATGCACGCTTAACAGGGCTGGCAGGATGAGCACCTGAAGTGTGCAATCCTTTACCCCTGCAATTACCCCGTCCTCTTTCCTTCGACCTGACATACAAACAGACAAGTGACATGTGCCACAACGCTTTTGGATGAAACGTCTTTTGCGACGTAATCAAATCTACACTTTAAAACTGAAGAGTTGGCTAGGAAAGCACGGCTAGGATTAATGAGTGATGGACATATCTACAATCTAAAGGGCTCATATTGGCGTTGTATGAGAAATCGCTCTCTCACCTTTGTCAAACCTTAAGCTAAAAAAAGAAATTCTATGGAATTAACATGTTTATTTACTTTGTCTTTTTATACAATAACTGTTATGTAGTTTTAATTATTTCCCTTATTTCCCTTATGTTGCTAAAGATATTTAAACAGATTTTGTATAAAATAAATGTCACAGTTTATCTGAAAAATTCATTGAAATGGTTCACAATGTACACTGTTAGATAGCGACGTAGTCATGATATTTTTGGCGGTAATGTGTACAAATCCAAATAATTTATCCTGAACTGCGCAAAAGTGTATTGCTTTGGAGGTTTACAGGCTCCAGCATGAGCCATATTACGAGGGCTGTTCAATAAAGAATGATCATAATTTTTCGCAATAAAATTCAATTTAATTATATTCTGTTAACTTAATGTGAAACAAACATGTCGTAGTAGTTTCATTGTTGGTACTCCTCGTTCCCGGCTGTGAGAACCAGGTAAGTTGAGACATGTTCAATATCGCCTACCGCTGCAATGGAGATAACACGCGAGGAATAACATGCGGCTTTGAAATTCTGCTTTCGTCTCAACAAATCTTCAGTTGAGGCTTATAGAATGTTACAGGAGGCCTATGGAGAGTCTGTTCTTCCCTACAGCACAGCTCTAAGGTGCTTTAAAATGTTTAAAGAGAAGAAAGAATCAATTTCAAAGGCAGGTGTACACGGTGGTCCAGTTACTGCCCTTACGGAAGAAAACATCAACACTGCTGCTGCCATTGTGAGAGAGGTTCGACGAATTACTTTAAGATCACTTTCTGAAATACTGAAAATTTCACTGTGTGTCACCCACACGTTGGTGACAAAAACATTACACATGAGACGTGCTTGTGCTCGATGGGTTCCAAGACTGTTGATTCCCGAACAAAAGGACATTCCCATGCATGTCTGCATGCAGTTAAAGTTAATGTTGGAGGAAGATCCGGAGTTTCTTTCAAACGTAATCACTGCTGATAAATCTTGGCTACATCATTTTGATCCTGAGAGCAAACAGCAAAGCTCAGTGTGGAAATCTCCTACATCACCAACCCCCAAAACAGCAAAAGTGGTTGCTTCTACTGTGAAAGTTATGGTCATCTCATTCTTTGATATTCATGGAATGGTTTATCAGAAAGTTGTACCTGCACACACATCAGTAACTGGAAAATACTACTGGGGTGTCCTGAAAACATTACAAGTCCATATCAGGCGCAAAAAACACATTTCCGTGAAGCAGGCTGGATGCTGCACCACGATAATGCGCGGCCACATATTGCCAATATCATTGCTGAATATCTTGCAAAAATCAACATGAACTGTATCCCTCACCTTCCTATAGCCCGGATTTAGACCCATCTGACTTCCTTTCTATTCCCTAACTTGAAGAAACGCCTTCGTGGGATGTATTATCCATTATCAGAAGCCGTGGCGAAGGCTGCGGAGGCGATTTTGAAGGATCTCTCAAAAATGGTTTCAAGCATGTCTTTGAAGACTGGCAGAAACGCTGGTACAAATGCATCGTATTCAGGGGAGACCATTTTGAGAAGGACCATCAAAATTATAAGGATGAGTAAATGTACGTTGTCAAAATAAAATTGTGATAATTCTGTATTGAACAGCCCTTGTAAAATACCTTCTTAGGGTGAAGCTCATAATGTATCAAATGTCAGTGAGACTTATCAAAACTGTGTTTCACCATTTTGAAGAATAATAGTAATAACAAATTGTTCTCCCAATCCCGATTGAACATTTTTCGATTGTTCATGTTACACATGCAAGCCACCACTGCACCAACAAGATTGCCAAGTGGCTTATAAACAGCGCCAACCGGTTTAGATTGGTTTGTCTACATTTCTGTTGAAAGAGGTGAGTACAAGAGGAAGGGTAAATTCACAGCTGTAGTGGCTTCCTTCCCATCCCTGCTTTATAAGGTAAACAGTATTCTGTGAAGATGATTGCACAATTAGTACAGGCAACTGTTTGTCACTGTGATATGAATGATTCCCCATGTGAAGGTGGGGGCATCAGGAGTGCACTGGTCTTAGCTGATGGAGCATATTTCCCATAAAATAGCGTAGCTCGTAACCTTGAACACACCGCATTTGCAGGTACTTTCCGGTATTTTGGTGTTTATCTTTTTTAGGATGGAAATCAATATAACATTTTAATTAAAAGTTAAAGATTAAACAGCAGACTATAAAAGAGTGACAGCTCACATCCTTTGACCTCCACACATATCAGTGGTGGTCAACATCCTTCAGGAGGATGGGTTGAAAAGAAGGAAAGCAAAGAGGTTGCAACGTCGCAGGCCGAGATACCATAGATAGGCGCACAAGCCCCTAATTAGTGCTCAGAGTTCTTCATTCAGGCATCAGGAGTCGCAGCCACCAACACTTCGGGTCCAGTGTCAACAAACGTCCACCTACATGAACACAGCGGCCATACAATGCCGCTCAACACATAGAATGCGCAAGCATCCGCACCATTTATTTCACACCGACATGCACTATTAGTCTGAAAGCACAACTCATACATGACCCGAAAATGGAATGAAAGGAAATAATTAAATCGAAGTTGTGGTGGGAAACTAAGTGCCCTAACAGTTACCTAAGTAGTATGAGGAAACCACGAAAAAATCCGAAGTTAGAGCGTGCTATTGTCTGTGATCGAATCATGACCTATGTCGCACATGATTCTGCCACCACGTCTTATGGTTTTATTGTTACTTCATTATTATTTACATTTGTTAATAAACAAATTGAAATGAAAATAATTAGGTAACTTCAAATCTTATCGTCATAAACCGTAGTGTCTTAGATCAAGGTAGTACCCATGCCATCTGCTTTCGGAATATTGAGGTAGGTCCAATGTAATTTTTCGCCGAATAAGTAATAGACAAATGTTTCTCACTCATTCTACTGGGGTTCAAACTAGTCCACCTGACACTCATATAAGTCAAGGTGTTTCCTTTTAATTCCAAGTTTTCTTCATTTATGAGTGACAATTGTGCAAAAATGGCAATTAAGAATTTCTAACGCCTTATAATACATATAAATATTTCTCTCTCTCTCTCTCTCTCTCTCTCTCTCTCTCTCTCTCTCTATATATATATATATATATATATATATATATATATATATATATATATAGTTATTTGAGTGAAAAGAGGAAGTTACGTCCAATTTCAACGACCCTGGGTGGTGTGCAGCAGATCAATAAAGTTTTTGCAAATGTTTCACCAAACTTCCTGCAAAGTTAGCCACATTTGAACAGATATACAGTTTTATAAATTATTAATAGACAATGGAACTTAGGGCGCCAAATTCTTTAGTGCATTTGACTTGCTCTTAGGATATTATACATTTTTCAGCGTTTAAAATGCTCCTTAAGATGCAGTTTTTATTTTATTTGCAGAATAGGAATTATCAAGCGTAAACCCAGGAAGGAAAGAATGAAATAAGGTTCAAATATTATTAGAATATACGCGTAACCAAGGGCGCCCTTCTACAATCTTTTGGTGTTTTCAGACGACACGGCTTATCACTGACCCCAAGTCTATCTTGTTTTACATTTTTGTAGCGTCGCTGTCAACTGCTTAAGGATTCCCTTGCCTGGTTATCAGAATCAAACTTCAGAGCTCATCTAATAGGTATGGCACAATACGAGGGCTTTTCAATAAAGAATGATTATAATTTTTTACGGTCATAATTTTTCGCACTAAAATTCAATCTTGTTCTATTCTGTTAGGCTAATATGAAACAAACACGCCGTAGTAGTTTCAGTGTTGGTACTCCTGGTTCCCGCCTGTGACAACTAGACAAATTCACACATGTTCAGTATCGCCCACCGCTGCAATGTTGATGTTAGAGGAAGATCCAAAGTTTCTTTCAAACGTAATCACTGCTGATGAAACTTGGCTACATCATTTTGATCCTGAGAGCAAACAGCAAAGCTCACTGTGGAAAACTCCTTCATCACCAACCCCCCAAAAAGCAGAAGTGGTTGCTTCTGCTGGGAAAGTTATGATCATCTCATTCTTTGATATTCATGGAATGATTTATCAGCATGTTGTACCTGCACACACATCAGTAACTGGACAATACTACAGGGATGTCCTGAAAACATTGCAAGTCCATATCAGGCGCAAAAGACCACGTTTCCGTGAAGCAGGCTGGATGCTGCATCACGATATTGCGCGGCCAAATACTGCCAATGTTGTTGCTAAATATCTTGCAAAAGTCAACGTGAAGTGTGGCGATTTTGAAGGATTTCTCAAAAAATGCTTTCCAGCATGAACACTGACTGGTTGAAGACTGGCAGAAACCCTGGGACGAGTGCATCGCATTCAGTGGAGACTATTTTGAGAAGGACCATCAAAATTATGAGGATGAGTAAAGGAACGTTGTCAAAAAAGGTGTGAACATTCTTTATTGAAGAGCCCTCGTATTATTATTATTATAATTATTATTATTATTATTATTATTATTATTATTATTATTATTATTATTATTATTATTATTATTATTATTATTATTATTATTATTATTATTATTATTATTATTATTATTATTATTATTATTATTATTATTATTATTATTATTATTATTATTATTATTATTATTATTATTATTATTATTATTATTATTATTATTATTATTATTATTATTATTATTATTATTATTATTATTATTATTATTATTATTATTATTATTATTATTATTATTATTATTATTATTATTATTATTATTATTATTATTATTATTATTATTATTATTATTATTATTATTATTATTATTATTATTATTATTATTATTATTATTATTATTATTATTATTATTATTATTATTATTATTATTATTATTATTATTATTATTATTATTATTATTATTATTATTATTATTATTATTATTATTATTATTATTATTATTATTATTATTATTATTATTATTATTATTATTATTATCATCATCATCATCATCACCATCATCATCATTATTATTCCCTTGGGGTAGGAACAATCCTGTTCATTTATGGTCCTCAACCCGTTATGCCAGTTTAGGCGTCGGGTGAGGGAACCACAGCTATGGATCAGGGAGAGAGAGAAATCCAGGGATAGGTGGTCAGCCCGGCCGCCGGAATGACAGTGAGGGAAGTAGATGAACGGAATGAGGGCGAAGTGGACGAAAGGAAAGATTGGTGGAACAATGGCTGGGCTTACCGGAGGTCCCGGAGAAAACCCGCCCCATCGCCCTGTTTTTCCACCACAAATCTCACTTTACGGTCTCCTGGGATCGAACCCGTGTCGCCTTGGTGTGAGTCAAGCGGTCTAACCGCGTGGCCTTGGAAATGTTTTTAATTTGCTTAAAGAAACTTTACGCATTTATGAAAGCTTCCTTAAAATACCTTTCTAATTTTCTGAGATAGTGCCTATGAAACAATCAAATGCATAAAACTGTATAAAAACCGTTTGTCAAATAAAATAAAATTGCTTAAAAAACATAAAAAATAAGGGGCAAATACGACTGTGATGCTTTTTTCAGCTAAGATTTTAGAGTAGATCTTTTGCTACTCGATGAGAAGAATTAAACTGTACTAGATTACATCTAATTCCGTATAGGAGATTAAATTACTTGCACTTTTTAAACTATGTTCTATAATTTTTGTATAAAATTTTTTTTAAACAAACTTAGCTTTGAGTTTCTTTTCCTTTGCGATTCTAATGATATACTTTGTGACTTATTAGCCAACCATTTCATTGTAATTAGACACATATCCAACATTAGACAGGTTTAAGAAATTTCAGGCAATGCTAATGTGTGTGGTGAAAGCTTCAGTCGTCCTTGTGTATGTGAATGATTCAGTTCCTAGAATCGGTTTTCCCACCTGCACAATTCTCTCACTTATTGCTCTCCAAACAGGCTTAAGGTCATTCTTTGCCAATTTATTCATCAGTGCCGTGCCCACCTAACTGCAACGCTTTCTGTTAATAAGCATAACACAGCGGACTCTAACGTCACGATTGTCCCTCTCAGGAGATACATGATAATCATTTGGGATTTATAAAAATATGTTTGGGGAATATTTGGTGAAAGAACAATATTATTATAGCTTCCATTTACTATACCGCTATTTGTGAGAGTTCAGCTTTGACGGATTAGTGGCTAAAATTCGAACTACAGCGTGATGTTGCCAATATACAGAACACGTGTTCACCTGACGTGTGCTTGCATCAGGATGTAATAATTGTGAAGAAAATTACAGAAACAACGCGCACACTTAACACATTTAGTCATAGTTAAAACCATTAATCTGATAGTAATAGGTTCACGGAATGCTACCAAGAACTAAACAGACATACACGAGGCAAATAATAAAGCAGTACAACACTTGAGCCTCTTTTGCGTGGTTCGAGAAGTGGGCAAAAACTGGGCGAAAACTGGCCATAGGAAAAAATAATTACGCTTCACCCCATGTTATTAATTTTAAACACGAAATAAATATGCTACCGAAATCAAGGGATGCAATGAGTAAAGAATCGTAATGGATTTCAAAGGAATATTGTATCTTTGTTACAACACGTGCAGATGCATTGGGTTGAATAGTTATAACAAAAGAAACGGAAGAAACAAGGTTCTTAGCAGGAATTCTCAGTGAATAAAACTTGACTCCGTTTGAAAAGACATTCTTCCGTCCCTTAATAATGGCATGACCGAGACTAATAACCACAATGGACAAAATAGTCACAAAAGGAGTTTTGGTGTGAAAAGAAGAGCGAGACTCACAAAGTAATAATCCATATTTTGTATCAGCCTCAAGTTGTTATGTCCGATTACTTTTGAGTGCCAAAAATGTCATATTTCCTTTTAATTCTTAAAAAAGCACGCATTATATAATTTTGTAGTAATATAATGCTGGATGGCGCATAGTTCCACTTTCCGCTACAGTTTGATACAATAATAAGGGTAGCTCAGGGTATAGCAATGAGGTTTATCTCAGGGTATGCGTGAGTATGTATGAGAAGGATAGTTTTAATGACACTGGAATGCCCGTTTCAAAATGGTTTAATTACTGCTTCTTTTTATCATAACATTAAACTCGAAGATGCCGAGCAAGGGTTACCAATATCACTGTTTAGAGTTACTATATGTGAAATACTTATTACTCGATAAAACTTAATTCGTTCTTCAAGTCTACATGAACCGACAAATTTCTTCTCTCATCTTCTAGTCTGCCCTCGATCAAGACAGAAGAAGAGGACTGCCCAAATCGGCTCCAAGCCACCATCTGAATGTCCACAGCTGCGCGTGGGTGTGTGTGACTTTCACTTTCTCGAAGCCCTTTATTCAACCAAAGATCCCCTTTGTGACTATTTTGTCATGCCATTATGAAGGGTCCGAAGAATACCCTATTCAAACAAAGTCAAGTGCTAATCTTTATAACTCTGCTAAGGACACTGTTTCTTACGTTCCTTTTGTTAAAACAACTATTCACCCCAACTGCTATTCGACTCAACTGCCCCTGCACGTCTTGTAACAAAGGACCAACATTCCTTTGAAATCCATCATGATTCTTTACTTATTTCAGTCCTTTAATTTCGGTATCAAATTTATTGTGAAATAACATTTATTTTCTTACAAGAAGGAACCGTGTAAGTGTCGATTATCATTAATTTCAATAACACAGCACATGAAATGTTGATTTTCATTTTCAAAACTTAGTACTCTGCTTTGTCCGATTATTTATGAAAGTCTCTGTATACTCAAGATTACGCATGGTGCTCGATTGCGCCTTATTGTTTGACTGCATTTGTGTAGATCTGGCTAACGCTCTAATGGGTGACTAGGCCATTATACCAACCAGCTCTACCTGTAATGCCACACTCGTTTGTCGTTGGACCAGGCGAAGATAATGTATCGAAGGCCGGTTTAGAACAAGTTTCTTCAATAGCTATTTGTGCAGCAACTGCATTATGTGGATGAGTGGCAGAAATGAATACAAGGCAATTTTCAAGACTTCGTTACATGATTTGATGCCTTCTCAGTACTATAAATTGAAGTAAATAAATCATTTAACAATGGAAATTAATTGTTCTTTCACACTAGCCGTGTGTAGGACGCACTATGAAAGTGTAGAGCCAGACTGAAAAATTCAACGGCATAGCCGGAATTTGAACCACGGATCACACAAGGCTAGTGTGAAAGAACAATGAATTTCCATTAATTTTACCTTAAAATGGTTCGAACTATAAAGCCCAGGCCTTAAAGTACTTACAGCATAGTAAGTCGCCATTAAGGTAGTTGTCTCATGTGTTTATGAGGACTCCTAAGTGGTTTACCGGGAAAAGCACGTATCAGTTGGAGAATTTAATGTCATATCGACACGTTGGCCTAGTAGTTCAAGGGCTTAGAGCGGCTGCTCGGAAACCAGAAGATCCGTGGTTCAAATCCCGGCTATGGCATTGCTTTTTTCAGTGTGGCTCTACTCTTTCATAGTGCGTCCTACACACGGCTAGTGTGAAAGAACAATTAATTTCCATTAATTGTACCTAATAGTAGTTAACTATAAAGCCCGGGCCTTAAAGTACTTACAGCATAGTAAGTCGCCATTAAGGTAGTTGTCTCATGTGTTTATGAGAATTCCTAGTGGTTTACCGGGAAAAACACGAGTCAGTTGTACCTAATAGTGGTCCGAACTATAAAGCCCGGGCCTTAGAGTACTTACAGCATAGTAAGTCGTCATTAAGGTAGTTGTCTCATGTGTTTATGAGAATTCCTAGTGGTTTACCGGGAAAAACACGAGTCAGTTGTACCTAATAGTGGTCCGAACTATAAAGCCCGGGCCTTAAAGTACTTACAGCATAGTAAGTCGCAATTAAGGTAGTTGTCTCATATGCTTATGAGAACTCCTAGTGGTGTACCGGGAAAAACACGAGTCAATAGGAGAATTTTATGTCATATCGGCACGTTGGCCATAGCAGCTCAATGATTTAGAGCGGCTGGGCGGAAACCAGAAGATCCATGTTTCAAATCTCGGCTATGGCATTGAATTGTTCGGTCTGGCTCTACCCTTTCATAGTGCGTCCTACACACGGCTAGTGTGAAAGAACAATCTATTTCCATTAATTGTACCTAATATTGGTCCGAACTATAAAGCCCGGGCCTTAGAGTACTTAGAGCATAGTAAGTCGTCATTAAGGTAGTTGTCTCATGTGTTTATGAGAATTCCTAGTGGTTTACCGGGAAAAAAACACGAGTCAGTTGGAGAATTTAATGTCATGTTGGCACGTTGACATATCAGACACACAGCTCCCATTACTGTACGCCAGGTTACTAATACGAATATTTCGCTCCTACAGTAAACAATATAACAAGCGAATGCAGTGCTCATCAGTGAAGGTCAATACAGCTCAACGCTCTACCATATACCTAATTCTTATTGCACTTGCCTCTTTCTTCTCTCACTTGTTTCTAACGTCGGTTTAGAAATATAATTCATTTCTAAAACCATATGTAATAAGATAAAAATTACTGTGATTACAAAATAAGACCTGCAGCTTTCCTGGCGACGAAAATGCTCACTTTCTTCTCGGGCAACAAGCCAGGTGACTTCCAAGTTCCGGGAGTGTACCGCATTCCCTGTGAATGTGGGACACCGTATATAGGACAAACCGGAAGGACCATCGCTACCAGAATAATTGAACATGAACGGAGCATTCGTTTAATGCAACCTGAGAAGTCTGGGTTGGCAGAGCATTGTTTTTATAACGACCATAGATCCAAACTACGGGAGACGAACATCTTGGAAATGTGCAACACTTACTGGGAGCGGAGGATTAAGGAGGCTTTGGCGATTTCCTTGGAAAGGAGCACGCTTCATTGTGATGCTGGATTTCAGTTCAGCGCCTCTTGGAAACCGGCCTTAAAATGGAAATCCGTCAATTTAAGAAGCAAAGATCAATACAGCTTGATAATCAAGTTAAGTACAATTGTATAATTTTATCTTGATAGGAATCCTGCGCGGTAGGGATGAGTAACAACTGTGGTGGGGATAGTTCACCTATCGTCCGAATGCGTCACATGCATAAGATTACGAGAGAGGAGTGTGGTGGATAAGGTGTCTAAGAACAAGTCTCACTTTCGAAGCCAGTATTGCAGCTCTTATAAACTAAGTTGTAATTCTTACTATATATGGTAGTAATCTCCACACTTTTGTTGGATCTTAAATAGTCCATAGGCGATTGGAAACAAAACCCTGTTCTCCTCCAGCATGCATGATAACCAACTGTCGGCCTTTCAACATCGCTACAGAGTTCCTGTAACGAATTTCACTCCATGCGTATGGTCTAGTATGAACGGCATTGATATGAATTTCATCCATATAAACTATATAAACTTCACTGTGATATTTCCGAATATTTCATAAATACTTAAGCCTTTTTGCCCGTATGGTACGATGTTCGATTAAAATTTGTCTGTCTGGCTTAGTGTTGTTTTCCATATAAATCCTAGCTTCAAAAGAACTCTTCTTAATGTTCAGACACTGCCTTGGAAGTCAGTAGAATTTTGCAGCTTAATAAGCACTTTCTTCGGAGTTAGTCTTTGTTTTTCTGTGCTTTAAAAATTATTCGCAGTTTGCTTAACTACTTCTAAATTAAAACATCCAAATTAGATTTTGTGCATGTTCTTAATCTTTGTTTACTGGGCATACAGAAGGACGTTGTCGCACTAGCACCAATGGCTTTTCTTTTTTATAACTCTCCTAAACTGCTTTCGGACACAACTGTTGCCTCAGATGACCATTCCCAGATTTTCATAGCAGACCCAGACAATTGTTCCTTAGTCATAAATCTACAGATACTTCTCGTGTTTTCAAATGCAGCACTTTATTTCTTGACATGCTGCTAGGAGGTGCCATTTCTAAATGCTGTCTTGAAACCAGCAGACAAGCACATTTTGAAACTATCTGTAGTATTAACGAGTAGCTCTGCACTTGTTTACTTGCTCGCAACTGATACACAACTGACCTGCCCTCTCCTCCAGTTGCAACCGTTATGAGGTGGACTCGTGCAGATACCACTGCGCATCGCTCTCCATCTGTCAATATATAAAAATACATCTGCAGTTATGTTTTTTTGACACAATTTTCTATACTCACGCCATCTCCTGACCTGGCATTTAATTTACTGAAAACAGCCTTTTGTTCAGTAATGCGAATTTTGAAAGTGTTTTGTCTTTGTTTATATTTGTGTTATATCCAGTGTTTCATTTGTGGTTTTAACATTTTATAAGTGTCCTGATGATGGGAGCGATGCACACTCCCGAAACGTCGATATCTAATCGTCTATTTACCTGGCTTGTTGCCCGAGAAGAAAGTGAGCATATTGTGATTACTTTTATCCCAATGTCACCTTTAATTTGTTGACATCTGCCTTTCACACGGAAAAAGTATTACTTTATATAGCTTCTCGTATCAATTAAAAATTAAATAATATTCACGAAATGTTTCTTGATATACATTTGTGGTTGAGGGTATTTTAGATCAGTAGCTTTGGTCAAAGCCAACAGTTGGCCCTGAATCCACTTTAGAAGTCGAAAATCATCTGAAAAGAATACTGTACATCTTCTTTAATAGGTCTTATATTCCAATTGATGTACAAACCAAAGTCATTCGAGGAGCATGGACCGTACCATATCTAAGATGGAGCTCAGCCCAAGGACTGGTGTGCAGATAAAGAAGAAACAAATAAAAATAATGATGACAGGAAAATTTAAATTATTCAAACCAGTATTCACCTACCAACAGCAGAAAACCATAAAAGATGTTTATTTTGAACCTAGAACCTTCCAAATGCACAGCTTACCGCTGCACCGCTTCACTCAGTGTAAAGGAACAAGAATATACCGAACAAATTAAACATTCAGTCACCCCCTGGCATTTGCAAAAATGGACGAAAGAAGGTTTATGAGAGAACTTCAAGGACAGCTGTACGTTTCTTGAATTATTTAAACGCTGGTATTAAATATCAGAAATATCAAAGTTCGCTTCCAACCATTGTAGTTGGCTGGAAACAGAAATTAGCAAAACATTTGCCTGCAACGAATTTCAATTTTAAAAGCATCCTCCGCTTTCATACGTCTCTAAAACATGTATCCAATAAACAAATGACTGAAGTCCTCTTGTAGATTAAAATGATTGCTAGTAGATTCAAGTGGCGGCACAGAAGCTTCGAGATCTAATGGCTTTGTTGCAAGTGCGCAAATATTTCTTACATAATTGTTCATAAAAACATCACACGTTCTCACACAGGGTTCTCTACTGACCACACCCATCGTTCCTGATAAAAACTACAGACACACAGCTTCCATTACTCTTACTGAAGAAACTGCGTTACAAGGAAATAAACCTTAGATAAAACACGAGATTAAAATAATACTTTCCATAATCTGTATCAAACTATAACGATCCTATTGTAAACATTAGGAAGAGAAGTCACAGAGAGAGAGGGGGAGGGGAGAGAGAGAAGATACTTAAACGGAGAGCTCTTGGACTACGGAGGAAAACTTGTGAATATTTATAGAGACGGCTTGCCACAGGGTATTTTGTTTTCACTCTCTGTCCCCCCTACCTTATATTTACAACAGGATTATACTAGTTTGAGACAGATTAGAACGTAGATTTCCTATACAAAGGAACGAATCTGGCTACGAGGGCCGGTAAATTCAAACACAAACCTTGCAATAAAAACTGAAAATCTACCTTCACCAGTTACGGTAACTCGATATAACTAGGACATTGTCATTTTAGTAGCACTTAACGACCGATCTTATTGCATACATGTCGCCATGTTGGCCATAGTAGCTCAATGGTTAAGAGCAACCTGACGGAGACCGGGAGATCCGTGGCTCAAATCCCGGCTGTGGCATTCAACTTTTCAGTCTGACTCTACTCACCCAATCTTGCCCTACACACGGCTAGTGTGGAAGAAATGATTAATTTATAAACCAAAACTTTGCTTACAATCTAAAAATGTTAACTCCTCTAATATTCCGTTCCACTAACTTTTGTTCATTAAAAAACACCAATAGCTTAAATGAAACAAAAAGCCCCTAATTGGCATTTTATAACAAATTATGGGAAATTAAGAAGCTATTAATGTATTTCTCTAAAAAGTGACACTTCATTTATAAAATAAGAGAAATAAACACTTATATGAAATCTGCGTTTAAAAACTGTATGAGGCAATATAAAAGAATCGTGAATAAGTTTTGTATAACAACATCGTCTTCATTAAAATACCTATAGCGAGCGACAGCGCATAGTGGTAATGTGTAGGGCTCATATTCGGGAGGTCTCGGGATCCATTCATAAATACCAGGGGTGTTCAATAAAGAATGATTACAATTTTTTTTTAAAACGTACCTCTACTCATCCTCATAATTTTCATGGTTCTTCTCACAATAGCCTCCCCTGAATGAGACGCACTTTTCCTACAGTTTCTACCAGTCTTCAAAGACATGCTGGAAACCATTTTTTGAGAGATCCTTCAAAATCGCCTACACAGGCTTCACCACTACTTCTGATGATGGATAATGCCTCCCACGAAGGCGTTTCTTCAATTTAGGGAAAAGAAAAAAGTCACATGGGGCTAAATCCGGACTATATGGAGGGTGAGGAAGGCACTTCACGTTGATTTTTGCAAGATATTCAGCAGCAACATTGCCAATATGCGACCGAGCATTATCGTAGTGCAGCATCCAGCCTGCTTCACGGAAATGTGGTCTTTGGCACCTGATATGGACTTGCAATGCTTTCACGATATCCCTGTAGTATTGTCCAGTTACTGATGTATGTGCAGGTACAACATGCTAATAAACTATTCCATGAATATCAAAGAATGCGATCACCATAACTTTCCCAGGAGAAGCAACCACTTTTGCTGTTTTGGGGGCTGGTGATGAAGGAGATTTCCACCCTGAGGTTTGCTGTCTGCTCTCAGGATCAAAACGATATCGCCAAGTTTGATCAACAGTTATTACGATTTAAAAAAAACTCCGGATCTTCCTCTAACATCAACTTTAACTGCATGTTACCTCAATTGCAGCGGTAGGTGATACTGAACATGTCTGAACTTGCCTGGTTCTCACAGGAAGGAACCAGTAGTACCAACAATGGAACTACTACGACGTGTTTGTTTCACATTAAGCTAACAAAATATAATAAGATTGAATTTTAGTGCGCAAAATTATGACTGTAAAAATTATGATCATTCTTTATTGAACAACCCTCGTAGTATGGAAAGTGAAATTTGGATTATGACTTGTCACTAAAATAATCTACAATTATTTCAGAACTCCAAAGAATATTTTCAAATGATTATTTGATCCAAATTGCATCTTTATATAGAACTTCTTTAATAAGATTTTATATATGCGTTACAGTTTACCAGAAAAGTGATTAGAAATATACGTATTGTGACTGTGGATTCGTGAAATGAAAAGTCCAATTGCACCACTCAAAAATGTTCCTTATTTCTTCCGAATTACAATCGGAACATTTGCCGATCACACAGTTACGTAATGCACACAATTACAATTCACCAGTTCGTCTGCCACAGGTCCACTTTGCACTCGCAATTACGTAGGCTCCTCCTATACACGTACGCAGTACGTCCCTTCACTGGGCGATCCTCGCAACTGCTCGACAAGAACTAACTCAATTCACTCACTGGAGCCCTTTTTATAGGAATATCGCCGTTTTCTTGAAGTCTCTCGTTTCAGTGAATCACCGCGAAGGTTCCAGACGGCAGGGGAAGGGGGAAGAGGTGGCCAGTGACTAGTGACACTTCCCTAATCATCCCCTCAGTTAGTGACTGAGATAAATGAGTGGGTGTGGCCCGGATGCCTCTGGTCCCTTCTCAGGTGTCGTTGGTCGGGCTTTCCGATAATTGTGTGACAGTATTTTGTTATGCAAATGTCATAAGCATATGTTCTCTAAACCAAAACCGTTAAATTTTATTTTTTAGATAATCAAATGCTGAGAAAATTCTTTCCATGAAAGGATAGTAAAGGATTGGGGTGGTTTTCTTAAAGTTCCTTTTGTATATAATTTTTTCCAAGTTAAATACAAAGTTTGGTGTTTATTCAACCTTTTTGTTACTCTGCCCACAAACACACACACACACGCGCGCGCGCACGCACACATACACACAGAGGTACGTATAAGGACCCTTGTGTAATTGTGTTAACTCTGGAAGCTTAAAACGTGTGATACCGAAATTAGTGATTCAGTAAATTAGACATGAACATGGGATACATTTGTCAGATGTGAACAGGATGTTAGTTTAATAATTTACTATGAGGAGGGAAAGGTATCATCGCAGGTGGTCCTAGGGTTGACACTTGAATAGAGGTGGCCATCTTCAATCCACCTTTAATAACTGAGGACCGTAACAAAAGGATACGAAGGTTCACATGTAACAAAAATCGACTTGTAAATAACACATTTTTCTTTAAGGAAATCTCACACAGCTGGATTGACCGTCCAGGAGGACAGACGTGACCCACGAAGGAACGTCTCTGTTCACGCGTAAATCACGTATTAAGTGTTATTGCGTAATGTGCGCTTCACATACGCTAATTCCGGAAAGTAAAATAGATTGGTTTCCCTTGGTCGGCAGCTTCCAGATTTATTAGATTATAAAAAGAAGCAGTGATTAAAAGTCTTTAACTTGGATTCCAGTGTGATCAGTGTCATCCTTACTCTTATATATCCACGCAAACTCTGAGAGAAACCTCTTGTTCAAAACTGAAGCTAGACCGCGCATCGTTTCAGTTGGCTTAACGTTACCCGGAAGTGTAGTGACACGTGAAACCTCTAAATTACATTTTTGGATGCCATACAGCACTTTTTCTAATTACTCGTACTATTCAGAAATAATATTATCAAAGGAAAATAAGCATTGAAACGTTTAAATAAATCTGCATGTTTCTTATAATATGTCTTTGGTAGTATAGAATATTCCAAAATTCAGCCAAGAAGCTTACAGGGACTACAGAGGAATGGTATATGAATGGCATGATAGGCAACATTATAGTTTGCGAAGTTACGTGTTGATTTTTCACTGACTATTTCTAACGATAAGTGAAAATAAATAAATAAATGTAACTGTGGTACTGATTTGCACTCTAAAATTGTTAATTTCGCTTCTACGATTACAAAAGTAGTTCATACTGCGGTATTTTCAAAGTTATGAGCTAACGTTTCTTTACTGGAAAGTGATCCGTCAGCAAGGGCATGTACAACATTGATCAACTTGTTCGGTTGTCATTCTAGTGATGTTGTATTCATGCCACGCTCAAGCGGTAACACATCTTTCCTCTTTTTTTCGAACAAATGAATGCTATAGGTATGGAGTGAACCCAATTTTTGTTTTCTCGCGTGTACATGTTCCTGAGATATTCACATGATCACAATGACCTCCAAGTAGCAGCATCTCAACGAATTTTCATCAATGTCGTACTTGTCAGTACTGATTTTGTATATTTCAAATAACCATGAACTCAAAGTCATTAAGAATTCTTTAACAAAGTGCTCGCCTGTGTTAACACCAAAGTTTTGTCGGTTAAATTTCCTAACATTGTATACACACATTTTAATGACATGTTGCACAAAGTTCCTTCTAAATGAGGAGTTCTTCGCAGGTTATTCTAACATGATTCAGATATACATTATGTTCACTATGTGAATATAATATATAGGTTGTTTCAAAGCGACGCCGAACGATTATAGCCGTTGGGTAGTTTATAACTTAACTAATCCGAATTTAGGTGTCGCAGCTTCGAAGTTTTGTTAGCTATAATTTTATGCAGCATTAAATATTACATGATTTTGTGATTAGGCAGCGCAGGCGTGCGAATCTAAAAATTTGTTTTTGGGACGCACTGGGCACGAACATAAAAACTTAACTCCTTGCTCTTTATCAGTGACCCTAGCCTACCTTTCAGATAATAGGGCAAAGGGCAGTTACTTGTGCAAAAGTCGACAGTAACTCGGACAGTTGCAAGGTTGCTCCTCAGTGTAAAACTACACATTCCATCCTAACAGAGAGGATTTTGCGCGTACTTAGATAGCAAATCCAAGCAATATGGAGCGCTATACGAACACCGAAATGACGGATATGGTTTTGATGGATGGAAGAGCCGAAGGGAGCTCAACGAACGCACGATTAATTTAGTTTCATTAACAATATGTATTGTAAAATAGTCACATCAATGATAATATTTATTTGTTTAACTTCAGAGCATTTTGTTATGATCTTAATTGTACAGTATTTTGAACCACTTACTGTAAATATAAACAGCTTCCTTTTCAGTTACAAATGCTGTATTTAGTATTATCAAACATGTGAAATAAAATGCTCGTTTCATTGTATAAGGCATTTAGTTTTGGTTAATTTATCTACAATTCTTTAATGTTGTTTTCTATTCTGTTTATCATTTAAAGCTTCCATCCTCAACCTCACTAACTTTAACTTCCCTCCAAAAAGGTATAAGTTGCATATGTCCCCCAGCTTATTTGCCAACATGGACTGCTATAACGTAATTTTGGAACACGTTAAACACTCATAAGCAATAATTAAGCAATAGCTTCTTTATTGCGGTTTCATAAGCCAAATAAGTTATTAATAGAAGCAAGCTACTGCGAAATATGCCGGTATGATTACAAACAGCTACAGAACGCGGCACGACATGTGACTTATACCTGCGAACTCCGACAACGTGAGGCACACGTCCTTGTTCCTGTCACTGCCTAATCCACAATCATTCTGGAGCCAAAGTCACAATACCTACGTGGAGGGTTTTGGGGGAAAATTCAGGCAATAGCTCGAATCATTTGCAGTGCAATAAAATGGCTATTGACTGAGATGAACTATTCATGCATAAATTATCCATTGCAAGTAAACCCTTTACGCCCACAACCCTTTACAATTATTTTCATGACAACCAAAATTTCAGCATCAAAATTTTCAGATCAATTTGTATGTTGTTTTTATAAAGCTAGGATAATTTTATTTATTATGATTTGCTTAAAATGTGTTGTATTCAAAGATGTTTTTAATTAAATTGTTTTAGATTAATCTGTCAACAGACATATGAAAACACACAAGAACATTTTCCTAAGTATATTTTATTATTTTGTTCTCAGTGTCTAAGGAGAATTTACAAATTTTTGTGGTTTTAAGTTAATTGAATTTTAATTAAGATTTAATGACTTATTAATAATATTAGCGCGCATAAGTTTTACTATTTTGGGTTGCTACTAGTTTGCGCTAAAGTTTATCACTGATTTTTGTCAATTCGTACAGGTTTAGACATAGTGGCTGTCACATATAAATTCACATTTAACATTAATATTGATATTATTAATATAACAATTCCTCTGCTTATTGTAGACAAGTAATGAAGAAGTTAAAAATATGGACTGTAGTGAGTCCTTGATATTGCCATGCGTTAGAGAAATTAGACACTCCAGATACAAACGAGGGCTGTTCAATAAAGAAAGATCATAATTTTCTACGGTCATAATTTTTCGCACTAAAATTCAATCTTGTTATTTTCTGTTAGCTTAATATGAAACAAACACGCCGTAGTAGTTCCATTGTTGCTACTACTGGTTCCCACCTGTGAGACCCAGGGAAGTACAGACATATTCAGTATCGCCTACTGCTGCAATGGAGGTAACATGCAGTTAAAGTTGATGTTAGAGGAAGATCCGGAGTTTCTTTCAAACGTAATCACTGCGGATGAAACTTGGCTACATCATTTTGATCCTGAGATCAAACAGCAAAGCTCAGTGTGGAAATTTCCTTCATCACCAACCTCCAAAAAAGCAAAACTTGTTGCTTCTGCTGGGTAAGTTATGGTCATCTCATTCTTTGATATTCATGGAATGGTTTATCAGCATGTTGTACCCGCACACAGCAGTAACTGGACAATACTACAGGGATGTGCTGAAAACATTGCAAGTCCATATCAGGTGCAAAAGACCACATTTCCGTGAAGCAGGCTGGATTCTGCACCACGATAATGCGCGGCCACATATTGCCACTGTTGTTGCTGAATATCTTGCAAAAATTAACGTGAAGTGCATCCCTCACCCTCCCTATAGTCCGGATTTAGCCCCATGTGACATTTTTCTGTTTCCTAACTTGAAGAAACGTCTTCGTGGGAGACATTATCCATCATCAGAAGCAGTGGTTAAGGCTGCTGAGGCGATTTTGAAGGATCTCTCCAAAAATGGTTTCCAGCATGTCTTTGAAGACTGGCAGAAACGCTGGGAAAAGTACATCGCATTCAGGGGAGACTATTTTGAGAAGGTCCATCAAAATTATGAGGATGAGTAACGGTAAGTTGTCAAAAAAGAATTGTGATCATTCTTTATTGAACAGCCCTCGTATCTTTAATTTACGCCCTCTAATGTTAAGTCATATCGGACGATGAATTGATTAAATGCGTGAAGTGATGCTCTAATGAGCCCAGGATACATAGAGCGTACAGTTACTTTACGTTCGTCTTTCGGGATAAGAGAAAGCCCCGGAAAATCCGTATCCATGTAACTCACCCTTACCGAGATTCGAACTCTGGACATCTTGAACGTGACACGATACCATCTACTCTACCGAGGAGGGCGCTTTCCTTATCGAAACTCAAGGTTAAGCCTAATTTCCATATGAATACAGATATTTTCCTTTTGCCTCTTATTTACGTTTACTGTTCCTGAATTATTATTTAAAAGTCTATATTTCAGCTTAGCCTAATTTTTATTACTTCCCTCCCACATTTCTATTTTTATGTTCTCCCTAGCATATGTTAATTTGTTTACAATTGTCATTTTTTTCGCATGGATATTCAAAGTTAGCTTGGCTAAACTATCACGACACCAAAAAGCACAAAAAGACTATGAAATAATATCTGAGAGCCCTTCGGTCAGTAAATTTATTAACTTAATATAGAATTAAATTTGTCTTGTAATCTTTAAATGCTTTCTTTTAATCGTGAGAGAGTGAATAAATTTGCACTAAAGTTTCGATTCGAGCTATTTCGTAACAGTAGAGCTACTGAATGTACATTTCAGTTGCTTTTGTTTATAACTGTAGCGTTGAAAAGTGTCCTCAAAAAAAAACTTCTTAAGAAAAAAGTAATAAATACTGGATATGCTGTTTTGCGGTAAGATAACGACACTTTCTGAGGTCTCACATAAATGTACTTGTGCAGTTCACCGTGACATTTTACTGTTCCTCGCAATTGGGTCACTTAACGACGTGCTTTGCCTATGACACCATTGTGTCTGAGAAACACTTTGGCACGCCTCCAATTCACTCGCTTTCATTGTATAAACTTCAATAAAAGAACTTTGTAGTTCACACGAGGCTGAACATTTAGCAAAGGATCTCTCCAAGCAGGAATTTGCAGATCGAAAGTGTGTAATTTTTTGCAGATATTAAATATAACTGTCCGCTACCAGGATAACCACTCTTTAGGATGATGGATGATCTAGAAAATGAACGCTGGAGGTTCAGCAGCCTTGTTATTACCTTGATCACAGGATATTTACCTTTAATTAGTTGAGGCAGTAAACCCGGAAGATACCTACCTACAGTGACTTGGCAACCTGTGTCGTAACTGTAATGAATAGAAAAAGAGGCACGCGCTTGTCAAAGGCATTTAACTCTGTTTTCCCTTAGGAGGAACGAACCCCCACTCACTCATTTTAAACACCAGAATTGACGTCACTTAGGCGGATATAGAGACTATACGGTGTTAAAAAACTACTGTGTTTAGAATATATGCACAGCAACTTGTAATAATTCTCATGTACAAATCTGTGTAAAATGTTTTCCCAGAACCGCCCATACAGTAATTAATGTACTTAGATATATGCGCATTTTTCGTCACTAAAGGCCAGAAGACTAAATTTTAAACAATAAATCTAAAAAAAAAATGCCTACGTGGCCTTACAACTTCCTAATAAAGTACAACTACTGTTCAGTATACACACTCATAAGTAAAAGTTACAAATTAAACAATACTCTTTGGTCTTAATAGTGAAAGCAAAGTTAATTCTATTATAAATCTAGTTGGCCCGGTTATAGCATGCGTGACTACACTCGCATTCGGGTGGTTACTAATTTTATTCCTGTTGGGTGGCCACTGACCATGGATTCCCGCCCCACACCCCAGGGTTTCTAGCTGAATGCTGAGTAGTTTCCCGTCTATTATGAATTTACTGTCCGTCATTTTCCTTTGCATGTATTTTAATTTGTATGTTGTTATTTGTTATTTGTATGTAGACGAAATAGTAAGGATTTGGTCGAACAAAGTCAATGGAGGCATTAATGTATCAGGAGCTAAATTAAAAACTATGTTGTATGCAGATGATCAAATAATAATGGCCACAAATGAAGATGACCTGCAGAAAATGCTGTATAGTCTAGATAATAGTGCTACAGAATATGGAATGAAAATATCAGCAAATAAATCCAAAACCATCGCATTTAAAGGGATTAATCCAGTAAGATCAAAAATAGTGTTAGATAACATAATAATTGAGCAGAAATCACACTTAAAGTATTTATAAAGTAATGTCGCGTACCAAGGGGAAGCTGATATAATAGAAAAAATAAATAAATATAAATATATAACAGACACAATAAAAAGAACATTAATAAATTAAGCAAGAAAGGACTCTATAATAAAACTATACAAAACAATGGCAATACCAACTCTGATCTATGGATCAGAAACATGGACACTAACAAAAAGAAATAGTACGAGAATACAGTCATCAGAAATGAAATTCATAAGAGCAATAGCTGGATATACCAAAATTGATTAAAAAAACGTAGTTAGGATATTAGGACAGAATTAAAAGTAGAAGAAATAAACCATACCATTGAAAGAAATAGAAATCAATAGAAAGAACATGTTCAGAGGGTGAATAATAACAGAATACCAAAAAATAGCCTTAGGAAGAGGAAGAGGAAACCAAGGAAGACCGAAGAAAAGATGGGCAGACCAATTTGGAGCCGAAACGGGTTAAACATTCCAAAGCCGTGACGTAGAAGAAGAATGTTTTTCTATCATCTCTTTCAGAATGAACGACCAAGCGACGGCGGTTGGTGTGCTTCAGCAGGACGGTAGAATTTGCCTTTGCACTTAGCGCGACTCTGCCCTCTTGCTTTCTGGAGTAGGGGAAGACAGGTAGTGGCGGTGTGACATCAGGTCTGTCAGCTCTAACCACCAAATATGCTCCCGAAAGAAATGCAGGTTAGCCTGTGACGTCACCGCGCTGATTTCTGCAGCTCAAGAGGAAGGAAATAGTTCGATATGTTGGGGTTCCGACAGTGTAGAAAAGACAGGAAACACATCGGTATTAATAATATGTACAACTTACATCTTGAGTGTTGTAATATTAATGCTGACTGCTTAAATTACCTAATTGGTCACAGTTTATAAAAATTACATTTCAGCTCTGTGCTATGATAAAATATAAATACTTCAACTCGTAGTTTATCTGAAGGTCAGGCATGTTATAAAGTAAATAAAATAAAACATCAAGTAATTTTCTCTGCAAATTAGAGAAGTCCCATTCAGAACAGAATTACGTGGGCATTTTCCGATACTTTCTGTTTCGTTTTTCTTTAACTAAGTAGTCTATTAATGTCAGAACGTAATGTTTGGGAGATTTGTAATCGAAAGCGGCATGTTAGATTGTGACCCGACAAGGTACTTCGGGGTTTGGACTTGGCTAATTTCGTAACTGAAAAAAGTTGTTTGCACACATATGTCGAGCCAAATACACACAATGTCCATGCGGCAAGTGAATAGAACCTCGGAACTCTGGTTTGGGGGACATTCTTGTAAAACTTAGCCGAGTCTTTCTTGTGTGTATATTTGTCCTTCAATAAATCATCACATTCTAAATTTAACAGTTCCATTTGGTACGTGGCAGCTACATTGTTGTCATCGAGTGCACTACACCTAACTGAACCCTGAGATTCTGTACTCGCAGCGCCTTTTATATAGGCAACTTGGTACTACACGGCTCTTGCCTGACGTCACATGCACAGCAGGCCCCGCTCCCGACTGAAATACGTCACAACTCTCGAAGCTGTCTTCCCCAGTTCTCAGTTCATACAGCCATTCTGCAAAATCCACATTCCGGTTATACGTGGTTAAGTCCCTTCTAGGACAGGTACACACATGACACACCACGGACTGTCCCTCAACCGGCCAACAGCACGACGACGGCGATGGCGGAGGGGATTCGGTACGTAGACCACCATGCTTGGCCCATTGTTCCTGTGCCCCCAATTGAGGCATCCCCGGGAGGAAGGATGAGGCGAAGGAGACAGAGGGTGGCCGACCCAAGGAGCCACGACAGTACATAGGGCAGGGTCCCTACAGTTTACTTGGATAGACTTCCCACGATAGGCCAGGACAAAGGACACACTCCCCTACTGCGGAATGCCAACGAGTCCAGCAGACGAGCCCCTAAGGTCCCTGTCTGGCGGTCCGGAAATGGTCCCAGCAGAGGAGCGGAGACGGGCAACCAACCTACTGGAGAAGGAAGTAGTGTTTTTCAGATCATATCATCCTGCCATGCACTGCCGAGACACCCGTCGGCTCTTCTATCCTGAAAGAGACCACCAGATGAGGGATGATATGAAATGATAATGGAGATGAAATGTAGGGACAGGAATTTCGGGGAAGTAATTAACTTGCCCAGCATTCGCCTGGCGACCTGGGAAACCCCCGAAAAAACCATGCGTCAGGTAGATCGGCCACGGGAATCGAACCCGGGCGTTCCGAATGCGGGCCACAGACGAAACAGCCTGAACCATCCCGTTCGGTCAGTAGCCGTAGCCGGCCCTCGTGGCCATGGTCGTTAGAGCGTGTATCTCTAGCATTCCACCGCGTAGAGGGCCACAGGTTCGAGTCCCACTTTGGGCACGGGTGTTTATATTCCCGTAGGGGAGGGGATCCATCCCCTTCAGCTGCCGAGTTGCGGGCGCTGCGGACCCTTAGCACTCGTGGTACCTCTAACGTTACTAGAGGAACTTCGGTCCAAACTGCCGAGCCCCTCCCGTAGGCGAGTTGTTCGGATTGGGTTGGACTCGAGGGGGCAGTGTGTTCCGAACACCCACGGGGAATTGGGTACTTCCGGCTAGGCTACGGCCGCCCGGAAGGGGTAGAAGGTTGCCCCATAAGTGCCGCGTACTAGCCTGCAGAGCTAGTAGAAGGTGTGCTAGATCACCATACGGCCCCACCGGGGTTTTTCAGTAGTCTTCCCTGCGGGGTTGACGCGCGTTAGTGGCGTATCCACTTCCATCCCGTCTTGACGTTGTGCTCAGCGGGAGGCTTTTTAGACTCCAGGTATTGCCCTATGGAAAGAGCCCCGGAGTATCCATCGCTCCCTGGTAGAAGGAGGCCCAGGTCCTTGGTCCTACGGGTCCAGGACTAATAGGAGTAGATCATCTGCACATAACTGTATAATGTATATGTGTGAAACTACAGAAAACAGATAGGAAAGTAAGTGGAAACAGTAAAACGGTTAAATAAGGAAAAGTAAAAATATATATCTATATGCATATATTATATATATTATAAAAAAGTAGCCCAGAGTCGCATAGGAGGTTCTGTAAACAAGCAGAGAGTTTCTGGTGCAGATGAAAGTAGAAAATGTATTTCATGCAGTTTGAACTTTGTTAAGAATACTGTAATGAGGTCGTATCATGTATATCTAAGAATGAGAATGTTTCACAAGACTTTATATTTGTCCTTCAACTATAAATGCAAATATAGCAGTTTGGTCATAACATTGCTAAAGCTCTTGAGTTTTGTATTTTGTTACTTTGTTTGTTTCTGCATGTGATTAACTGTTTTCAACAAAAGATGTTATGACATTGTATTGAAGGTCATGGTCCTTTGCATGTTTAAACATTGGAGGTCTGATATTCTGAACAATGTCGCACACTTAAAATACCTTACATTAACCATAAAGCTTACAATCAAGGTCCTCAGTTGGAGGCCCAGTAGAGGTGCATCAGTTGCCAAATGGCAAGGCTCCGAGGATGTTAAGTGCAATCCTGGTTGCTTCACCCAACAGGGAATCAACTACCTTTTTAGTATTGCTATTTCTGTGTTTTAAAATTTTTCTTTCTATGTCTTTAAATCCGATTGAAATTATTATTTATTTCATATATGTGATGCTCGATCTGGTTATTGTACATGGAGTTCTGGCGCAAAATGTAATTCTTCAGTGATAATCACTTACCAAACGGAATTTTATGGGGTATTTTTACAATTTGAGTTCCTGCTGACGTAGAAAGGTTCGGCGAAGAATCAGTATGAATGAATGAATGATTTGTTTATGTTCTTTAAACTTTGCAAAAAGTTTACACAATTTATTACTCCCTCCTGGACTTGCTAATTTCTGCTCTTTCTCCTTATACGAGGGTCGGCTGATAAGTCCAGTCCTCAAATAGAGATGGCGCCACTTGGAGAGTTTGACGGACAGCATTGTATAGTTTAACTCTAGAATAGCTTATATACATAGTTACAGGTCAATAGCTTGTTTATTTTTTGTATGGCAGCATTTTAAACAAGGCAGGTGTAGAGGTTTTACGAAAATGGAAGATTTGGAAAAACGAGTAGTGATTAAATACTTCCATTTGGAAGGCATAACGGCTAAAGAAATCGAGGAGGAAATGGAAAGTACATTGAAAGAGTCTGCCCCTTCATATACAATGATTAAAATGTCGTTTGCAGAGTTTAAAATGGGACGTACGAGCACTAGTGGTGAGCTTCGCTCTGGATGCCCTGTGGAAGTCACAACTCCAGATATCATTGAAAAAATTCATTGTTTAGTACTGGAAGACCACAGATTAAAGTTATTTGAGATAGCAGAGGCTGTAAAAATATCAAAATAATATGTAGGTATATTCCAAGTAATGTTTTAGGCTTTCATATCGTCTGTACAAGTTGGGTGCCGCATTTGTTGACACCTGATAAGTTGCAAAGAAAAACTGTTTCTGTCAAGAATTTGGAGGTCTACCGTAAAATCCCAGGGAATTTTGAGACGTATTATAACCATAAATGAAACCTGCATGCATCACTACACTCCACAAAGTAAACCGCAGTCAAATCAGTGAATTGTACCAAGTGAACCACTCCCAGAGAAAAATCAATTTTGTCAGCTAACAGGGTTATGGCAAGTATTTTCTGGGATCCACAGGGAATTAGTTTTATTAATTACTTGGTAAAGGGTAAAAGTAACACTGGTGACTAATACGAAAGCTTATTGCAACGTTTGAGTGATGGGATGAAAAGAAAAAGATGTCATTTGGCAAAGAAAATATATTGTTTCTTCACGAAAATGCTCCGATAATCGTTCACTCATTGCAATGGGAAAAATATGCGAATTAAATTTCCAATTGCTTGAACATCTACCCTGTGTGCAAGATCTAGCACCCAGTGACTATCACCTATTCCCGAACCTCAAAACATTTCTTGGAGAACGAAGACTTCACAGCAACGGGGGGGGGGCGTCATTGTTTCGGTACACGCCTATTTTGAGGGCCATGAAAAATCGCACTACTGAGATGGTTTAATTAAATTGGAACACCGATATGACAAATGTATTACCTTTCTGGAGATTATATTGAGAAATTAAGAAAAAAATATTAAAATGTTATTTTTTTCTTTTTGTATGGCCCGGGACTTCCTCGTATTCGTAACATTATGTTGTGTGTATGTGTGTGTATGTGTGTGTATGTGTGTATATATATATATATATATATATATATATATATATATATATTGGGAAAGTATCTTGAATCCACTATTTGTTTTCACACTTCTTTGCCATTTTTTATTTTTCTTCGCATTTATTTTAAATATTTTAACCTCATTTTTGCAAGTTACTGTTAGCTCTAATGAAACATCTTTCATTTATCTACTAGATATTAAGTTCCATCTCCCTTTTTCCATATCATTGTTCTCCAGAATATAACAATATAGTACATTTAGTGCACCTGTCCCCCCTTTTTGCTTCCTCATAAGTCACTGAAATTCATTGCACATGTCCTTACCGGTACGTATCACATTCTAACCTCTTTGTGACATACCTCCAAGTACTTTTCTCACCCTTACTCAATTTTAAGTATCAATAGTCTGTTAATGGCCGTTTTATTAAGGTCTTACAACTTCTTGCTGTTCAGTACCCTTCAACGTTCTAATTTCTGTACAGAAATGCTCAATTTGATTGTTTATTTCTGCTCATGTTTCTCTCATTCTTGTTTCTTCCAATGTTCCCTGTGTCTTGTGCATACAATTTTATGTCTTCCCCAACTTTCTTCTGATTAATCATGCATTGCTTCAGCATATCATAAACATGCGTTCAAGGAAGCTAACTTTAAGACGCGAGTAATTCTATTACTACGCAGAAAAACATTTCGTGAATGAAATTCCAAAGGCTTCCAAGTCCAGGAATATCCACCGTGCCCGGAAGATATATAAAATCCGATGCAAGACCGACAGTGTCAGTCAAAGTATGCTTCGAACAGAGTATTACGTTTCAAACTCCGCGGTAAGGAGTCGGTAGGTCGTGGAACGGACAGAAAGCACTTCACGATCAGTAAGTGCGGCTCCGGGTGAGAGATCGCCTAGCTGCGGAAGTGGCAGTGAAGCACTTTACGTGTGAATATCGGAGTTGTGTTCAGAACTGGCGTGTAGCTCTGTATTGCAGGTGGAAATGTATGTAGCAGCCCAAAGAGTGCGTGCTGCAAAGACTTATAGTAACATTGCAGAGACATTTTGGAGTGTTACATTTGTGTAAAAGAAAGGCTGATTGTACGTTAGCAGTGAGCTAACGGTTTTAATGAAAAAATAAAGCAGTTTTAAGTAGAATAGTTTCCGTCTTTTGTCACATTATACTTTATACAGCGCACCCCCTTATTTGGATACATATTTAATGGGAATAGAGTGAAGGTATGAACGACTTCGTACAGGGGCCGACAGATGTATTCGAATAATATAAAATGTAACACTACACGTACTATAAATACTGTAATATTTATTTGACTGCGTTCAATTGTTAAACATGTAAACATTAATCGTTTGTGCCTCGGAAACAATATTTAAATATCACTTTGCATGTATTTATTACACAATCTGTACTGTATTTATTCTATTGTCCCTCTTATTGGAGGACATAAGTATTCGAACGTACCCAGTCGAACAGAGAGAAAGGTGTTTGGACGTACCCTACACGCCCCTACCACATAGCAGTTGTGTTTATGCTGTGCCTCGAGACAGTGTGCTCAAAGTTATTCAGCCGATTGTGAACTCAGGTAATATGGGACCTAAAGGTAAGGAGACAACGGTGGCAGAGAGGAATATCATGATAAATATGTACAAACAAAACAATCTCTCTCTGAAGTTGCCACAACCATTAACAGAATCAAAACTACTGTGTTCTGCATAATTCAACGCTTCAAACAGACAAATGCTGTTGTAAATAAACCTAGAAATGGCGCTCCTTCTAAACTCAACTTCAGAGACAGGAGGCAAATAATAAAAATAGTGAAGCAGAATCCGAGAGTCACTGCATCTGAGATTAGAGGATGCCTTGAGCAATATTCTAGCACTGTGGTTCACACCAGAACATTTCAACGGGTTTTAAATATTACTGCGTACAATGCCCGCGATCCTAGGAAGAAACCATATGTTAGTAAGGTGAATAAGAAAAAGCGTATAGAATTTGCTAAACATTATGTGGTGAAACCAACAGAATTCTGGGATAAGTTTCTCTGGTTGGACGAGAGCAAATTCTGCTTATACAAGAGTGATGGACGTCTTATAGTGTGGAGACTGCCAAATACAGAATGGGAACCTAAGAACATGGTAGCTACAGTGAAACATGGTGGCAGTAGTGTGATGGTATGGGGCTGTACAGATTCTTCTGGCTTTGGGGAACTGGTGTTCATAGATGGGATCATGGACAAATTTGAATACAAGAGGATCCTTGCAAACAATCTTAAAAAGAGTGCAGAGAACCTGGGATTGGGGCATGATTATTACTTCCAGCAGGACAACGATCCGAAGCATACTGCTGAAATTGTAAGACTTTGGTTCGTGTACAACATTCTTCACACTTTGAAGACATCGCCTCAATCTCCAAATTTAAATCCTATAGAAAACATCCGGAAGGAACTTGAGGAACGTGTGAAGAAGCATCACATCAGAAGCAAGGACCATCTGAAAGAACTTCTTCAAACAGAGTGGAGAAATATGGACTCTGCAGTCACTAAACAACACATACAGACAATGCCCAAATGATTATCAGCAGTAATTCAAAGAAAGGGGATGATAACTAAATACTAGCTGTTCTCTGTTCGAATACTTATGTCCATATATACAGTAACCTTTTTATTTCTCCTTATAGTGCAAATTAGTTTCCGTTACTATTTACGAGGTTATATGTTTAATGGAAGACTCAAGTTTATTTTGTATCAGTTGTATTTACGTAAGCTTACTCTGCCTAGCTTTAAAATAATATAAGTAATAAATATGTTTACGTTGGAATACCGATGTCGGCCTCTGTATATCTCAATTTGATTTAATGAGCGTTAAGCGCTTTCAAGAATAATTTGCTAAGGAGCGAGACGATATCATCATGTGATGATGTTCCTTTCAGCAGACATAGTTGCACCACCTGTCCCTGCAGTGTGCTACTCTGTTAGGTTAAATATTCCCAAATCATCTTGAATAGGTACACTCCCTCTGTTTACATTTCTAAATATATCATGACTACAGTTGCACAAAATGCTTATCCAATTTTAGAAACACCATTACAATTGATTATATAACAAAAGTGCAAGTTTAAGTCGTATATTATATAACAAAAAGCCTCGGCGTACTCGTCGCTGGAAAGTTAGCCGCCTACAGGCGGTGCTTCCCTGACTATTTCCGTACCAGGACTAGGTCCTTTGCTGGTAGAGGAATGGTTGTTATAGTAGAAAGATTGTGGTTAGGCGGTGGGATTGTTTTAGAGGATATATAGACATAGTTGTTATGAAAAATGGAAATTAGAAAGATTTGAAAGAATGTTTAGGTTTTAATTGCTGAGGACAAGTCTAGGTCTTTTGTAGGTTTCGCCAGGGTCTATGTCATATTCTCCAAGTCCTCGAATTAGAGAATTGAAGCTGTGCGGGAGAGAGTCAAAGAACTTTTGGGAGAGAGAGTGGATGTAGTCATGGAGAGTGGGGATAGATGTGTCGCGGTGAATATTGCTGTTGGGTATGTACCAGCCAGCATTGACTGAAATTCTGAGGAAGCGGCTTTGGAGTACTTGGAGCCTATCAAGATATGTAGGAGCAGCAATGCCCCATATCTGGCATGCGTAAGTTATAGCAGGACGGAGTACTTGCTTGTAGAGCAGCAGTTTGTTGGGGATGGACATGCAGGAATTTCTATGATAGAGGGGATAAAGTAGGGCCATCCTACGGGAGATCTTGCTGTACACTTTTTCTATATGCGGTTTCCAGGTGAGCTTGCTGTCTAGGGTAACACCAAGATAGTTGGCCTGGTTTGTCCAGTGAACAGAGCCGCCGGCAATACGTAATACCGGGACATCATCTTCTGTTCGTCTGGTGAAGGTGATGGCTTGGGACTTAGTTGGATTTACACTAAGCCGCCAGGTGTTGAACCAGGTTGTTAATTGGTCCGCATAGCTTTGAAGTCTTCGTACAGCAACTTCATGCCGTTTGGAGGAGGTGGCAATTGCTGTATCATCCGCAAACTGGAAGAGCCCGCAGTTTGCGTAGGATGGCAGGGTATTTATGTAAATGAGAAAAAGGACAGGTCCAAGAACGCTACCTTGGGGTACACCGGCATTGATGGGATGAGATTGAGAGGAGATTTCCTCAATGGTGACACTGAAAGTCCTATTGTTTAGATAAGTGTTGATTAGATGAATGAGATAGGAAGGAATGTTATACTGTACGAGACGAAAAAGGATGCCTGCATGCCAGACAGAGTCAAAAGAACGAGTAAGATCCAGAAGCAGAGCTACGACAAAGTGGCGGTTGTTGAAGCCAGTGATAATGTGATCCACTAAGCGCAAGAGTTGATGGACCGTGGAATGTTCACGCCTGAAGCCAAACTGTTCGGGCCGTAGTATTTGCAGTGTCTCCAGTGTTTGGTTAAGGCGAGATTGGATGACCTTCTCGAAAATCTTGCTCAAACTGGGGAGCAAGCTAATGGGACGATAACCCTCTGGAGTGGAGGAATCCTTGCCAGATTTCGGGAGGGTGATCACCTTGGCGTGCTTCCAGATGGTCGGGAAGTACGCAAGCCGGAGCAGATCGTTGAACAGGTTGACCAGGGCTTCTTTCCAGCAGATTGGTAGATGCTGCAGTGCAGCATAGGGAATATTGTCGTAGCCTGCGGCCTTGTAGGGTTTTACAGAGGATAGGTATTGCTGCAGCTCCGTGAGGTTTGTAGGTGGAGGTTCTTCTGGATCATGTGGCCGAGAGAGGTATGTCCGAACTGCTTCATTTGTTTGGTGGATGTGGTCCCCATTACAGGTGTCTGCTGGATGGAAGGTGCTTTCAAGATAAGTAGCCATGAGTCCCACTTTTTCTCTTGTAGATTGGGCTGTGATTAAGCCATGGCGAAGAGGTTTATCCTGAACTGGGAGCCTTAATAGAGCCTTTGACATTCTCCATAGTGACTGATCTTCTGTGTCTAGTGTCGAGAGTCGACGCTCCCAATCAGCATTAGAATGATCATGGAGCTCAATTTTGAGATTTTGCCGGAGTCTGTTGTATTCCCTGCGATCCATGGGACAGACTGTGTGTTGTGCTCGACGCCGAGCCTTGTTCTTTGCCGCAATTAGATCGCGCAGGTGACGAGGGAGTTTCCGGACTTTGCTGTCAGTATTACGGGCAGGTGGTGTGGCCCTTGATATAGCATTTGTAATAGATGACGAGATGCTCATGATGACTGCATCAGCCTCGTTGGTGGTAGCACATCTATCAAAGTTCGGAGGCTCAGCTGCCATAACCTTGGTGTATTCCTCCCAGTTGGTACGCCGGGGGTTTGGCAACAGGCGTTTAGCCTTGAAATTTGGGCGAGTTTGGAATAGTAGTAGCACGGGGTAATGGTCAGAAGACAGTTCTGGAAGAGTAAATAGCCTGGGATGTGAACGGACATTTTTGACTAACACAATATCTAGCCAGTCCGGAGGGCTACGATCACCATGGAAGATTGTAGGGGAGGACGGTGAGAGTACCATGATGTTCCTTGTTTCAACATAACGTTCCAAGCTTGCTCCTCGTGCATTCAGGATGCTACACTCCTCTGTTTACATTTCTAAAGATATCATGACTATAGTTGCACAAAATGCTTATCCAATCATTAGTACCATCATTAGAATTGGTTATATAACAAAAAGAAGCCAAAAGGTAAGACTTGTATTTAATTACGAAGGCTTCCTCTCTCAGACCCACTAATTTCTTCCTTCGATATTCCCTCGCTATTCATTATAGCTGCCGTCAGCTTTCTCCCAATACAAAACAGTTAAATACAATCGATATATAAAGGCAACTATTACAATGTATTAGTAAATATTGTAAACACTTACAAATGTTTCTCCCCGCTTTAGCACATTACTAGTGGTGCCATCTGTAGGCTGCAAGTGTACTCGTACTGTTTCTTTGTCAAAGCCAGATTCTCTCTTGGCGAGCCATTAATATAGCTAAGATTACATCACTTGTAGGAAAATTATTATTTTGTGCTTAAACTCTCACTACTTTCTCAAGCCACTATTCCAAAAAGATTTATTTTCCGTCTGCCTTAAATTTAAGATAAACTGTTACTGAAACATTTTCATTATACATTCCGTTTTAGGTGAAAAATCAATAACCAAGCTCAACGGTAACTGAATTTTTAAGAAGTGGCTAATGTATTTTGCCTTTCAACTTCCAGAGACTTCCATTAAGTTGCAACAAACACAAGAATGGAACTTAGCATTACAAAGATACAAAGGTGTCGGAGCAAAGAATACCTCGAAAACAAATAGTGAAGTCAAGTGAGTTAACACTTTTAACTTTTAAGCTTTAAAGGGATCTGCAATATTTCTGTTCTACTACTTTATGTATATCACACGATTTAATATTGAAAGGAAATTGTGCAACGTTCATTCTTATGAAAAGTTCTGGGAGGTTACACAAAGTGACTTTAAGATATACATTCTGTTACTGTTGCGGGTATATTAACTATGTGACTTTTTGGTCAAATCGTTAAAACAACTCACAATTTGCCTCATCTAATACACACAAGGGCTGCTCAATAAAGAATGATAATCATTTTTACCGTCATAATACCGTCTGTATGTTACAGTTATTCTTGATTTAGCACCACCAGATGCACTCCCTACGTACGCCCCTCAGTTGTTTGTGTTAGATTATAAAATATTTAAAAACAATGATCGAAATATTTCAGAGGAACATAACCATGTTCTGTAATAATATTAGTGATAAATCCTCAAATTTCTTCGTCAGAGAAAAATACTTAACTGATTCTATACTGTCGTCAACAGCAGTGGAACTTTTAAAAAATAACACTGGCTTTCAAAGGCGCTAGCCAAAAGTAAAAGTACGTTGTCGTATGTACACATGGTGACGGTAGTAGGCAGGCAAGTAGGGTGTGTGCATATGTGGAGCAAGCAGGCAAGGCTATGATTCACTGTCAGTGAGAGTTGCTATTGCCATTTCGTAACATTTCTTCAGCGCAATGAATGCACTATTTGTAACGTCGTGCACACCGCGATGCAGGTGTTTTCGGTGACAAGTAGCTCTTTGGCCTATACCTTGCTGAAGGTTATTTGTGCCTCATTATGAAATAATGCTCCCTCCAAGGTATTCCGCGCAATAAACATGCTTACAGCCAAAGAAAATCCAAAACATATACTAAAAGAAATGTTATCATATCAGTAGGCTCATCTATTTATTTCTAAAAGCAACATTGTTGCTTGCAGTTAACACTTGAACATGTAGACTAGATAATGGATCTCAAATGTTCGCCCTAATTCTAAATGATTGTACTCGTATTTATATCTGTTTAATATTAATATGGCTCCTTTAGTTTTTCTATACAAGGAGGACAGGATGGGCACTCTCCAAATTCGGTTTGATCTTCTCCTGGTGGCTGGTATAAATCTACGAGGGCTGTTCAATAAAGAATGATCACAATTTTTTTTTGACAACGAACCCTTACTCATCGTCATAATTTTGATTGTCCTTCTCAAAATAGTCTCCCCTGAATGCGATGCATTTGTCCCAGCGTTTCTGCTAGTCTTCAAAGACATGCTGAAAAACATTTTTTGAGAGATTTTTCAAAATCGCATCCGCAGCCCTCACCACTGCTTCTGATAATGGATAATGCCTCCCACGAAGCCGTTTCTTCGAGTTAGAGAACAGAAAAGTGTCACATGGGGCTAAATACGGACTATAGGGAGGGTGAGGGATACACTTCACGTTGATTTTTGCAAGATATTCAGCAACTACATTGGCATTATGTGGCGACACATTATCGTGGTGCAGCATCCAGCCTGCTTCACAGAAATGTGGTCTTTTGAGCCTAATATGGCCTTGCAATGTTTTCAGGTCATCCCTGAAGTATTGTCCAGTTACTGATGTGTGCGCAGGTACTGCATGCTGATAAACCATTCCATGAACATCAAAGAATGAGATGGCCATAACTTTCCCAGCAGAAGCTACCACTTTTGCTTTTTTGGGGGTTGGTGATGAAGGAGATTTCTGCACTGAGCATTGCTGTTTGCTCTCAGGATCAAAATGATGTAGCCAAGTTTCATCAGCGGTGATTACGTTTGAAAGAAACTCCGGATCTTCCTCTAACATCAACTTTAACTACAAGCAGACCTGCATGCAAATGTCCTTTTGTTCGGAAATCAACAGTATTGGAACCCATCGCATACAAATACGTCTCAGGCGTAATGTTTCTATCATCAACGTGTGGGTGGCTCCCAATGAAATGTTCAATATTTCAGAAAGTGATCTTAAGGTAATTCGTCGATCCTCTCTCACAGTGGCAGCAGTAGTGTTGATGTTTTCTTCCGTATGAGCAGTAACTGGAGCACCGGGTCCACGTTCCTCTGAAGTTGTTTATCTCCCCTCTTTAAACATATTAAACCACCTTCGAGCTCTGTTGTAGGGAAGAACAGACTCTCCATAGGCCTCCTGTAACATTGTAAAGGTCTCAACTGAGGATTTGTTGAGACGAAAGCAGAATTTCAAAGTCGCATATTGTTCCTCGCGTGTTACCTCCATTGTAGCGGTAGGCGATACTGAACATGTCTGAACTTGCCTGGTTCTCACAGGCGGAAACCAGGAGTACCAACAACGAAAGTAATACGGCGTGTTTGTTTCACATTAAGCTAACAAAATATAATAAGATTGAATTTCAGTGCGAAAAATTATGACCGTAAAAAATTATGATCATTCTTTATTGAACAGCCCTCGTAATATTCATTTAAAAACTAAATGCTGTTTTGAACCACAAATTATCTGTAATAAAAACAGCATTAAGTATGTTTAAGGGTATGTACCTATGACTGAAATTTCATGAAAATTTTCGAAAAATTACCTTTTTCACTTTTTAGTTTATAAAATACTGTAAGCCTTCCTGAATCCAAAGAATGCCTGCGAAAGCCATTTTTAAATGCTCTAGTCTAGTTTGAAGGTTACGTGAATGTTAGTGTTAGATATAAATTCTAATTCTTTATCCTTGTTTCCTCGCTATTGAAAGTTTCAGCATTTTTCATCATTTAAGATATTCCTTGCATCGCAGTTTTAGTGTTAGACTAATGAAACTTGCTACACACGTTCATACAGATACAGTGAATAGAAAGTGCCCTGGGTTTTACTGCGAGAGGCATTTAAGTACCCTTTCTTTACTCCAAAAGAAGTACTCAAGGATCTAATCTAGGCCCATTATTTTTTCATTTGTTTATTAATGACTTACGAAATGTAATAAAACTTTCGGAATGCGTCCTTTATGCGGATGACTTTAAGTAATATAAAGCTATAAGGAATGAGAATGATTCCAAAATGTTTCAAGCAGATATAGATAGAGTTGTACATTGGAGTCAAGAAAACCATTCATTATTTAATGTGAAAAATGTTTTGCAGTTAAGTACACTAATGCTCTATTTCACTAACAGATGTCAATATCGACTTTAACAAATGAAACGTAACAATTGTAACAGCGCTAACAAAGCTGTTAAATTTCTTGCATTTCACCAACCTGTTTTCTTAAAATGTTAACACACACGTGTTAACGCCAAGAAAATTGTAAATATTACAGCTATACAAGACTATGGATGAGTCGTATTATTTTCTGAACGTACTGCGATGCGTTTTTGTTTTCATTTTCGTCTGCACCGCAGTCTGCACCGAGCTAAACAATGGCGGATAAACAACATCGTAAACAAAAGCCGTGAAACAAATTTCTCATCGATGGAGAAAGAATTGTTAATTGAATTGGTGACGAAGCATAAGGATATCGTGGAAAATAGGATGACGGATGCGGTGAATGTAAAAGAGAAAGATGTCACGTGGGAAAAAATTTGAAACGAATTTATTTCATATGTGTGTGTCATTACTAGAAACATGAAACGTATTACGTAAATTTAAAACGAGGTGCAAAGAAGGACAAGTGATTTGAACGTTTCAAGACGAGAGGTGGACAGTGTATTTATCCACATAATTAAGTGAATTATAAAATCGCAAAGTTATTGATACTTGAAGCAAAGGCCAGATGGGTGTATTCCTTTCGATGGATGTTCTAACTCAGTATTACGTAAATTTAAAACGAGGAGAGAAGGACAAGTGACATTGACTTGAACGTTTCAAGACGGGAGGTGGACAATATATTATCCACATAATTCAGTGAATTATAAAATCGCAAAATTATTAATACTTGAAGCAAAGGCAAGATCGGCATATTTCTTTCGATGCGTGTTCTTACCTTTCTTGTACTTCCGCAGTAACCTTCATAACAACTTGTTTCGACAGCGTATACCTCTGTAGAAAATGTTCTTCTGTTTGCTCCTCAAAATCATTTCTCCTCATAGGCCGTACTCTATTGCGAATGCCATTTAGACAGTCTTAAATATAGCAAATCGGCATCAACAGCTGCGTTCAGGCCCGCCATCTTGCCTATTTACAATTGTTAAGTACTTAACATCAGAAATTTGACTTGTTACTTTAACAAAAGATTTAACAGGAGTGTTAAGCTAACACTTTTTGGTGAAATGCAATTTTTGTAATAACTATTGTTAAACCCGTTTTAAGTCTTAACATCTGTTGATGAAATTGGGCATTAAAGGTAACAATATTATTGATACTCAATACACAATGACTAACAATAAATTGCACTTCGTTAAATCCGGTAAAGATTTAGGTTTCAATTTTGCTGAACATTTTTCTTTCCAAATGCACATCGATTCGGTAGTGAAGAGGCTTTTGAAAGCATAGGATTTATAATTAGGAATGGCGCACATTTCGCAAATATAGATTCGCTCCTCTGGATTTTCAATAGTTTTGTAAGGTCCAAACTGGAGTACTGTTCCGTAATCTCATATAGCACGAATTGAAAAAGTACATAATAAGTTTATAAAATACTGTATTATGAACAGTTCGTGGTATATCATAATTACATGAAGCACTTTGAGCTGCTAAAAGTGTATAAACTGATGTCATTAGAAAATCGCAGGAAAATACAACAGTTATTCATTTATAAAGTTACAACACTAGTTTTTTTACAAGAAATTAATTTAAACACCAGACATCTAAATCTTAGGACCCGTTGCTTTTTTATTATAATAAATCCAAGACGTTAATTCATCAGAACTCACCGCTTATAAAGATGGTAGATCAGTACAATCACCTTAGTGACATTTGCCATCTTGATCATAGTTCTCCCTATCGTACATTTAAAAAAAACTTCAGAACATATTTCTGCAGTTTCTTTTGCTTTATAAAGATGACATTATTTGGTAAGTCATTAATTTTAATATGATATCAACCAATAATTGTCTTATCAATAGGGAGCGGATTTATATGCACTAAAAATGTATGAAATAGGCACTAAAGTTTGCTAAGTAAACACTTAGAAGTACACAATTTTAGCAAAATGGCACCTAAGATGCACTATAACAAAATGACAATCATCGCAACATATGCTGCAACAAATTTGCTAAACACATACTATTTTGCGAACCCCTAGACGAAATAGTTCTACATTTATTCCAAATTCCATAAATGACTCCACAGCAAGTTTAAATAACAGATATTGTCGTATAATTAAAATACATATAAATCCACTTCACTAAGTAAGAACCATATTGTCCAGAAAGGTGTGGAGTAATTAACTATGTCAAAAAACAAGAACATGGGTTTGGGGGGGTTAAGTGTGAAAATTGAAATATCTGAAGCTTTTGTTAGATTTGCTTAAAATTTATACCATTTATTTTTGTGGTGGATCAAGAATGGAATAATGCAAAGTTTCAGCTTTCTAGTTACTTTAGTTTCTGAGGAATTAACAGTTTATGTCTAAATTACAAGCGATTTTCAAAATGTCCCACATATTGTAATTTTAAAAATTAATGCTTGGGGTATAAGTTTCTGCACCCATTTTAACCTATTAATGACCTGTAACTATGTGAAATATTTGTCTTCGCCATATCAACGAAGGGAAAAAACAATCATACCTATTTAACAATTTTTATTTTCCTAAGCGTTTTCAGTAAGAAGTAAGCATTAGAATCCTTTTCAATACAAATAACAAAAACACAACAAATGTAAATGGGTACACTTAATATGCAGTTGCCCTTACAGACATGTTTAGAATTTCATACAGATAAATAGAAAACTGCATCCTGTTGAACATTTTGAAGTTAGGAAAATGTAGAAAATATGGAATCTGAGGTTAAAATTACGTAATAGCAGCTACGATACAGGTTTAGAGTTATTTAAATAGTCATGCGACGCTTTCTGTAGAGCCGATAGAAAAAAACACTTTATATTATTGAAGTATGTCTATATTAATTTTAAGATAACAAAAAACTAAACTTGGCATCGTTGTAAGTTTTGGGCCAATTTGCACAAATGTGTCTCCTTAATAAACCCCCTTTTGTATATCCAATGTCCAGCAGTAAGAAATTTCTCTTCCCCGAAAATTTCACATTGAAACCAACAAATGCAAAAGCTGTTGTCACAAATATACAATCAGAAGAAATTGGCTAAAAAAGGCTGTTTTAGGCACTAATAAACAGAATAGGCACAAACGTATGAAATAGGCAAGTATAGGCACTATAAAACTAAGAAATTAGGCTAATGATTGTAGGAAACGTGCTTATTACTTAAAAGCCTACGTTTCTGAACAATGAAATAAAATAGGCAAATAGGACAAAATCCGCCCCCTACTTATCAATAATATGCAATTCTATTTTATTAATAATAACTAAACACTAGTAACACAACTTCACTTATTACCCGGATTTAAATAAGATAAGTGAAGTTGTGTTACTAGTGTTTAGTTATTATTAATAACCTAGTTTACTTCACTGTCAGCAGCTTCAGTTTTTTGTATAAACTAATGCAATTCTATGTTTCTTACACCTCCAGGTTTGTTACTTATATTTCAATGGTTGTATGTTCTTTATATCCTTATGGTTATTTGTAGTTCTTAAATGGTTCATCATTACATTTCTGTTAGGCTTGTCAGTTGCTAGTTGCTTTTCATTTAACAATTGTGTATGTTATATCATTTGATGTGTAGTTGTTAGGTATACATTTTATTTTTATATTTTTGTTTGTTTATAATGTAATTTAGTTTTTAGTTTTTATTCATGTATTGGCTGTAATCAACTGTATACGCTGTGATAAATGGGGCAAGGCCCTGTAACAGCAAATTCAAATAAATAAATAAATAAATAAACAAAAAACAAAAGTGTCATATTTTGGACAAAATAGCCACTGGAGTCTAAAGCTATTGAGACACAGAGAAACCTAGTGCAAATTCATAAAATGGATGTATTAGGAACCTGTTGTTAAAATATTAGACCAAAATTTAAGTTATTTTGTTGCAAGGAACTTTTTAGGTGACGTAACCAAAACTAAATAAATTTGGCAATATTTTCCAAACTATCAAATTGAAATTGATAAAATTTGGGCTGTATAATATTTGCACTAACTTACATCTGTGGTGTAGATCTTAAAAAGCTAGCGTTATTAGTTCAGGATTTCAAATTTTCAGTCGTAGGTATTTTTAGCACATATCTTTACACATCTTAAGCACATATCTTAGATTCATTGAAATTAAAGCGATTTAAAAACACAAGAACTATTTCTTAAAATATATTCGATTTAGAAACGGAAACACTTGGATGTGTGGTATATTAATAAACTTTAAAAAATAACCATAAGTGTGTAACATGAATTCTTTATACTTCCCACTATTGCTGAAAAAAAATCAAATTTTAGTTTACAAGAGTTACTTAGGTTTACATCGTTATAAATTTAAATAACAACAATGAAGAGAGATATGCAAAAGTGAGAATGAACGCATAACGAACGGGAAACATGGCACGTGTCAACAGCTACCAGAGAATCTGCGAAAGGTGCAACAGACAAAGCAAACCAGATTACTGGGCGAGGCAGGAGGCCGATGTTCTGTAAAGAACAGAGCCATTAGTGTGGATACGCTTACAGCATGATATTGGCGACAAACCGGTTCTACATAATGAACTTAAAAACTAAGGATATGACGATAGACTCACTGGGAGTCGAGGTACCGAAAAGGTGTCGACGGCAAAGCAGAAGCTAAATACTTATTCACATTTAACATATGGCAGGTGGAGTTGTCGAACTGTTTCACTGCACAAACACATCATTGGCTGGCTATAAAATCCTCTAAAGTAACCTTTATAGGATTCTGGGACAATGGACTGCAGTTTGTCTAAAACTCCTTCCAACACAACACCAAATTTTTATGAATAAGCTATTATGATACAGTAAGCACTTTTACTTGTCTGATAAATTACTTTAACTGTACTCTTTGTTGTTTAAAACATAAAAGGAACTCAAAATATGGCTCTAAATCTCTATTTCTTGAGATCAGTTTAGCAATTTAGTTATTCAGTTTCGATCATCATCCGTTGTTTGGTTTTAATGGAAACATAAAAGATTCGAAATTTTAAGTCTAATCCTTCTGTAAGAAATAATCAATGTTATAAAAGTATGTTTTTTAATGTTATCAAATTTATAAAAGTATGTGACAATATATTTATACTACAGCAAGTGTTAAAATGAATGAATCATTTATTGTGCATATTCCAACATTTTACAATCTATAACATTTGGCTACATTTATTTGTCTTTACCTTGTTGCTACCTTGGCTTACATGACATCCTGCTGCTCTGCCAGGTAGCTCTTAACCTCCATGCCTCCTTGTCACTTAATTAGCCCCATTCTTACCCCCATCTTCCTTTCTTATATTCTTTACATTACTGGCCCAGTTTTATTTCACTTTCTGCAAGAGCTCGCCAATACCTGTTACCTTCTTTTCCTCCTTCCCCGTTAACATTTTTATAGCTACTATCCTCTTCTCTATTTTCTTACATTTTTCCTCCCAAACATTTTTCTCCACATTGCAACTTCCTCGCATTCTGTTACATAGCGTTCTATGCTTTCTTTTCCCCCACACAATTCACAAATTCTCTTTTCCCTACTTCTTATCGCTCTTAGAAATATTATTCCTATTCTCACCCAAGCTAACCCTTCTGTTTCTTGCCTGTTGCTGCAATCTACATATGCTTCTCGTCCCCAATTTCTTTTTATTTGCTTGTAAAATTGTAATGATTTCATATTTTCTAGACTTCCCCATATTTCATGTGTTTCTATATCTTCTATTCTGCATTTTACTAATTTACCCACATCGCTTGTATTCCTTTCCTCTAATATCCATATATCTCCCACTCCTATTTTTTCAATAATTCCTCTTATCTCTCCCCAACAACTATTTCAGTTCTCTAATCTTTTTGCTGTCTCATGCATAATTTCATAATTTCCCCTTCTTCTTTGGCCAAACACCTATACCAAAATTTTATTATTCTTTCAATTATTATTCAATTTCTTCTTGTCTTTCCTAATTCTACTAAAGCTACTTTCCTAGGTGCTGATCTTGCTAAGCCTAGTAGCTCTTTACAAAACCTTCTGTAGTTTTGGTCCACCGTTTTGTTTACCTCTGTGCTCCCCCCCCCCCCCCCCCCAGATCTCCACTGCATTCAACATTTTGGATTCCACTAGTGCTTCGTACATTCTTTCTAACCACTTGGTTGTCATTTCTAACTTATATTTGCATTTAATTATCCCTTTCATTGCCGCCCTTTCTTTAGCTTCAATTTTTCTCCTGTGTGCTTCCCACTTTCTGTTGTTATTCAACCTTACTCCTAAGTATTCAAATACATTGACAAGTTCTACACTTTTGCCATTTATTACCCACTTTTAATCTTTTTTAGTTTAACTCCCTTATTGAAGACCATAACTTTCGACTTATTTATGTTTATTTTTATTCCTCACTCTTCACAGAATTTCTGGATTTCATTTATTGCCTTCTGCTATCCTACTACCGTTATAGATCCTACCATTAAGTCATCCGCATATGGCAGTCCAGGAATTTCTTTGTTTGCTATTACCGTATAGTGCTGATTTCCTTCTTTAACCTTGTCTACTATCTCGTCTATAAATAAGTTAAATAAAAGCAAAACATAGAAAATTCAACAGAGAAACGCATGTTTTATTTATAGATAACAATAAGGCTTTTGATAAGATTAAGAGACAAATACTATGGAAAATTATGTAAAAAAGAGGTATTCCACCCCATCTAATAGAAACTATTAAAAATATCTACAATAGCACAAAGATACAAAATATGGAGCACAGCACCACAACATAGAGAAAATAGATCTAGGCTTAAGAAAAGAATGCAGTATGTCCCCGTTACTTTTTAACATTTATATGGACGAAATTGTGAGATAATGGATTAATAGGATAGAAATCTTAACGTAAAGAACGTTGCAATATCTCCTATATTCGCAGATGACCAGGTTATTATCTCTAACTCAGAAAACAATCTTCAGGTGGCATTACATGAGTTAAACAACATTTTAAAGAAGTTTAATATGAATATATTTCAAAATAAAAGTAAAGTGGTGGCTTTTAAAGGTAAAGAGAGTATTAGATCCAAAATTGTAACAGAAAATAATAATGTATAACAAGTGGACGAGTTCAAATACTTGGGTTATTACATGTCATATAAAAAGAAACATACATAATTAAAAAGTCATAAATATTAAAGTATACAAATGGAACAATAAAAAGAAGCCTAAAAATAAAGCAAGTAAAGACACCATTCTAAAATGCTACAAAGTAATGTCGGTACCCTGTAACGATATGTTTTAATTAGAACTTTTTATATGAATAGTGTTTTCTGATATGACTTAGTAGGCCATGTAATGACAATATTAAAAACAAATATATGTGTAATTTTGTGATTGGCGTTAGTAATAATTGTATTACGTAATGCGGTGACGTGTCAGTACATCGGTCAATCACAAAATTAATAGAAGAGTAACTATAGTTACGAAAATCAATAATCTTGAGATAGAGATATGTTCTTCAATCTGGTTTCATGACGATGAAAAAATGTCGTGGTGAATATAAAAGTTTTGTAACTGAAAGACAACAATCGTCAAAAAAAGAGTTATTCTGTATTCGAATAGTAATGAGTGGACGTATAGAAGAAAAATTTTAAGTAATTAATAGAAATTATATTAACTTGAAGATAAGGATTTATCGATGTGTTGGAGGTAATCTACAGTGACTGATTAAGAAAGAAATTTCGAGTGAATTGTAATCCAGATTATACAATTAAATAATATATTACGAAATCGGAGTCATATAAAATTTTATTTATGTCACCAAAAATCTACACCTGAGAACAGATCCCATGACTCTCATTTAATCAAATCTCGACCTGGATCTTCCAAACAGTCTACGTGCATCCTATCTACTCTAGAGGAGGATAAACGCCACAAATATGTCGCCCGAACTTGGGGCTCGATTAAGATGGAGTAATTTTAATGCCACAACCTAAAATACTATATGGCAGCGAAGTATGGGTCCTAACTGAAAAGGATAAAAGAAAACTCAGGAAAATGAAATGAAACTTTTAAGAAACAATGCGGAATATAGAAAAATCGACCACAAAGGAAATTAACATATACGTCAAGGGCTAGAAATATTCGACCTAAATGAAAAGAGTACAAGAATATAGAAGTAAATGGGTTATCCCATATACACAAAATGGAGAAAGAAAGATTACCTCTCAATTTTATTAACTATAGACCAGGAGGAAAGCGGATCATAGGAAGACCAAGAAAACGGTGAAACCAATAAAATAAATGATGCAGACTGCAACAGGCAGTAATGGCCAAAGCAAGAAGGATGATGATGATGATGATGATGATGATGATGATGATGATGATGATGATGATGATGATGATGATGATGATGATGAAGATGATGATGATGATAAAGGTATGTATTCCAGAAAGTACTATTCTCTGCGTACTAGCCCGCCTCGGTAGCGTGGTGGTAGCGTATCTGTCTCTCGTTCAAGAGGTACCGAGTTCGAATCTCGGTTAAGGTGAGTTATCTGGATAAGGTTTTTGAAGGGTTTTCCCTTATCCTAAAAGACGAATCTCGGGCATTACTTCAACCCATTTCATTCATCCCACAGTTACTGTAATTGTTTAGTGTTACATTTCTATCTTATACTTAGGATATATCGCGACTTTTAACATATTGAATCACGATCAATCAGTGTAACTGTTTTTTGGTCTGACAAGTCATAATTTAGTCTGGTGAAACATAGTGTTAAAAGCTGCGCGTGATCACGCAATTGTCAGGAATTAACTTTTTTTCAGTGGCGGGACGTATAATAACCCGGCGGCAACTCTTTAGATGTACGGCTAAGTGTAGCAAGGAGTCACGGAAGGTGGAACCATTTAGTCACTGTATAAAGGTGTTAGCTTTCAAAATGACTCATCTAACATACGATGAGACGTTTACTTTAGCGCAGTGGTAGCCGGTTCGTTTCCCGGCAACAGCTTGGGGATTTTCCGGTCCGGAGTACATTCAGACTCGTTAGTCGGTGTGGGTGGTTCGGATGGTTAGATACTGGTCTATCCGGCCAATATCCTTCATTTTTAAGTGTGCTTAAAGCGACAGACTTATGTGAGTAGATTTGCTGGCTCGTTAAAGAACTCCTGCGGGATGAAATTCAGGGACACTGGAAATTGACAGCGTTATGAAGAAATAAAACATGATTATTAGCCTTGTTAGACCCCTATGGGAGCAAATTGCGAAATAGCAACCCCTGGTAGCAAAGACCGCGTATACTGACCTCGTCCTATACTGCAATGGACGGAGGTGGCGGAAGTAGTGGCCGTGTGATGGGCCTTGCTTCGGGAAGGGCTGCTGTGCAATGGAGTTGGTTAGGTTTAGACATAGCAATAAAGATTAAGAGTCTTAAAACGCTCCATCCAATTTCAATATGTCTTTGGCAAAACACACTTCTTGAAATAGGTTTCTGGAGAATAACTAAATAAAATTTCCCTGCCGTGTTTTCCATAATGTTGTTCATATTGCCTGTATACTATAATGTGTCTTATGTTAACTTTTGTACATATATATGCTATTAAACTTTATACCTCTGGACATGTTCAATGTTCACAGCCTTTTCTGGCTACAAGTGAACCTACCGAACGAAAATCAATCTAATCTAATCATCAGGATGCGAAAATCTTCCCTGGGCTCTGGATTGTGATCCTTTGGAGTGACACTTACTAAAAGATGCGAGGCTCTTCTTCTATATCAAAGATGAAGACACGACAATAAATATTCGACGGTCTGAGTTTTCCTTCAGGAAATGTTGACATCTGACAGACATTCTCAGTACAGGAAACTTGCTAACTTCTAGACTGTAAATTCTTTAACTCACATTTTACAGAAAAGGAAAGATAGATAGGTCATAATACATAATTGGGTTGAAGTTAGAGAAATGAAGGTTTAGACTTGGGGCAAGGAAAGGACATTTTCTATCCTAAGGATGCACAATTCTCGGCTAAACTCTGGCTTGTATAATATTGAATTCGCATTTCGTGGAAGGAGAGTGATAATGGTGTAATAACCAGGATGAAGGAGCGCAATTATGAGATTTTTTGAAAGTACGTTTGTCCTGAAAATACAGGGTGACCCAAGAAAACACCGACAACACTGTGTTGCGCAGGACAGCAAACTGATCATTTTCTAAGCAGGAACCCATGTCCGGAAACGCATGGTTTGGGCGCAGTAGAGCATCAAAGTGTCCGTGTGGTCAATACAACGAATACACTGTATGCAGCACAAAGTAGTTTAAAATTATAAACGGGGCTCAAACTGGGTACTGCCTACGTCAATGCAGAGGCTACATTGACGGCGTTGAGCTTTACATACATGTTCCAATAAGTGTGGTTGACCTGAAGGAATGGCAATTGCTCAATGTACTCGTGCAATGAGGTCCTTCTCTGATGTTACAGGAGTAGCATACACAATGGTTTTCATACTACCCCACAGAAAATAGTCCAGTGGTGCCAGATCTGGTGATCGTGCTGGCCATGGAACTGGTCCCCCTCTACCAATCCATAGATTTGGGTGTGTAACGTCTAGGTGATTCCGCACATATCTATCAAAGTGTGCTGCAGCTCCGTCGTGTTGCAGCCACATTACATGCCGAATGTTTAGTGGAACGTCCTCCAATAAGGTAGGCAAAATATCTCTAAGAAATGCGAGATAGATCGGTCCTGTTAGTCTGTTTGGGAGTAGATATGGACCAATGATATGGTCAGCAATTATTCCAGCCCATATGTTCACACTAAACATGTGCTGGTGACTGTGAACGACTTGCGCACGTGGGTCCTTCTTAAAAAATGATCAGTTTGCTGTCCTGCTCAACATACTTAGTGTTATCGGTGTTTTCTTGATCACCCTGTATATCTGCTTCTCAATGATGGACTGGAGGTAACAGTATTGGAATCACTGCTCTAAGAATTTTTTATTCAAACTAAAGGAAGACTCACAATAATTATTAGTTTGCAATTTGTTGAAAAAGGCTCTAGCAACCGGCAATTGAATTTCGAAACGAAAATTAATAGGTGATTACTTGGATCACAAGGTTAACTCGTCAATTAAAACAATGATAGACTTACCACTCTGCAGGGTTGGTGTAGAGAGGACACATTTGTATCCGGTATTGAACCAATACCAGGAGTCAATCTGTTACATTATATTTGTTGTACAATTAAATCCATGTGATACATGGGCCCAAACTTGTGAATGCAACACAATTTGACTTAGTGATCGTAACCTGTAGAGCAGTTTGCGTTTTGATGTGCCGTAAACAAAGTGAACCGTAGGCCAACTTTATCACTCAGCAGGGGTTCTCATTACGATATCTCTACACGTGATTCCACCTGCTGCGTAGGCAACACTTTCAACTGCACAGTATTTACGTGAAGCATTAAATAAGCGTTAGTTGTTAGGTAGCATTTTATTACACTAAATATTTGCAGTCCGTATTTTCAAACGTTTAGAATAGAGAACAGCTTTTATGCACGTACAGCAAAAGCACATCTTAAATAAAATCCGAGGAACGGGTAGTTGGAGTGCATTATGTCTACCACATTGCCTGTTCTCCGAGGTATAGAAGAACTTTTCCAATTTTCCGCGTTTTTTATAGAAATGGTTGATCAACTATCTTCGAAATAGGGCACTTTAGTTTAACGCGCCCTTTTCAATTATATTCCACAAATATTTGTTATGTGTTATGATTTTTATTTGTTTCTTCTTTCCTATTTTTATTTGATGGTTGTTACATTACTTCGTGTATTACATTTTAGTAAAACTCATGAGAGAAATATGAAGTTCAAAAATTTTGAACTGAAGTAACAACCTAAATATTTTCGCTCTACAAAGTTTAAAAATTCCTGATTCAATTATGAAACCTCGTATGCACCTGTATCTTTAGTTATTTATTATTTATTAGCTTTACCACCAGACAGAGAGTGACGGACAGAGAAATAGACGAAGTGAAGGATAGACAAAATAGCTCCATATGCCAAAATGCTTTGTTTTTGGAGCTAGGAGGCTTCAAAACATTTTTTTTGTTTTAAAATTTCTTTATTGAACGAGTTACTTTGCCTATATTGAATGAACTAAGAGTAGAGTAAGAGAGAAGAAGCACCAATTTTGATCACGTCACATAAATGGCGCAAAGAATTAAGGTTCAAAAATGAAAAACCTAAATATACAACAATGAATATTTTGGAAACGATGCCCGCCTCTGTAGCATAGATGGCAGCGTGTCTGCCTCACGTTCAAGAGGTCCCGAGTTCTAATCTCGGTCAGGGTAATCTCGGATAAGGTTTTTTCCGAGTTTTTCCCTTATCCTGTAGGACGAATTTCGGGTACTTATAAACTCTATGGACCCTGGGATCATTTGAGCATCATTTCACCCATTCCATTCATCGTCCGATATGACTTAACGTTGGACGACGTAAATTACAAAAAAAAAAAAAAAAAAATGGAAACATGTTTTATATAAATTTTAGGTTGTGGAATAATCACTACACATATTTTCTAACAGCCAGTTTGTTTTTTTTCTCGGCTTTCCAGATACATAAAAGTAGTTGACAATGACAAATATTTAACATTCCTGAAACTTAAGTCTATACATTGTATTCGTTATTTCAAATTAAAGATATTTTAAGTGAGATCATTAGAACCATTTTTAAGAATTTAAAATAAGGATATGCAAATGTTTTTAGGACTGAATTTTACTTTGTCTCTTTTCTCAATGTTTTCTTTTCAATTTAATTTATCCTGGTCAGGTCAACATAAAGTATGTAAAATGATAATATATGTGCATTTGAATTGTGCATTATGAATTTACAAATAAGAAACAAAGCTGCTTAGTCAAAAGCACACATCATAATTTATAATCCATAAATCTGTGTGAACCGTCAACTGTGTTTTTAGGCTTATAACATTTTTCAAATGTTTCATCTATCTAAAGTGAAAGTTTGGAAATACTTTTCCCGATATATAAGTAAAGCACTTTATGCAGTTGTTATTTTACGTTCGTATATTCCTTAAACCATAATCATCAAATTTATATAAGATGTCTTTTGCAAATTCTGAAACTGAGAACGAACAAAATATATTTTGAAAATATACCTAACCAACTTCATTAGTTTCTTTCTTAGCAAACTTATTTTCGAACTAGGTAAGAAATATAAACCAAAAATTGTGTTAATAATTGTAACAATTATTGTAAAAACACTTTTACAGTAAATATTAAATACGTACATAAAATGTATAGTTCGGGAATACTTTAATATATTGCATGCACCAAATTTATTTTCTAAATTTTTCTCTGCAGAGTAAGACGTGTTGAAGTACCCAAATGGCCAAGTATATTTGTTTAGGTTTTGTAAAATTAACATAATAATCTCTTTAAGTTGTTCATTCACTATCAGTATTTAGTACAAATTTACTACGATTTTTATTTCACCATCTTCAATGGATGTTAGCCTCTCTCGCTCAGTCGTATTGTATATCAGGTTAATTAGCTTTTCGTTGCTTATGGTGCAATGAGTTCGCTTAACATATTAATGGCATTGTTAGTATCGATCGCTCCATCAATCACTTTACACCTAAACGTATATCGAGAATTAGTATACCTTCTTAAAGAATTAACCGAAATCTTCAAACTTCCCTGCAAAACAAGTCGAAATTTTAAAATCAAACAATAAAATTGAAATTAAAACAAACTGTCAAGAAATTTAACAGAACCAAAGGTAATCAAGGGAGCTCATTATGCATTACGTGCAACAAACGATATGGTTTATATTTTATCTGGGTAGTTTTATTTGTACACCTTTTCACTTCTGAATTTTGCTAGGATAATGGGCGCCAGTTATCCATATGGACTGAATAGACACTTGTACCTCGCCAAATAAGGGTGGTGTTATTCTTTTAGGGCTAAAGCTTCAGTATTTAAATGGATTTTTGACGTTTTTCCCTTCTATAGTCTTTGTTGTCTACGGAGTTAATAACGAATTTATATGCTTTGACTACTACATAACTTAATACTTGGCAATTTATTGCAGTTTCCTTCAGTTTTAAATGATTAGTTGAGTTATTTTTAAAATGTTCATTGTATAATTTTATAACAAACTGAAAATCGTCCCTGGCTATTGGAACATTTTAAAAAAATAATACAAATTGTTACCCTAATGTTTATGATAAGCATTCAAAGCAATCGTCATTGAATCGCAATTCATTTATGCATCTTATAATATATGATTTGTTATCCTATGATGAGAGAAATCTGAACAATGTCAAAGAAATGCTTTCTCAGCTATGAAAATGAAACTAATTTTACCAGCAAGTTTCTATTGCGTTACATTGTATTATGCACTTGCATTGTTTTCTTGTAACTAAATTGATAACATATGGTATCACACGTCCGAGGAGAACTGGGATATGGAAATAAAATGGACCAAGATATGTATACGCTCTATGTCAGTAGATGAACTAGAGGAAGTAATTGGTTCAAGTTCTAATTATAAAGCAATCTCTATCTTGCCAGGGAAAGGAAACTTACTGTAAGGCATAAACCAAATCATATCCACTCAAAAACGGCTGTTTTTCATTCGACGCCTCCATAGCCCGCTACCACAGTATTTGCCCCCTTTGCTTGCATTTATTAAAAAATATACAGCCGTAGTGTGTGTATGTGTGTGATACCCATAACTCTACCACAAAATACCATCGTTCAGCTTATTTACTGTTTGCCTCTAACTCTTATACCTCTGCTGAAAGTTGATGTGACTAATAGCGAATTTTCATGAATGCAGGGTGGAACGATTGTTGGCAACCCCAAAGGCAATAGAAACTTTGCCAAAATTCAGCACTGCCATTAAGATTATTGCAAATATAAACAAAGTAACCTACTCGTGAGAGCAGGCTCTGTTCTTAGTAGTTTAATTTTAATATATGTTTTGCGAATTGTACTTTCTACAATAGCGATAATTTATGCCGAAAAACATGCTGGTCCATTTTATTTACATTACATGGATATTCTTATGAATATATGACATATGTTAAATACAGCTAACTTTACCTACAAAATATAGTATGAGTGTACTTACAGGAATCTGGACGAAGGTGCCATTATTCAGCACAGGATACGAATACAGAGGTACAACTGGAACGCTTCCATTCTTCACATAAATTGGGCCTTGAATGGGGGTAACAGGCGGGAGATGGCCCAGTTCTGCTATTACCTCTTCTTCTTCGTCGTCATAGTTGTAGTCGTCAAAATCATCGTCGTAATCTAAGATAGCATGTAGCGATGTCTTTGAGCCTGGTTGATTGGACTCGTTACTGTTGGTGTCTATACGGGTATATCCAGAAGGTCTGGAAGGGTAATGACCCTCCTTGGAATTCTTTGCCGAGGTCTGAGTGTTAGTGATCCTTCCTCCAAGGTTCTCTTCTTTATAATACCTGGGGGAACGCTGCTGGGCTTGTTGCTGTTGTTGTTGCTGCTGCTGATGGTAAGGTTCGTTGGGAGGTAGCCTTCTGGAGGCGGTTGCTGTTCTTCTGTTAGGTGCTGGTGGAGGAACTGTTCCATGTGCGTATGGAGGAGGATTCGGTGGCTGATGCTGCCGGTTAGCACCGTAAATGAGGGAATTGACAGCTGCGGCAGCATTGAGACCGCCGATGGCACTAGCCGAGGCTGCTGCTGCTGCCAAGAAAGGTCCAGCAGGAGAAGCTGTAGGGGCATAAGGCACACTGAAGTTAAGTAAAGCCATGGTAGGAACGCGGTGGAAGTGCGAGTGACGAGACCAACAGTTGCACTAATCCGCCGAGAAACAGCGTTGCGCGAGGTGCCACATGTTTCCTGGCACCTGACCGCACCGTGTCTACCAAGCAACTAACTTCACTGTCACTGGGCCAGTGGACGACCTCTATCTTACGTAATGCACCCCTCCATAATGCAATCCCGGACCTCATCCCTCTCCCAAACACGTGCACAGGCGCTAATTGGTCTCCTTCACGAGTGGCGTTTTATGAATATCAACCTTCTGCGTGCAATGGTCTACATCAAGTTAAATGTCCTCGCCAACTGTCATAAATTATCTTAGAGAATTAGACCTCGAAACAAAATTGTCAAAGGACTTTGCCAAGTGAAAATTACACAACAATCTCTAAAAAAACACAATGTAGAAATTTCTAACTAATAATTAACAAGTTTCATTCTTAAGGTACATTTTTCTTTAAATATTGTCGACTTCGCACAAAAAGATTTTAAGTGACGATTTAAGGCACCCCAAGTAGAAGAGGCTCTGTAACACCTTGTTTCGAAAAAATTTTCAAGTGATTATCCAAAATTTTGTGCACCTATGTAAATCAGATTCTAAATTATACTTTTTAAGTAAAGGAGGTCTTTCACAGTTATACCTAACACTTTATATTTTTTCTAGCATTTAAAATGCTCCTTAAAATGGTATTTTAGGAATTCCATACCCATATTCACCGGAGATATAAGTTTAGAAATTTCCTGTATTAAAAACAAAATCACTTTAGAAAGAAGTCTGTGTATCTGTTTGCATGTGTCTGTAAAGCTATAACGAAATATCATTTAAGGGGGGACGTACGAGAAAATGTTAAAAAAATCTAATTTTTTTGTTATTGTTTTTTTTTTTAAAAATAGTATATAGTGTTAGCTATCAAACACCAACATATTATGACTGTACGTGGTCTGTATGCACCTTTAAGAAATTAAATGCCGTAGTGTTGCATAGTAGCATAGTAGCAACACATAGTCTTCCATCAGCTGTCTTGGAATCTATAAAGCCCACCTTACCAATTCTTAGCAACACCCAGACTTGCTAAAATATTGTATCTATGGAGAGACACAAAACCCAAATGAAAACCTCAACAGTTTTATATAGAAAAGGTGTACCAAAACATCATTTGTGTCTTCTATAGTGGTGAAAATTGCTACATTTGATGCTGCAATAGTTTTTAATGATGGGAATGTTGGCAGAAAGAAAGTTATGCATCAGTTAGGGTATCAACCTGGTGTGTTTATGGAAACAATTTTGCAGAGTATCGACAACATTGGTGCAGAAAGAGCTATGAAATTAATGCAGAAAGAAGCAAGACAGAAAAGGAATTTAAAAAGAAAGGCTGAAAAAGATCAGAATGAGGATACAGACTATGGATATGGGAAGTTCTGACTTAAAATTAAAAGGCAAACTGAATGATACTTATTTATTTTTTAATTGCCTTTCCCCGTAACTTGCATTTTCTACAACTTCAACACCTTTTTCTCTCAAACTACTTCATCTACAGTGATGACATTTAGCACACAGCTTTCTTATGCCACAATGAAAATTTTGTTGCTTCTAGAATTTAAGATTAAGCTCCAGATGGAATGTGATGATACAAAATATAATAAATTATTTTAATGTTTAAAGGATGCATATGATTAACATTTCCTAAATTCCATTCAGCTTCAATAAGAAATATAAATCCAACAAATTCATTTCTAGAGTGTTTTAAAATAACATAAAAATTTCAGAAAGATAGCATATGTGAATTTTGAAAAAAATGTGCTTAAGTTTGTAAATATCTCTGCATATAGAAAAAAATATGTATCATTAGTTATAAACAATGGAAAATTATGAAAACAATCGTGCATATTAACTGTATTATCTTAAATGAGTATACTAAGTATCACTTCTCTAACTTGAAAACTTTGGATGTTATGGCTATTTATGTAAGACCCTGAATATTTGCATACGTGCCCCCTTAAAAACCAAATACAGTATTTAAGCTAACCACCTTCCTAGGAAGGAAATTCTATCTTTCCACCCAGACAGGCTGGGACAGTTATGAACAGATCTTTCTTTAAAAATGGCTGTAATTTTAATTAAAATGCCATATGCTTATGATATCCCTATGTCAAAATGAATTGTATATCTGAAATTTTCTGGAAATGTTCTCAGAAACCCTCTTCATTCTAAATATCGATAATATGCACAGTTTTACTATTTTTCCGAGTTTCTTCTCATTTATGTAAGCTGAGACAGAATGTGAGCTTAGTTTTTCTCTATCACGTAACAATCCTTCACAATAGAAGAAAAGGAAATATTAGTTTTTATACTCCGCTCTATTGAATTTATGTTACATTATTAAATCAAAATTTATAAATCCACAACTCTCGAACAACGCTCTTCATAACAAGTTAGTATTTCACATCTGTTGTAAATAATCACATATATTTGAACATTACACCCGTTTTTTATACTTTGTCTTGAAATGTACGTCTTTCCATTTCCTATTTTCCTGGTGAAACCGTTCATCCAGCTCCTCGCTGACACAAACAAGATTTTCTGGAAAGAAAAAGGTCCAAATGAGACAGCATGAAATGTACTTTCACATTTCTTAAGCATATCTTCTACAATATCTTTGTGATTTGGATCATTGTAATTTCCCAGAAAGTTTTCGATGACACTCTTAAAATCAATCCATGCCTGTTTTTCATCATCTGTGATCTTTTCTTCAAATAAAGCATCAGAAATCAAGCATGCCTCGGTATCCTGGTGGTAGTATGTCTGTCTCACGTTCAAGAGGTCCCGAGTTCGAATCTCGGTCACGGTGGGTTACCTGGATAAGGCTTTTTTCCGGGGTTTTCCCTTATCCTGAAAGACGAATTTCGGGTAACTCTAAGCTCCATTTGGGCTCATTTGAGCATCATTTCACCCATATCATTCATCGTCCGGTATGACATAAGGTTGGAGGACGTAAATTACAAAAAAAAGTATCAGAAATCAACTTCTTAATTTGTGGCACAACAAATATTCCCTTCAGATATTTCAGGGACTTCTTCCAGATTTATTTGTAGCTATTGTGACTGTTATTTAAAGCCATAACAAACTGTTTCACTTAGCCTAATTTTATATGCAAAGGTGGTCAGAGAACAATTTTTGGATCCACAAGACACTCGTCAGTATTTTTCAATCCTAGCAGGAGACTGTCTCTCTGCTTTCAATTCCTTTTTCCAATTCTCGGATCGGATTCTATATCTCACTCACAAAAAATGGCATTTTAGTATAGTCTGTTTGCTGACCTGTAACACGGCAATAACTTTTAAATCTCCACATACCTGCCACTTATGTTCTGCATATTTGACTTTTTCAAGAAGTAATCTTAGTTAATGATATGTTTCCTAGGGCTACTGGAACTGATGCATATTTAACTGCATTACAAAATATTGCACCTTTCAGGCTAGTTTTACTACTCTTGTCTGTTACATTGGTGCCATTGCTTTTTAAACATACTAAATTCAACAAAGAAATTATTACTATTTATTAGTTCCATACAATATTTATGCGCTGAAATACATTAAACATTTAAGGTATAATAGCAAATTGTAAAATATGGTACGTGGTACAAAAAACTGATTTCAGTTTTGTAATCAGCACATCAAATTTAGTAAACTACGAGGGCTGTTTAATAAAGAATTTTCATAATTTTTACGGTCATAATTTTTCGCACTAAACTTCAATCTTATTATAATCTGTTAGCTTAATGTGAAACAAACACTCCGTAGTAGTTTCATTGTTGGTACTCCTGGTTCCCGCCTGTGAGAAGCAGCTAAGTTAAGGCATCTTCAGTATCGCCTTCCACTGCAATGGAGGTAACAATCAGTTAAAGTTGATGTTAGAGGAAGATCCGAAGTTTTTTTCAAACGTAATCACTGCTGATGAAACTTGGCTACATCATTTGATCCTGAGAGCAAACAGCAAAGCTCAGTGTGGAAATCTCCTTCATCACCAACCCCCGAAAAAGGCAAAGATGGTTGCTTCTACTGGGAAAGTTATGGTTATCTCATTCTTTGATATTCATGAAATGGTTTATCAGCATGTTGTACCTGCACACACATCAGTAACTGCACAATACTACAGGGACGTCCTGAAAACATTGCAAGTCCATATCAGGCCCAAAAGACCAAATTTCCGTGAAGCAGGCTGGATGCTGCACCACGATAATGTACGGCCACATATTGCCAATGTCGTTGCTGAATATCTTGCAAAAATAAACGTGAAGCACATCTCTCACCCTCCCTATAGTTCGCATTGAACCCTATGTGACTTTTTTCTATTCCCTAACTTCAAGAAACGCCATCAGAAGCGGTGGTTAAGGCTGCGAAAGCGATTTTGAAGGATATCTCAAGAAATGGTTTCCAGCATGTATTTGAAGACTGGCAGAAACTCTGGGACAAGAGTTTTGGGCGTTGGTAATGAAGGAGATTTCCACACTGAGCTTTGCTGTTTGCTCTCAGGATCAAAATTATGTAGTCAAGTTTCATCAGCAGTGATTACATTTGAAGGAAACCCCGGATCTTCCTCTAACATCAACTTTAACTGCACGTTACCTCCATTGCAGCGGTAAGCGATACTGAACATGTCTGAACTTGCCTGGTTCTCACAGGCGGGAATCAGGAGTACTAACGATGAAACTACTACGGCGTGTTTGTTTCACATTAAGCTAACAGGATATAACAAGATTGAATTTTAGTGCGAGAAATGATGACCGTAAAAATTATAATCATTCTTTATTGTACAGCGTACATGATAACTAAAGCTTTTATGTGGTTATTAATGCAACATAAATGGTTATGCAACGTAAATGGTTATGCCACAAAACTCAGCCAAATTTGGTGAATTCGTATTCTTGCAAAAGCTTCACGTATTTTAAGAAAATATATCAATTTAAGAATTTATGTCTTAGAAAACAAATTTTATTCCCCTATAAACCCAAGTGACGAATTAAGTTTAAAAATATAAACAATTAGATCACAGGAGCATTTTCTTTAAAAGAGGTTAAATTGTTGTTTTAAAATTCATAATCCAACAATGATTGAATATACATGTAAAAAAAATGTGCAACCGCGCATTTGCATACCAACATAGATGTGGTAAGAAATTTTAAAAGTCTGATTGGAGCTCTTTATAGATTAATACCTTCAATCATGTGCATGTGACTTCATATATTTTTCATATCCTTTTCTTGAATACCAATAAAATCCTCAACGCTGCTTTTGATCCAAAATCATGTCATTTCCGTGCATTCATTATAGAAAAGCAAATGAACACTTAAACTCCATAATTTAAATGGTACTATTGGATTAGCTTGATTATGCTATGGAGTGTACTAGACACTGCGACCAGACTAGATCTATTATGCCTGTGCCTTAATTGCTGCATCCCTTGAGTTGTGGAACCGGCAACCAAGCAGTTTACCTGAGAACATCGGCATTGCTTTCAGATTTAGTGTGTAGCTCCGTGTGAGAGGTGGACCTGTGTGTAAGTCAGAAAGACTATAGCAGCATAAACGGTACGTGCTGTAGAGAAGTTTCGAAGTGTTGCATTTGTGTTTAAGAAAAGCTGATTGTAGGTTTGCAATGAGCTAACGATATTGGATGAGAACAAAACTATTTTCAGGCGAACTTTGACGTCTTTTATCGCAACATTGTAACAAATAAGAACATCTGTTGCTACGAAAAACATTTCATTTATCGCTTAAGTGCCTGTTTACTGAAAAACGTCTGCCTGCTACTGCTATACATGTAAGAGAAAGTGAAACTGGCATATGCCTTATAGGATGTTTGAAATTAGAATTCACATAGAAATATAACAAATACCCCTTGTACTCCATAGGGTTGCAGTAACACACAATAATGACAAAGACAGTTATTACCTTAGTACACCGTAAACTACATTGATAATTACAGATTACGTTTCTTAAAGAGAGGTTAGGAGCTTCAAACAAAGAATGAGAGATGTGCTTTGGCCAATTTCTTACTTCAACAGTGGCATAGGTCTTGCAGTGTTTTGAGCGCAAATATCGAACAGACTAGACATACTAGGAGAGAACTCGGGTCTCCTTAATAAGTTCCTTACAGGAAACACCCCACCCGCATAAAAGCATTTCCTGTTTCCTTTCAGATCCGGCTACGAGACCATGTGTTCTTGCTTGAAGGTGGTCCACTACTTCGTAACTCAAGTTCCATGTGACTGAACTACCTGAAGGGTATATACGCGTAAACGATTATAGGTATGTATGGCTTTTCTTTCTGCCCAAAAGAATGCACGATTTATAAGAAGTAGGTACTGTGAGTGTAAAAAGTGTTCGTACACATAGTAAATCACATTAAAATACACGAAGGAAAAGGAATGGAATGTTACGCAAGTATGCCAATAAATTAATCATGTTCGGTAAAACATTTGATTTGTATTCCTCACATAAAATGCCACAGAATATACACATTAATTAATAATAATAATATTTTCTTAGTATAATAAATGTTATGATGTCTTACAAAAGGTGATATTCTCTCTACAGTGTTAGCAACGTGTTAAATCTATACCATAATCCAATATATGGTAGGCTTCTCCTTTGCTTTTATAACTATCTCCATTTTCATTTGTACTGATTCCTCTAGCTCTGTGGTTCTTTTTGGTTTAATTAACCCCCACTCTATTTGAAGTGCCTATTTTAAGCCATCTTTATTGGTATAGTGATCGCGCTTAAAGCATCCCCAGGCGGCTGGTTTTGTACGGCAAAGCTCTCCTTACCCCTAACCACAATGTCATAAACATCTTAGGATACACTTACCGGGTTGGAGGGGGGAAGAATGTTAGGCTCGTGTTTACAGCTGAGAATACCCAGGGTTGCCGTTGTTTAAAATATCGTTTAGAAGCAAAAATGATAAAGCTTATTTCACTGTAAGAAATAGCCATTGATCTTTTCAAATAAATTTTAAATAATTAATTATCCTATAGGAATACATAATGTTACAACGCTTTATAACATAACTGAAAAGAAATATATTATCTTTGCTGTTATGGTATTACTACTTATATTGCCTACAAGAACGAAATGCGTATTATTAGCATAATATCCAAGGAAAGTTTAGTTAAACATTCCGACAACTTGTTTTAGGACCGTCATTACAATTTTAAAACGGTTAAATTGCATCAGTGTGCATGAATTTACGAGGGACATTTACTTGTTAATTAATGAAGTACTTTTGATGTTCTTGTAGTTAATAATAATTTATAAGCAAAAATTGCACTTTAGAGCTTTTTTTATTGCAATTGTGAGCCACTTTATCCTAAAACATTTTCCTATATTCTATGGCAGGTACAGGTGGTGAATCAAATTTCAGTTGATTTAGCAAAGCAGTAAATACCTCAAAAAGTAAAAAAACGAACTAAGGAATTAAACAAAAACTAGTAAGGTAAATATATTACTCTTTTTAAATGCTGGAAGCTTTTTCCAAGGATGTCTGTTAATTTTACAAGTTTGAATAAAGTTAAGCAGTGTAATTTGGGGTGGGGGGAACTTCTGTTAAACACAATTTAAATAAATAATCACGCACATTCCGCATAATAATTTAATATGTCATAAACGCTTTAGAGCTTGAGAAAGGTTAGAAATACTGTTACGTATATATTACAAATATGAATGGAAATCCATGTTAGCATATCCATGTTAGGTTCGATACCCACTGTGTCCACTTCTTAATTAAATTACGCAAGTGCTAAGCGCCAATAACTATTAAACATTAATAAATTTATAAAACTACACTAACTACACTAAGTAAAACACTATGTAACTTCTATAAGTATAAGCTTAACACACATAAGAAGCACGTTTGCACAGTCTAAGCTAATAGAAGATACCGCAGTTCTGAGGACACAAGAAAAACATCGCAACGGCGCTTTAACTTGGTGAATTTAGTGAGGAGGACCACTCCATATATTTGAGGGTAGAAGACCCTTATAATTACTTTCATGTGAGGATCTGTGGTCAGAAGCTTTGATGCCATCTGGGATGGAATGAACGCGGCTACTATAAATGTGTACTTTCAGATGTATTTCTCTAAAATAGACAACATGCACACTATTGGATTGATATCTGGTGATTGAGGTTGTGTATGAAGCTGCTCTTTTGTGTAGTAAGGTGGCCACAAGCGAGTATTTCTAGCCTCTCTTTGGGGCCATTTTCCTCTGAAAAATAAAGACCTAACTTCTGAGCACTAGCATGAAGATTTTACTTCAAAATGCCCATGTATATGTCTGCACAACCTCTTTTAGGTTTTGAAAGTGAATCTAGAATCTATTAAATATTCAATGCGTAGTAAATATTTTGAATACTGAAATTTTCTGGCAAGATAAAGTGTATTCCACGCACACCTGAAGCGCTCAAACATCCAGAACATCACTGAGCCCTCACGTTAAAGAGGTCCCGAGTTCGAATCTCGGTTAGGGTGAGTTACCTGGATACGGTTTTTTCCGGGGTTTTCCCTTACCCTTCAAGACGAATGTCGGGTAACTCTAAGCTTCATGGGCCCTGGACTCATTTGAGCATCATTTCATCCAATTCATTCACCATCCGTTATAACTTAACGTTGGAGGTCGTAAATTACAATATATATAATAAATAAACATAAAAAATCACTGAGCCACCTCCGTGAGAGTCCAGATGTTTTGGATTCACCTCCATATTCTTCCTGCGCCTGATCATACGTCTTCCGTCGGATCCAAAAACATTAAACTTACTCTTTTTTAAGAAAAAATAACTCTTCTGCAGAAGTCTGGTGATATATTGTGAAGATGCTTTGCGCAACTGAATCACTTTACTGGCCCAGAACCTCTTACGGCATGCTCGAATATGACAATCGGTTTCTCTGTAGGCAACTTTTGTCTTTTAGTGCGTGACCTGTTTTGCACAATCGTTAAAATACAAAACTTGTTAATTATTGTCTACACACCGGAGCGAGGTCTATCAGGAAGTTGAGATATTTCTCGCTGCGATTAGGATTAGGATTAGAATTAATACGGAGACCAGTCTTGATCTATTGTACCTATACCCCAAGTGGAGCATCCCCGGGAGGGAGGAGCAGGTGAGAGGAGTCGAGGGCCGCCGACACCAAGGATTCCCTACATTACAGAGGGCGAGGTCCCTACACTTTACCAGATAGGAGCTCCCCTGCAGTGGGTTTAGGACAATCGGCATCCCACCTGCCGTGGTCTCGATACAGCCACTAGGCCGGTTCGGAGACCGAAGGCCGCCCCCTCAGAGCAGAGTACTCCAGGCAGTCTTATACAAACGGCATCTCACCTGCCGCGCTTCTGAATCGACCCACTAGTCAGGCTCGGAGGCCAAAGTCCGTCCTGTCGGAGGGGAAAGCGTTTTCCTCAGAGATATCATCCCGCCATGCACCGCCGAGATACCCGCCAACACTTGAACCCTGAAAGAGACCACCAGATGAGAGATGACATGAAATGATAATGGAGATGAAATGCAGAGACTGGAAATTCGGGATGTAATTAACTTACCCAGCATTCGCCTAGCAATCCAGGAAAAAACCTGAAACGCCCATGGTCAGGTAGGTGGGTCACGGAAATCGCACCCAGGTCCCCCGAATGCGAGCCACAGACGAAACCGCCTGAACCAAACCGCTAGGTCCCGCGGAAGGAAGGATGAGGTGAGAGGATACCGAGGACGAACCGCTACAGTGCAGAGGATAGGTTACCCAAAATTTATTTAGATAGAGGCCTCCCCCGGTAGGCCAGGACAGTGGACACGCCCTCCTACTACAGTAAGGAAACAGTCCCACCAGCCGATCCCGAAATGGCCCCAGCAGCAGGTTCGAAGGCCGGCAACCGACCTACCGGAGGAGGAAGTAGTTTTTCTCAGAGTATATCATCCTGCCATGCACCGCCGAGACACCCGCCGACACTTCTTAACCTTGAAAGAGACCACCAGATGAGAGATGATGTGAAATGATGATGGAGATGAAATGGAGGGACAGGAAATTGGGGGTATGTAATTAACCTAAACAGTATTTGTCTGGTGACCTGGAAAACCGCCCGAAAAGGCCTATGGTTCAGGCAGGTCGGCCATGGGGATCAAACACCGGGCCTCCAGAATAAAGGCCTCAAACGAAACCGTCTGAGCCATCCCGCTCGGTAATAGGTTACTCATGTTTCAAATAAAATTTATATAAAAGTATAAGCCATAAAATATAGACCAATTCTTACTACCTAAAAATAGATCTTGTTACAGCACAAAGTTTGTAACCTTTTTGGAAATATTTTTAGTTATTGACTTGAAGTTTGAAACGCTTATCTTTTTCTCAAATAGAAATATGCTATTCCTTTTTTTATCTCTTGGCCATCACATAGCTACCAGTTCTTAAAAGGTTGAATATCGTCTAAAGCGTATTGTCATATTCCTCTTGTATATTTAAGAAAATTAACAATAAGATTAGCATGAAGTAGATGCAGAAAATCATATGAATGTATTGTTTTCAATTTTCTTATTACACTATCTCCAAATTAGGTTTTCATTGTCTCTTGAGGTTATTTGATCCCACAAATAACAACTCCCTAGTTGTAATGAAAAAGGGTGTGGCAAATGCTGCATTTTTCGATACTGGTTGCTCAATAACCCCCAGAACCTTGCACAATATAGGGAAGTGAAGAATTCAGGGTTGCAACAACCGAACCAGCTCAAGGTCAACCTCAAGCTGCTGGCTTAATTCAACTACGTTATTACTACCGGAAAATATTAACGAACTACATGATCTATGTAAATAAGTCATAGTTTACAAAATAGAGCAGATACGCAAGAAAGGTCTTCGGTTTGGTATAAATTCCAACAGCCAAATGTCGGTTACGGCTTATATTAGTGATCTTGACCCTTTATACGCTTTTGCTGTTAAAAGCTCTGCTCATTTGCAACAATACAGCCAACGTCTGAAATCAAAACTGACTGTATTTTACTACGTAATGAAAACTTACGCCGGTGTTTTCGCGTTAGCCTTTATCGAATGCGCTGTACTGTAGGAGAAAACTTGAAGCAACCGTAAGAATGAAAGCTAAATAGTGATGGCAGTGAATAACTCAAAATAAAGTAATGCGTTTGGTGTCAATGTTATGTTTACGTAGATATAAATACAAGAAAACAAACGTTGATCTTATTTTATTTGCCAAAATCTAGCTGGCATGTTGCATTGGTAGCTCAGTGGTTAAGAGCAACCTGACTCAAACCGGGATATCCGTGGTTGAAATACCGGCTCTGGCGTTGAAGTTTTCAAGGTTAACCTTATTTGCACAAATTTTGTGTGAAAATAAAGCAGTTTTGAGGCAACCTTTGTCGATCCAACGGATCTTTCTTTGATCTGAGTTCCTGCAACAATATTATCAAGTAACGTTTGTAAATGATAAGCAAGATGTGTTTACCAGTAACTGATGTTTTCACTTTTCATATTATTTATTCATTTATTCATTTATTCATTTATTCATTTATTCATTTATTCATTTATTCATTTATTCATTTATTCATTTATTCATTTATTCATTTATTCATTTATTCATTTATTCATTTATTCATTTATTCATTTATTCATTTATTCATTTATTCATTTATTCATTTATTCATTCATTTATTCATTTATTCATTTATTCATTCATTTATTCATTCATTCATTATGCAGAAAAATAAACAAAAGTTATGGATGATTCTTGGTGGATATTTTCTTTTAATTTTTCCGAGGTGTGTGGATTTGTCTTGTCCACTTTATGCTGTAAATTACCCCAGATGTAGAAATCAAGATAGAGTTAGGTCGGGAAACCGAGAGACCTATAAATCTCTACAGATATTTGTGTCCTGAAACACTTTTTCAGTTGTTCTCATCCAAAGATTGCTGTATGAACTGCTGAGGTCTTTTTGAGGGAAAAAGTATCACACTTCCTGTTAGGTAATTCTCTAAAGAAACTGGGGGGAGGGGGGGGCAAAATTGTATTCACGTACGTATGGGCGTCAAATGTAGACTCTAATAAAATTGGACTTATAACTCTTTCTCCAAAACAGTTTTTGGAAAACTGCCAAAATATCTCAACGTCAACTACGATGTTGACGTAGATAATGGTTTCTTAAACAGGTGCCAAACATATACCTATAGGCAACGGCGGTGGCCAGTTTCAGCATGTCCTTTAAACACGAGGGTAAGTAAAGCCCTTGTTGCATGGTTTCATGTGCGTCTTTCTATATTAGCGGCAGATGGCAATGAATGCGGAGGGCGCCGATAGGCAAAATCCGCGCAGCCGGTTGGTCGCTAGTCTGATGCAGCTTATTCTTACTTGTAAATTTGGAAGCACTGTGGCCTATTCTCAGAGTAGAGGAAGAGTTCCGTCAAAGGGTACGCGTAGATATGTATGGGAGTAAGGATGGTTCTAATGACACTGGAATGCAAGTTTCAGACTGGTTTAATGACTGCTTCTTTTTATCATCACATAACTCGCGAAGTTGCCGACCAAGGGTTGTCAATATATCACTGTTCAGAGTTACCGTATGTAGAATGCATATTACGCGATGACACTTAATTCGTTATTTACGTAGGAACCGATAGACAACTTTTCTCTTCAGTTCTGGTGTGCTTTCCGCGAAGACAGAAACAGTTGTGTCTTTCTTAATGGACCGGCAGCCCAGTTGTGTGTTCCTCACTGGGGCTGTGTGTGACTTTCACCTCTCAAAGCCTGTCTTCATTCACACCAAAATTCCTTTTGTGACTATTTCGTCTATTGTGATTATTAGTCTTGGTCACGCCATTATTAAGTCAGAACAATGTCTTTTTAAACGGAGTCAAGTGTTATCCACTTAAAATCCCTGCTAAGAACCCTCTGTCTCCCAGCACAACTCCTCACCCCAACTACATCTGCTCGCGTTTTAACAAATACCACATTCCTTTGAAATCCATTACGATTATTTATTCTTTACATCCCTTTATTTTGGTATCACCCTAGTATTATAAATAACTGTTCCTTTCTCTGTTACATAAAGCTGTGGGTGATTTAACTAAGACCACGCCGTGGCTCAGTGGTTAGACCGCTTGGCTCTCACCAAGGTGGCCCGGGTTCGATCCCAGGCGTACGCTGGGGCGGGTTTTCTCCGGAACCTCCAGTTTCTCCCGCCAACTCATTCCACCGGTGCTCCATCTTCATCTCATGTACCATCAGTGTTACCGCCTGCAGTGCCGTATGTAGTAAAAGCGGGCGTTAAACACTACACATTTAATTTCAATGATTTAACTAACCAGACTCTCATTGCAAACCTCGTATATAATTAAACACGGTGCGATACCTATCATAACTTTTTACTTCAACTGCAGATGTGCAATATTAGTAATAGAATAAATTTTAATGCATTTAGAAACGTCTAATTAAACAATGATGTGGTATAAGCGCTAGTTTAATGTGACCGAAAATTTCTTCACTTTCGTTGATATCAAAGCGTTCTAATCTTAAAGAAAAAAAACTGTTTACTTTCCAAAAATAAAGCATTTACAATTGCGCAGTTTGGAAATTTTTGTTTATAACACTTGTTTTTATTTGGCACTAAAAATGAGCTTTGTTTATTTACTTGGTAGTGTTATTTAGTATTAAAAATATTTAAAAGTATTATAATGCATATATAAAGTATGTTGAAGTGAAATTCTAAAAGAAATAAACAAGATATTTATATTGGTTGGTACAAGTGACCTTAGTATAAAGAAATGAAAGGTTGCTGTGGAGAGAGAATATCAATCATCTTCCTTGTGGAAAAAGGACGCGGATAAGATGAAGGTTTTATAGTGATGAGTGTACGTGCAGGAGAGAAAATATTTTGTGCAATAATTTACGAGGGCTGTTCAATAAAGAATGATCATAATTTTTTTACGGACATAATTTTTTGCACTAAAATTCAATCTTATTATATTCTGTTAGCTTAATGTGAAACAAACACGCCATAGTAGTTTCTTGTTGGTACTCCTGGTTCCCGTCTGTGAGAACCAGGTAAGTTCAGGCATGTTAAGTATCGCCTACCACTGTAATGGAGGTAACATGCAGTTAAAGTTGATGTTAGAGGAGGATCCGGAGTTTCTTTCAAATGTAATCACTGCTAATGAAACTTGGCTACATCATTTTGATCCTGAGAGCAAATAGCAAAGCTCTGTGTGGGAATCTCCTTCATTACCAACCCCCAAAACAGCAAAAGTGGTTGCTTTTGCTGGGAAAGTTATGGCCATGCCATTCTTTGGTATTCATGGAATGGTTTATCAGCATGTTGTACCTGCACACACATCAGTAACTGGACAGTAACTACAGGTATGTCCTAAAAATATTGCAAGTCCATATCAGCCGCAAAAGGCCACATTTACATGAAGCAGGCTGGATGCTGCATTACGATAATGCTCGGCCGCATATTGCCAATATTGTTGCTGAATATCTTGCAAAAATCAATGTGAAGTGCATCCCTCACCCTCCCTATAGCCCGGATTTAGCCTTATTTGACTTTTTTATATTCCTTAACTTGAAGAAACGCCTTCGTGGGAGGCATTATCCATTATTATAAGCAGTGGTGAAGGCTCCGGAGGCGATTTTGAAGGATCTCTCAAAAAATGGTTTCCAGCATGTCTGGGACAAGTGCATCGCATTCAGGGGAGACTATTTTGAGAAGGACCATCAAAATTATGAGGATGAGTAAAGGTACAATGTCAAAAAATTTGTGATCATTCTTTATACAGCCCTCGTATATTCAGTGTTCTGAAAAAAAATCAATAATCTTGCTTAAGAAGCTTGGAGAGAAATTGTTAGCAGACGTGTTTTCTTTAATCCATCAAAATAATCTATAAAAGATTTAAGTTATATTTGATATTAGTTATGGTTAAGGGATTCATATTATACTGTGAAGTATCATTTTATTAAAAATGGTGGAAAATTAATTTAGATTACATTTGGGAACATCGAAGTTGTGGAAAACAAACTTAAATGATATATACTACAAAGCTTAACTTATTCAAATTTTATTTGTTTCACTCGCCACCACCCTTGAAAAGAAGAGATCTTATGACTCATATTTAAGCAGATACAATAAAAGAATTAACAACTAGTTGTGGAATAGTCGACGATATCCTGGGCGGCTGAGAGAAAGACGACGCTCGAACAGCAAAGGAGGTGAGAGAACATTACGTCATGCTAAATATGACTTCCCAACTTTGAAAACACCTTTACAACGAAGAAAGCACGTTCAAGAGGTCCCGAGTTCGAATCTCGGTTAGGGTGAGTTACCTGGATAAGGTTTGTCCGGGGTTTTTCCTTATCATGATAGACGAATGTCGGGCAACTCTAAGCTCCATGGATCCCGTACTCATTTGAGCATCATTTCACCCATGTCATTCATCGTCCGATGTGACTTAACCCTGGAGGACGTAAATTACAGAACAAAAGGAGAAAAAAAAAACGAAGAAATCCTGTTACACGTTTCATATCACAAAACTTCCATATGCTTCTTTTGATAAACTGGTATGTTTGGTACAGCCTGATGTATTAGAGGAATTAACTTATTACAACATAAATTAATTAATTCACTAAAGCTATTTCTAAAATCCACAGAATTGGTCCGATACATTTGTAATTATAATACAGTAATTATAATTCAATATACTATAATATTATATAATTATAGTCGATATATAGTATTTTATAATTATTTGTGTCTGTGCTTGGTATTGTGACCTTGTGGGTTCGTGAAATTAAAATTCCAATTGCACAAACTCAAAATGTTCTTTATTTCCACCGTGTTACATTTGGAAAACTTGCCGATTACACAGAATTACGTAGCATACACAATTACAATTCACCAGTTGGTCTGTCACAGGTCCACTGTGCACTCGCAATTACGTACAACTCCTCCGATACACGTACACAGTCTTCCAGTCCGTTCACTAGCACGGTGCTCCTCCGGCTGCTCGCCAAGAACTCAACTGAACTCTCTCGCCAACTGCAGCCCCTTGTTATAGGAAGATCACTTTTTCTGGAAGTCTCGCGGTTCAGTGAATCATCCTGAAGGTTCCAGACGTCAGGGGGAGGGAAAAGAGATGGCTAGTGATGTTTTTCCAACCATCCCCTCGTTAGCGCTACAACATAAATAGGTAGGCGTGGCTGAATACTTCCCGTCTGGTCCCTATCTGCCAGCTGGTCCTATCGGGAATTTCGATGTTCGGGTGACAGTATGTAATGGAAAGGAACGGAAAAGAAAAGAATGAAGATGTGGCCCTATCTGGTTAATTGTCATTAAATGAAATTACAATTGTGGATAGGTTTGACTTCAAAAATTTTGAGAATCAGAGAAATTGACTTCGTCTATAATTTGAGCAAGATAGAGTTTATAGTTCACAAAAAGGACACACATTTGGGAGCACCCATTCCAACTTCCTGATTTGAACCCCTTTTATGTAACCTCTGAAACAACAATAAAAAATCTGTGAGCTTTATATTGATCCAATACGGTTTGCTCGAAATGTCCCATAATAGTGTCCCCTACATAATATTATTGATTAATGAAAAGTGTTTCTTTTTTCTTTCACCAAGATCAAACGAAACCAAATCAACGATACAAGTGTAGAACAATACGAGTGAAATGTGTACCTACATGATGAACAGTGTAAAATCTGAAGTTGCCATGGTTACAGTCCGGAATCTTACGAAACTTGCCCGATCATACGCGAAGAGCGAAATCATTTAATGAATTTTTCCTCACTTCTCACCTCTGCCTCAATTTCATGAATTCCGGAGTTCAAATTTCGGTTAGGATGAATTAACCGGATCATTTCTTTCCTTTTGAGAAGGTGATTGTCAAATAACTCTGAGCTCCGTGGACCCAGAGCTCATTTAAGCATAATTTCAACCATTTTATTACCATCCATCGTTCGACCTGACCTACCAGTTTAATGAACTGAAACTTTTCCATCGAAAACGCAAAACAGTCAGCCCTGCGATCGAAATTTGGCCAACGTGCAAAATGCCAACATATTAAGTTCACGAGTTTTGTTAAATGCTAATCGGCATAGACACGGCTTTAAGTTTTCGATTGTCCATAGAACAGAAGCACGTTGAAGGTCAGTTTCTAGATCACGTGGCATTCGTGATACAGATAGCCTTTCATAATTATGTCAGATCTCTCGACCTCGGGTATGCACAGGGAGAATACCGACTCCACCCTATCCATTTACCGCACAGGCTTTGCGGCAGCATCCGGTCTTATCTCACACAATTTTAACATAGCTGTATAGAAGAAACACTGTACGTTAGCTGATATCGAGATTATCTAAATGTATTATTTCATGCAACGGTAAAGTTTTAGTATATTTCTGTTTAATATTTAAGACTGTCTTTCCGTGGGCGTGTGACAGCAATTACGTGTACAGTTTGAAGAAAGAAGCAAATTATGTCTGATAAACTTCAGAGATCATTTGGCATTAAAAAGAATGAAGTTTTAAATTGCTAACTTGGAAACTTTAATAACAATGAAGGGATGAATTTACAGCAAAATTTATCTTTAGAAATGCAAAGAGAAATTACTACCAAGCTTAAATTCTAGAGCCTAGTCCCATCAGAGATACTGCTAACCTCCACAGACGAGAGTATCTAATCATACCATAATAGTATATTGTTGGTAAGTAAACACCGTTATGCATGATTCTGGGCTTTTCTCCAAAAGAGGTATACTTTACTAAATAACTGTAATCAGTTTTTCTCTACTACGTATCATTTTTGCACACTTAGTAGTTGTACCTAAAATGTTTTAATGTAGTTCTGTGCATAAATATATTGTAAGGAATAGGAAAACGTCACATGGGGCTAAATCCGGAATATAGGAAGGGTGAAGGATGCACTTCATGTTGATTTTTTGCAAGATATTCAGCAACAGCATTGGCAATATACGGCCGCGCATTATCGTGGTGCAGCATCCGGCCTGCTTCACGGAAATGTGGCACCCAATGAAATGTTCAGTATTTCACAAAGTGATTTTAAGGTAATCCGTCGATCTTCTCTCACAATGGCAGCAGCAGTATTGATATTTTCTCGCGTAAGAGCAGTAACTGTAGCACCGGGTCCAACTTCCTTTGAAATTGATTGTCTCCCCTCTATAAGCATTTTAAACCACCTTTGAGCTTTGCTGTAGGGAAGAACAGACTCTCCATAGGCCTCCTGTAACATTGTATTTTCCTCAACTGAAGATTTGTTGAGATGAAAGCAGAATTTCAAAACCGCATATTGTTCCTCAGGTGTTACCTCCATTGCAGTGGTAGGCGATACTGAACATGTCTGAACTTGTCTGGTTCTCATAGACAGTAACCAGGAGTACCGACAATGAAACCACTACGGCGTGTTTGCTTCACATTAAGCTAACAGAATATAATAAGATTGAATTTTAGTGCGAAAAATTATGACCGTAAATAAAATTATAATCATTGTTTATTCAACAGCCCTTGTATTTATACCTAAAATGTTTTAATGTAGTTCTGTGCATAAATATATTGTATAAAACTGAAAAGAAACCACTAAACGAAGAAACAGTACTGATTTCATTGTTGAAATTAAAGTGCTTCACAGAAATATAACAATGTAGCAGTGTAACAGACAAAAATACATGCTTTATTTTAAGTCCAATCTTTACAAATTTAGCTCAGACTTTTACTGCTTTTCAAATAGAGAAGATTTGTTTTTGTGATCGGCAGTTGTATGTCATACATATTTTCAGAATTTGAAGCAATATGTCTTCCAGAAAGTGCAAAAATAACCCTGATATATTTTGCCATATCTGTGGCAATTTTATTGATCGAAAAAGAAAGCAAAATATTAAAAATTTTGTTAAAAAGGTCTACAGAGCTTGTTTTCATACGAAGGTTGGATATCTTGATAAAAATGGGCTCCAAAAAAGCATTTCGTACCAGTGTAGAACAACTAAGGAAGTAAAATAAAGTAAAAACAAGGAAATAAAATAAGGCTTAATGAAACAATATGTGAAGGCTTTGAATAGGGATGGAAACTGCTACTAATATATCTGCAAGAAGTTCCCTGGAATATCTGACTCTAAAATTAAAGAGGGAGTATTTGTTGGTTCACAAATTACAAGGATTGTTCAATAAAGAACGGTGATAATTATTTTACGGATATAATTTTTCGCACTAAAATTCAATCTTTTTATATTCTGTTAGCTTAATGTGAAGCAAACACGCCATACTAGTTTCATTTTTGATACTTCTGATCCCCGTCTGTGAGAACCAGGCAAGTTCAGACATGTCCAGTATCGCCTACCACTGCAATGTAGGTAACATGCAGTTAAAGTTGATGTTAGAGGAAGATCCGGAGTGTCTTTCAAACGTAATCACTGCTGATGAAACTTGGGTACATCATTTTGATCCTGAGGGCAAACAGCAAATCTCAGTGTGGAAATCTCCTTCATCAACCCAAATAAGCAAAATTGGTTGCTTCTGCTGCGAAAGTTATGGTCATCTCATTTTATGATATTCATGGAATGGTTTATCAGCATGTTGTACCTGCACACACATCAGTAACTGGACAATACTACAGGGATGTCCTGAAAACATTGCAAGTCCATGTCAGGCGCTAAAGACCACATTTCTGTGAAGCAGGCTGGATGCTGCACCACGATAATGCGCGGCCGCATATTGCCAATGTTGTTGCTGAATATCTTGCAAAAATCAACGTGCAGTGCCCTCACCCTCCCTATAGTCCGGAGTTAGCCCCATGTGACTTTTTTTCTATTCTCTATCTTGAAGAAACGCCTTCGTGGGAGGCATTATCCATCATCAGAAGCAGTGGTGAAGGCTGCGCAGGCGATTTTGAAGGATATGTCAAAAATGGTTTCCAGTATGTCTTTGAAGACTGGCAGAAGCGCTGGGACAAGTGCGTCGCATTCAGGGGAGACTATTTTGAGAAGAACCATCAAAATTATGAAGTTGAGTAAAGGTTCGTTTAAAAAAAAAAAAAAAAAAAAAAAAAAAAAAATATTGTGAGCATTCTTTATTAAGCAGCCCTCGCAGGAAGTTGATTTCTGATACCTTATTTGAAAAACCAATGACAGATACTGAAAAACAGGCATGGATTGGTTTTAAGAGGGTCATCAAACACTTTCTAGGAAATTACAAGGATCCAAATTACAAAAATATTGTAGAAAATATGCTTGAGAACTTTGGAATGTGGGGCTGCAATATGAGTGTGAAAGTACATTCCCTGCACTCCCATTTGGACATTTATCCAGAAAATCTCGGCTGTGTCAGTGAGGCGCAGGGTAAACGATTTCACCAGGACATAAAGGAAATGGAAATAGGCTACCAGGGAAAGTGGAATGTGAATATGAGAGCTGATTATTGCTGGTAGCTGGAAAGAGATGTATCACGTTCTTTTCATAGTAGGAACTCTACAAAACTTTCAAGGGAGTATGTAAAAAATTGGATAAATGTTCAAATGTAAGTAATGATGTGAAACATTAGTTAATTCTGAAGAGTGTTATGTTCACAGTTATGAATTTCTTATCTTATATTTAATAATATAACATAAATTCGATAGAAGCTTGTATAAAATGCATATTTCACTATTTCCTATACTGTGAAAAATTGTTATGTGATGGAGAAAAACCAAGTTCATATTCTGATTCAGCACACTCAAGTTAGGGATAATGACATATTAAAATAAAAGGCCCAGGCAATTTTGCATATCGGTGAAATTATAAACGACTCCGCTACTCTCCTTAACTGGGACCAGCATTTCACGTAATGTTTCTGTTCTCATCCGTTTCTCATTCATTTTCCTTTGCTTTACAGCTTGAAGCAGCAACGTGTTCAACGGTTAATTATTGATCTTTGACATCGAACACGACGTACGCGACGGGCTGATGTGACAGCCTTCCAGCATTCAGGTACCTACTCCTTCCGTTTCCCTGCTCATCTAGGCCCGATAGCCTATTGTAGCTGTGTTGGGATTCTAAAGCTAGTGTAGAACACAGATGACACACACTTCTGCCAGAATTAAACAAACAAAAATACTACAGGAAGTCAAACATTTCGCACCTTTCCGTTCACTGAAATTATAATAAATATCATGAGTCTCAGACTATGATATCCAAATTGGTTAGGTCAATTTCAGGGGAATTTTTTTCTCGTTTTGGCATTCGTTTGTCCTTTGCATTCGTATTTTCTTCATTTTCTTACGATTACATTCAGTATGTTAGTATATATTTTTATATTATTAGCACCTTATATACTGAATAACAGTAACCTTGTACCTCATTTAATCTCACTCTTGGAATAGTCACATTCCTATTTAATGGCTATTTTGAAAAAAGGTAGCAGGGTGGGTATATTTACAGTAGTGCTGGATGATTTAATCGATTAACCGAAACGATTAATCGATTAATTGCTCACTTTCTTCTCGGGCAACAAGTCAGGTGAAAAGACGATCCCAGCTACATAAAACAAGAATTACAGCACCCGAGACTCACTTTCCGTCAAAACGGCTACTCCGAATATGACGTTGAAGCCTCGATCACCGGCAACCTATCCGGCAGAATCAGCAGAATTCTCGCCACATACAACATCAGGACCATCCACCAAGCCACCTCCGAAGATTAAACATCTGTTAAGACTCGTGAAAGACAAACTGGGCTTCCAATTTCCGGGAGTGTACCGTATTCCCTGTGAATTTGGAACTCCGTATATAGGGCAAACCGGAAGGACCATCGTTACCAGAATAATCGAATATGAACGGAGAATTCGTTTAATGCAACCTCAGAAGTCTAGGCTGGCAGAGCATTGATTTGATAACGACCATAGAGCAAACTTTCTGGAGACGACCATCTTGGCAAAATGCAACAGTTACTGGGAGCGGAGAATTAAGGAGGCTTGCCATTTCCTCCGAAAAGAGCACGCTTAATCGCCATGCTGGATTTCAGTTTTACTTTAAGGCTAAAGTACTTACAGCATAGTAAGTCGTCATTAAGGTAGTTGTCGCATGTGTTTATGAGAACTCCTAAGTGGTTTACCGGGAGAAACACGAGTCAGTTGGAGAATTTAGTGCCATCTCGGCACGTTGGCCATAGTAGCTCAAATGGTTAGAGCGGCTGGACGGAAATAAAAAGATCTGTGGTTCAAATCCCTGCTATGGCATTGAATTTTTAAGTCTAGCTCTACACTTTCAAAGTGCGTCCTACACACGGCTAATGTGAAAGAACAATTAATTTCTGTACATTAATATTAATGTATTATGCTATCCAGTTATAAAGAAGATTGCAGAAGTAATGCCGTTATCGAGGCCAATCACAGAGTTATAGTAAAATGTCAATAATACTTTACAATACGGTAGCCAACAATGCAGTGTAAAGTATTTACGAATTCAGTTACAAGTTGTAAAATAGGTTACATTTTTTGACATACAATAAGCAAGCAAGAACAGATATTTAAAATATTGAAAGTGTATTAGATTTAACAAAAGTTTGTTTGCAATGTGTCTGTTGGCTCCATTTTTTGTGGTAGAAAAAAATTAGATGTACTGCGTGTGTTATAGCTCTATTATATAATTTCTAAGAACTATTTAACATCAAGATAGAAGTGTTGATTTTCTTTGAGAAATACTTAATATAGGTTAAACAAAATTCAAGATATATGACTAAAAGCCTCACAGAGTTATCAGTGATTAGGATTACTACGGATGGGATTAGGCACTGCGACCACTCTTGAGCTACTTTACCTATGCCCCCAAGTGGGGCATCCCCGTGAGGAAGGATGAGACGAGAGGAGACAGAGGTTGGCCGTCCTAAGGAGCCACGACAGTGCAGAGGGCAAGATCCCTACATTTTTATCAATGTCAGACTATGAACTAATCTAAAATTCATTATTTCTCGGTTTTATTAATATTTAAAGAAAAATAATTGCTTTAGCATAAAACCCACTTCAGGCGATTTTTATAGTTATTACGTAAGTTTCAAACCATTAGGCCACCAAATTCAAACCTTGATAGTGAACATAAACCTAGGGAATCTGCAGCAAGATTTATCTTTAGAAATATGTAAATAAGCAGTTTATATAATTACTAATTGCAAATGACATAGGGCTATGGTACAGCTGGACCAATGAACCGCATGTGGCTTTATAACCGGTAACTTATTGATCAGCTGGTTATTCTACCCGTGGCTGAGGCGAGGCTCGAACACGATGTCCTTCAGTGTTTTACGCATGGATTGTCGTTTGTAGACTACCTACTACCATTGAATTCAAGTTCATCTGCATTGGCTCCAACGATTACATTGCAGCATCGACTGCAGTCCTAGACATAGGCTCACCTTCCTCAGCTGTTGCTTGAGTCCAACTGAAACCTCGCCATTTAAGATTATAATTAATTTAGTGCAAAATCCTCATAATATGTTCACTCTGGTACTTTAATTTCACAAGACTTGTAACCAAATTTACTGTACTTTGAAAAAGAGAAAACTACGGAAGGGTCTCGAGATGCAAAAGCTATATGTAACATGAATGCAAAATGTGTTGTTATATATGGAAACTTTTCTAAATGAAAATGTAAAAAGGAATGTCAAAAAAAAAGTTTATCTGATATTTGCTTAAGTATTAGAGGCCTCATGAAAGAAAGTGCTATTCTCTCTCTCTCTCATCTCTCTCTCATCTCTCTCATCTCTCTCTCTCATCTCTCTCCTTCCCTCTCTCTCTCTCAGTAGATTGGTTAACTTTTAATCCTGTCACCATGAGCCAATTTTGTCATCAATTTGAAAGTTCGAAGTGTAGTTACAGAAATACGAAGGTGGTCTAAAAAGTTTCCCACCTAATAAAGATACAAGACATTTTTGGGAAGTTTATTGTTCTTTCACACTGGCTGTGTGCAGGCTAAAGTATGGAAAGACAGTCAGACTGAAAAATTCAATGTCATAGCTGGGATTTGAACCACGGATCTTCTGGTCTCCGTCCAGCTGCTCTAACCCTTGAGCTACTATGGTCAACGTGCCGACATGATATTAAATTCTCCAACTGACTCGTGGTTTCCCGGTAAAACACCTGGAACTTATGAGAACTCCTAAGTGGTTTACCGGGAAAAACACAAATCAGCCCCAAAGGTCCCTGGCTGGCGGTCACGAAATGGTCCCAGCAGAGGAGCAGAGACCGGCAACCGACCTATCGGAGGAGGAAGTAGTTTTCCTCAGAGCATATCATCCTGCCATGCACCGCCGAGACACCCGCCGACACTTCTACCCTGAAAGAGACCACCAGATGAGAGATGATATGAAATGATAATGGAGATGAAATGGAGGGATAGGAAATTCGGGGGATGTAATTAACCTACCCAGCATTCGCCTAGCGACCCGGGAAAGCCCAGAAAAAAACCCATGGGTCAGGTAGGTCAGCCACGGGAATTGAACCCGGGCCTCCCAAATGCGGTCCATAGACGAAACAGGCTAAGCCATCCTGCTAGGTCACAAATCCTAACATTTTCCTTTTTTAACTGTCTCCAAAGTGTCTATATAACAGCATCAGAAGATACTGTGCGGATAGAAGAGTTTATGTCCAAACCACTTCCGGGAAAATAGAGAGAGAAATTAATAAAGGATGTCCACAGGTTTCCATTTTAAGGCCCTTATTTTGGAATATAATAACAGAACCGATTATTATTTAAGTTAATTGATGGAAATTATTCATTTTTTACGCTGGCTGAATACAGGCTAAGCTATTGCATTGACAGAGTCGACATGAAAAATTCAATGCCACAACCAAGATTTGAACCACGGATAAACTGGTTTCCGTCCAGTCGCTCTAACCCATTGAGCTACCATGGCCAACGTGCCGTCCTGACATTAAATTCTCCAGTCGACTTGTATATTTCCCAGGTAGACCAGTAGGGGCTCTCGCATTCGAGATACGCCGTCTGTGGCGACTTACTATCGTAAGTACTTGAGTCTCAGGCTTCATCATTTAACTCTTATTATTTTAGTTAATTGATGAAAATAATTCATTTCTTCACATTAGCCGTATACAGGCTAACGTATTGGATTGATAGAGTAGACATGAAAAATTCAGCGTCACGGGGAAATACCGTGGAAATACATGAGTTATTTGGAGAATTTAATGCCATGACGGCAAATTGGCCATGGTAGCTCAATGAGTAAGAGTGACTGGACGGAAACCAGTAGATCCGTGGTTCAAATCCCAGCCGTAGCATTGAATTTTTCATGCTGACTCTATCAACAGAACCGATGTTACAGGAAAATGGGAATATTAAATAGGTATATGATATCATTGCTTACGCCGACGATGTAATGATTATGGTAGAAGCAAAGAACAGATCAGAACTTGAAAAGAAATAGAAGTAGATGACTGACACTCTTGCACAGTGGTGTGTGAGAAACATAATTAAAATTAGCTCCATATAAATCGGGATATGTGATGTTTAAGGAAGAAGTCAAACGAGGCCCCACTATTAAAATCTATAAAGTAAATATTAAGACACAAAACGTTAAAGTATTTAGGCATAGAATTAGATGGAAAATTGCTGCTAAACAGACATGTGGAGTATGTAAGAGAAAAGGCAGTAAATGTTATAAAATTAGCGTCCATTGTACAAAAGAGCTGTAGAATTCTTTTCACAGCAACAAGGATATGCCATATGAGTTTTGTAATAGGTGTAATAGGATATGGTAGAAGTACATGGGCACATAGGTTAAGGGTCAAATATTTTTTAAATTTAATAAAAAAAACTCATGAGGCAAATACTACTTCACAGCAGCGGAGCTACGAAAATGACATCTGCTTTGGCCCTACTAATTGTAACGAGAATTTCGCCTTTTGACTACATAATTATATTAAGGAGTGCAACTTACTGGCTAAAGAAGAAAGAATATGGGAATGTTTTTATGATTATGGGAAAAGGATGCAGTATTAAGAAAGAAGTGATAAATTATTTATGACAGGAATGGGAAGAAGAGTGGGATAATGCGCAAGTTGGAAGAAGGTTACATGATTTATTTCCGGACATTAAAGAGAGGCTAAAATTTGAACATATAAAACCAAAGAAAGGACTTTTTCACTTTATTGCGGGACACGGCGCACATAATGTATATTTAAAAATAATAGTAAAGAAGATCTCAGATTTATGTGAGCAATATAACTGTTTATATTCTCCTGAACATGTCAGTTTTTGTGCAATAAATATAGTGAACTAGTAGAAGACGGACGAAGGAAACTTCAGGGAAAATGTTTATGGAACGTCTTAATGGAACCAGAAGATTATGTACATTTAGAAAATAAGTTTAAGATAATATCCGCTAAGGCGTTAGAGGAATATATGACCCGGGACAAAAGAGTTCAATAAAGAAATATACAACATTTCAACCTATGAGAAAAGAATATTATTTAAGAGATTGTCGGAAGGAAATAGGACCAAGAGAAACTGAAGAGACAGATTACCAGACTTGAGAAGACCTAATTTAAGATGCACAACCGATGAATAGAATACGCCAGTTATGGGTATCGGAAAGAAGGTAAGAAACCACGGAAAGAAGGAGAATTCCTGGAGAGCCTCAGGAGATATATGGAGAAAATCCAGCCAGACACAAACGACTATGTAGAAGAGGAAAGATGACAACCTGGATACCTGGAACTGACGAAACGCCTCCATCTACTGATGCCAGTCCGTTTAGGAGATGGATACCAGTAGGAGGAAGCTTTGGATACCAGTTACAGCAGAGGAAATTTAAAATTATAGGAAACAGTCTGTCGTGGTTATAGTAATCAGATCTGTAGTAGAAATGTAGATTTCAACTACATGTGCTCAATTTCTTCTCAGGCAGCAAGTCAGGTGAAAAGACGATTAGAAATCGACATTTCGGGAGTGTGCATCTCTCCCATCATCAGGATATTTATTAAATATTATAACCATTAATGAAATACTGGATATAACACAAATATAAACAAAGACAAAACACTATCAAAATTCACATTACTGAACAAAAGACTGTTTTCAGTAAATTAAATGCCAGGTCAGGAGATGGCGTGAGTATAGAAAATTAATTGGGTCAAAGAAACGTAACTACTTAACTTGATTATCAAGCTGTATTGATCTGTGCTTCTTAAGTCGACTGATTTCCATTTTAAGGCCGGTTTCCAAGAGAAGCTGAACTGAAATCCAGCATCACGGTTAAGCGTGCTCCTTTCAGAGGAAATGGCCAAAGCTATTTAATTCTCCGCTCCCAGTAACTGTTGCTCCGTTTATGTTCGTTTATTCTGGTAGCAATGATCCTTCCGGCTTGTCCTAAATACGGCGTCTAACATCCACAGGGAATGCGGTACACTCCCGGAACTTGGAAGTCCATTATGTCTTTCACCTGTCTCAACAGATGTTTAATCTTTAGAGGTGGCTTGTGGATGGTCCTGATGTTGTATTTGGCGAGAATTCTGCTGATTGTGCCGGAGAGGTTGCCGGTAAACGGGATGCAGGCTGTAGCAGTAGGCTTATCGGACGCTTGCTGTATTACAGGTTTCCCTTTTCTAGCTTTGGTGATCGAGGCTTCAGGTTTAATGCAAACTGAGAAGTCTGGGCTGGCAGAGGATTGTTTGATAACGACCATAGAGCCAACTTTTGTGAGACGACCATCTTGGCAATATGCAACAGTTACTGGGAACGGAGAATTAAGGAGGCTTTATCGATTTCCTCTGAAAGGAGCACGCCTAATCGTGAAACGAAATTGGGCATATTCGTCGCCAGGAAAGCTTCAGCTCTTATTGAACTATATTGTTGGAGTAGAAGTAAAGTAAAAGAAAGACTGGTTTTAGACAGATTAGATGAGTAGATTTGTAAGTTTACTGGTGTACAACAACCTATAGGTTTAGTTCGTTCGTTAAGGTAGCAAGTAGATTATATCTGCAAAATTTGTAAAAAAATTTGTGTACTTTTATTTAAAAGTGAATAAAGTTGAAGATGAAGTTTGCAAGGCCTGGTAGTAAGGCCTCGTATAGATTCCAGAACACGGGGTGTTAGATATGCAGATTTTATTTAGCTTTTTGTTTAATTTTCTATTGATTTGGAACGTAGCTTCCTCGCTTTCTCTTTATAATTCTCCTTATAGGTACATAAGTTTTGTGTAAATAAATTTACAGCGATGCCTGTTTTTGTGGACACTGTATAACAATTGATGACATGCGGCCGAGTATTACTGTCCCGTAGAGATAGTGCACCAGGTTGCCGTTTTTCAAATTAATATATAAATCGAAATTAAATGTTCTTTCACACTAGCCGTGTGTAGGACGCACTATGAAAGGGTAGAGCCAGACTGAAAAGTTATCCGGGATTTGAACCACGGATCTTCTGGTTTCCGTCCAGCATCTCTAACTACTTGCACTACTATAACCAACATACCGATATGACAGTACTACTACTAATAATAACTTAATCCTTTTTGTGTCATTTAATTTGTCATTGCAAATTTTGTTTCCCCTGAAATAATTCACGCATTTCAATAACTGTTGTACTGGCGAAGGTATTATCCGTTAATCCTGAAAAGAAATAATACATGCAGGTTTATCCAGTGTTTTCCCATAAATCATTACTTTCTTATTTCCAGCAGACATCACAACTGTATCAGCAACACACTGAATACAGAGGTATGCTGAAATTTAGTTTCTTATCCTTTATCAACCAACTAAAATCTAAAATTTTGTAAATCCACCTAAAAGATGCTTTGCTTGCTTTACCGTAAATTTTCTGACTCCTTAAATGTTCTGTTAGCCTTAAGTCATGGATTTAAGTGGCGTCTGTGACACAGTTATTGTTCCAATTGAGTAATCTGGAACATTAACACAAGTGTCTCACTCCAAATTTCAAGGCATCACAAAGAAAGCTACTGCATACATCTAAGGGCTATTTTTTACAAGTTTTAGGAGTATATGATGAAACGTTTCTCTGCTAGAATAATGGTCGTAATATAAAAATGAACTTAAACTGAGGAGCTGAGTACGTACCTACACAAATGTCAAATGAAAGACCTGATTCCATATAGGATATTGCCGATTAGATATTCTGCTTCCTTATTTCTAAAGAACTTCCCTAAAATCAAAGTCCGGATAGATCAAGTATTAGTCAAGTGTTTCGGAATACACATAAGGTAGCACGCGTATCTTTCAGGAAGTATTCTAAGCTATCCACTATTAGCATTTGAAATGAGAGCAATGCCGCAGTTATGTAACAGTCCGTCCATTAGATTTGGAGAAAGTCAATGGAAAACTAGATGCTAACGAAGCTATTTGAACAGGTAAAGGTTTAATATAGTGAAATGTTAGTAAAAAATGCCACATGATTGATCTAACCCAGTTTGTGATGGTGATAATGAGTTGGTCAGCATTGTTCAAAAAGCAGCATCTCGGAGAGTCAGTCATGGCTGGCTACTAGCACAATAGAAAGCTCATATATTGTATCGAGTCCATTTCCTGTCATAGAAAGATGCTCAGGTGGGTAGATACATAGTTCCCTCCATCAAGGACAGAAGCTGATAGATAGATGTATAATGGGTGGTTGTTCTGTAGTAAAAACCATTTCACCTACCTTCTCAATGAGACACTCCTTAGAGGTGATCTGATGTGACAAGTATTCCTGGACCTAGGTAATCCTAAGCGTGGTTTTCTTGTGTGGACATGGGAAAATCCTCCTAGTAATGCTAAAATGTGTCTAAAAATAAAACTATCCTATTGTAAACATATGGAAGTCGAGCAAAATAGAGACAGAGATACCATGTTAGAATTCTCTTAGACAGCTGATGATTGGTGGAGAAAGATTCACGTATGTTTATAGAGGTGTTTCCCAGCGGGAATGAATTTTCCTGCAAGTCAGAATCTTAAAGATTGGGTGGTTCGTTAAAATATCTTATTAGTTTGAGACAGATTAAAATTAACCAACAAAATACACTGACCTTTTAGTCCAGACAAAACCTTAGTGTAAACCAAGGCATAGTGGTCTCGATGAGCCATACTATCCAAAGTCGGATAGTTAGATTAGTATCTCAGTACTGTCTATAACCTAGGAAGTACTTGAATAAAGATAACTCTCAAATAACGATGAGCATAATTCAATACCGTTGTTAGTGGATATCAATCGTGTAGTTTCTTATTAAAGTCTATATACACTGCTTGCAGTTTCCTAATTTAGGGACAATATGGCTCTTTATACGATAATATAAATACAATAATGATTGTGGTGCTCATGACGATGATAACAATGGTAAATTCGTTTCATTTGTTCCAAACGAGCATTTTCTGTCATAAAATGTACCAAATTTAGTGAAACAGTAATTATGCCTTGAACCTGTTGCTGCAAGACGAAGTACACATTCACGTGGTAGTGGAGTCATTGATGGTTAAGGTTTAAAATTTTATAAAGAAATTATAGGCTGCTGGGTAAATAATTGCAAAAGATAATGTCTTATATGTTGAAGTCAATATATGAGGCAATAAGCTTGAGATCCAGTAATTAGACAATGCAAAAGTACATCATAAGATCATTGGTTATGACTAGGGCACGGATTTTGCCTTATTTGCCTATTTTATTCCTTTGTTCAGAAACGTAAGCTTTTAAGTTATAAGCACGTTTCCTATAATTATTAGACTAATTTCTTAGTTTATAGTTCCTATAAATGCCTATTTTATACGTCTGTACCTATTCTGCTTATTAGTGCCTAAAACTGTCTTTTTAGCCAATATCATCTGTTTGTAATTTGTGACACCTTTTGCATTTGTTGGTTTCAGCGTGAAGTTTTCGGGGAAGAGAAATTTCTTACTGCTGCACATTGGATATGCAAAAAGACGTTTACTAAGAAGACCCCTGTGTGCAAATTGGCCCAAAACTTACAACAACACCAAATTTAGCTTTTTTGTCTTGAAATTAATAGACATACTCCAATAATATAAAGGTTTTTCTATCAGCACTACAGAAAACGTCACATGACTATTTAAATAACCCTACACCTGTATCGTAGCTGCTATTACGTAATTTTAACCTCAGATTTCTCATATTCCATATTTTCTACATTTTCCTAACTTCAAAATATTCCACAGGATGCAGTTTTCTATTAATCTGTATGAAATTCTAAACATGCCTGTAAGGGCAACTGCATGTTAAGTGTAGTCATTTACATGTGTTTTGTTTTTGTTATTTGTATTGAAAAGGATTATAATGCTTAGATACTTCTTACTGAAAACGCTTAGGAAAATAAAAATTGTTAAATAGGTATGATTATTTTTTCCCTTCGTTGATATGTCGAAGACAAGTATTTCACATAGGTACAGGTCATTAATACGTTAAAATGGGTGCAGAAACTTATATCCCGAGCATTAATTTTTAAAATTACAATAAGTGGAACATTTTGAAGATCTTCTGTAATTTACACATAAACTGTTAATTCCTCAGAAAGTATTGTAACTAGAAAGCTGAAACTTTGTATTATTCCGTTCTTGAACGAACATAAAAATAAATGGTAAGAATTTGAAAAAAAAAATCTAACAAAAGCTTCAGATACTTAAATTTTCACCCTTAACCCCCCACCAAACCCATGTCTTTGTTTTTTGACATAGTTAATTACTCCACACCTTTCTGCACATTATGGTTCTTACTTAGTGAAGTGGATTTATGTGTATTTTAATTATACGACAATATCTGTTATTTTAACTTGCTATGGAGCCATTTATGAAATTTGGAATAAATGTAGAACTATTTCGTCTAGGGAAACGCAAAATAGTATGTATTTAGCGAATTTGTTGCAGCAGTATATTTTGCGATGATCGTCGTTTTGTTATAGAGCATTTACAATGCATTTAAGAGCCATTTTACTAAAATTGTGTAATGTTCAAGAGACAGGCTGTTGCTAAGCCATGTACAGAAACTTCTGAAAATTAGAAACGGAATCAATGTTCTTGAAGTGTTAGCAAGTCTCAAAGAAACAGCGCTTCATATACGAACCAGCATCTATAAAAATTGGCAACATCATGTAAGACAATTGGTAGGGTTAGTGATAAGTAGACTTGACTTAATAAAAATTCCCTTCCTTCACGTGTAGTGTTATATACTATATACTGTATACCAGGTGTTTTTCTTTGTTAATGTGCAGACCATTTTCCCCAAATCAGTTAGAAAGTGGATCCAAAGTATTCGACCAATTGAAGGTAATTGCAGAAAGAGTATTAAGAATTGTGGTATCATCTGCAAAAGAAATAGCTTTACCAGGATCAGCAGCACGCAAGTCATTATTAGCTACGATATATAGAAAAGGACCCAAAATAGATCCTTAAGGAACTCCCGTAGTTACATCTCGAGCTGTTGACATTTGATTATTAATTACAACCACTTGCTTTCTGTTACTAAGATATGATAGAACTAGAGACAGCTCTTTATTTTTAATTCCATAGTAATCTAATTTCTTTAGCAGCAGATCAAATGGTAAACAATCAAAAGCTTTACTAAGGTCACATATGCATGCCACTACATTCTGTTTGTTCTCAAAAGCATTAAGTACTTCATTTACTAGAGATTCAATACCCATTAGAGTGTACCTATTAGGCCTAAAGCCATATTGTTCATCGCTTAATATTCTGTTGGTTTCAAAGTATGAAACCAACTGGTCTAACATTAAAGTTTCAAGGACTTTAGACATAGTTGGCACCAATGATACTGGCCTATAATTAGAAAAATCCTGCCTGTTTCCTTTTTTTATATGCAGGAATAACTTTCGATATCTTCAAGGGGTGAGGAAAAACAACCTTGGTTAAGTTATTGATTAAAAATGGGTGCCAAAGGATCAAATAGGTTCGAAATACTTAACTTTAATAAATAATTAGAAAAACCATAGTAATCCTGACTTCTGGAATTATTAAAATTCATAATTTTACTGTAAAGGTTTTCTTTGGTTACTTCCTTCCAAGTAAAACTTATTGAGTGGTCTGTCATATTATTTAGGAAATCAACAGCAGACTTATCAGTTAGCTGTCCCTATTTATTCTTATCTATGTAAACCACAGTTTATAGTCTAGTATGAAAACATTAACACTTTAGCACTAAAGCCGTTATTGCAGCTCCGACCTTCTAATCAGTATTATCGCAACCAGCATTAATACTTATGCCCTGAATGAGGACCAAGAAGCTGCGAAAGGCTTAAATAAACGACGGTTTTTCATGCATATAATTCTAGCCAGGTGATAACATGTGCTTTCCCGAAGAGTAACATAGAATAGGAGACAGCTGGCCGAGTAGGTTAATTAGCTGCTGCAATTAGTTGATGCTAAGGCTAGATTCGAAACGACGACACACTGTTTCCTTTATTTTTTCCCATTCTCCAAGTCTTTATTGTCTCTATTTTAGTTACTAATTTATTTATTGTTACTATTGGTTCTCTTGTGAGCCCAATACACAAGAAAGACCATCCGATAATTAGGGATCTACAGAGATTAGCTCATCAGATAAGTTGCGAGGCGAGCTCAACCCTCTCGTCAGGTAGGAGAAGCTCTTGCCCTTCACAGGAAACTACGGGCTATCATTAATTAAGGATCATTTTAAACTTTGTGACTCTTATAATCTGTACCGAATCTGGTGTTGTAAACCATGTTACGCATTTGGCTTTCATTCTTAGAAGCCTGTCTACGACATTCAATCTATTAGTTTTTGTTTTATGTTTAAATCTTATGTTTCTCTTATCATTTGTGAAATGTTTGAAACTTGGTTGAATGGACCAAAGACAATACCGACCATAATAACATTTCTACCACGAACTATCTGCCAGTGGAATACATGGCTATTGTATTTTGTAAACACCTATAATGTTATGAATGTTATGAAAAAGTTATTTCTGTCATAATATCAGATTATAAGCCCAAAGAGGTAAAAGAAAAATTTAATAAAATTTTTAAGCTAAACACTAAGGATTTGAACCAGACTTGTGGTGGCAAAGTGACTAAGTAACCTGCATAATACCATTTAGCCAGCGCTACCTTCAGAGAGCAAGTTTCTATACGAATAAGATGCCGTGGAACTCAGACCTCCGCCTCGAATCTTTACACGCTTTTGACAGTGTTTTGAGCTCATTTTGGTAGTTTTAAGGCAAATAAAAAAGTTCAATTCGCCATTACATTTACTGTATGAGATAAAAACTGCCGTTATTTCTGACAGAAGCGAAAAAAAATCTACCTAATTCTCAGCATTTTTTGACATTGCTGTACAACGAATACACGTGTTGGCTGAAGATTTGGATCCAATAGGTCCCACTGTGTAGATCTGACATTTTGTGTTCCAGTGTTTTTGTCAAGTGATGCATGTAAACTCGTCTAAAATTACTACTGCATCCTCTGCGCCTGTATATGATGTTTTTGGAATCGACATACATAGTGATTGCTTTCTGTTCCATACTACACTTATGCACTTCATCTATAAACTGTTCGGCAAATCATATGTTCAAAGGCATTCAAGAAGGGCGTAAGTCACATATGTTGCTTAGCACGCTGCATAAATTCAAAAACAAATAGGGGCAGGTGACTCACCTGGTATACTGAAGTCTATACTGAGATGAGCAGCCGCGGCACTCAACCACCTTCCTTGGGTTATATTTATTGTATTATATTGTATCATAATAGCAGTCACTTCACCTTTTTATCTTTGTGATTCACTACAACGTACACTTTATTATTGTTACGGAAACTTTTATTTTAAAACCTTGAAGAATTCATCCTCCTTAAGTTAGCAGATATAAGTCAATAGTTACAATGTCGTTTGATAGGATTTAGAAACAGTTCAAAAACTGTCAGCAATATAGAGCAATGGTCTCTATCGAATATATCAGTCAAACTCCTGATGTTCTTTATCCTCAGACGCATCCACACATACCCCACGATAAAGAGCTTATAGATTACCCCTAGAGCAGCTGACAGCAGATATATTAAAGAATGAGAATGGAGAATGCGTCAAAGGTGACACACACATCTTTGGTATTGCACTGAACAACACGATTTTACCTTCTCTGTGTGCCTGGTAGATAAAGTGTTGAATTTCACTGAAATATTCTATATCGAGATTTCAATTCTGAGCCCACTGAGTCCTAAAGAGCATGCGTGTCTCATAAATATTCGGCTTAGTTCGGTATCCTCCAAAGATATTCATTGTTGGTACTCCTGCTTTCCGCCTGTGAGAACCAGGCAAGTTCAGACATATTCAGTATCGCCTACCGCTGCAATGGAGGTAACACGCGAGGAACAATATGCGCCTTTGAAATTCTGCTTTCGTCTCAACAAATCTTCAGTTGAGGCCTATACAATGTTACAAGATGCCTATGGAGAGTCTGTTCTTCCCTACAGCTCAGCTCGAAGGTGGTTTAAAATTTTTAAATAAGGGAGAAAATCAATTTCAAAGGAAGGTGGACCCAGTGCTCCAGTTACTGCTCTTACGGAAGAAAACATCAACACTGCTGCTGCCATTGTGAGAGAGGATTGACGAATTACCTTAAGACCACTTTCTGAAGTGCTGAACATTTCATTGCGTGCCACCCACACGTTGGTGACAAAAACATTACACATGAGACGTGTTTGTGCGCGATGAGTTCCAAGACTGTTGATTCCCGAACAAAAGGACGTTCGCATTCAGTTAAAGTTGATGTTAGAGGAAGATCCGGAGCTTCTTTCAAACATAATCACTGCTGATGAAACTTGGCTACATCATTTTGATCCTGGGAGCAACCAGCAAAGCTCAGTGTGGAAATCTCCTACATCACCAACCCCCCAAAAAGCCAAAGTGGTTGCTTCTGCTGGGAAAGTTATGGTCATCTCATGGTTTACCGGCATGTTGTACCTGCACACACATAAGTAACTGAACAATACTACAGGGATGTCCTGAAAACATTGCAACTACATATCAGGCGAAAAAGACCACATTTCCATGAAGCAGCCTGGATGCTGCACCACGATAATGCGCGACCGCATATTGCCAATGTTGTTGCTGAATATCTTGCAAAAATCAACTTGAAGTGCATCAATCGCCCTCCCTATAATCCGGATTTAGCCCCCATGTGTCTTTTTTCTATTCCTTAACTTGAAGAAACGCCTTCGTGGGAGGCATTATCCATCATCAGAAGCAGTGGTGAAGGCTGCAAAGGCAATTTTGAAGGATCTCTCAAAAAATGGTTTCCAACATGTCTTTGAAGACTGACAGAAACGCTGGGACAAGTGCATTGCATTCAGGAGAGACTATTTTCAGAAGAACCATCAAAATTATAAGGATGAGTAAAGTTACGTTGTCAAAAAAGGTTGTGATCATTCTTTATTGAACAGCACTCATACTTTTGACTACACACGTATAATAACTGTGTTCTGTATTTGTCAGCTCGTGGCACAGAGTTACAGTTTTAGAAAGAGAACACCTGACACATCTCTGTCTCACTATGACAGATAAGCGTAGGAAAAGTAATTGAGCAGACTACAGAAGAAAGATGGCCTTGGAATAAAGGTCGAAGGAACAGAATCAACATGTGGAAAAACGCTAAATAACCGAGACTACGCCCTGTTGCTGATTTCGGTTGCTGGCCCCGACTTTCTGCTACGTTAGCACGTCCACATCTACCACGTGCTTCACGCCATTCACATTCATACCTAACTTACGTCGTATTCATTGTGTTATAAGGCACTATCCAAGTTGTAACAATGCCTACTGTTACATTAACTAACACATCGTTACGCCTATGGCCTTTTCTATATTCTCTTAAGTTTTCTCTTCTTTCTTTGAACAGGCTGTCATTTGTTAAGAGGTTATGTATAGGGGTGCTAATGCGATATAGCGCGATAATGTGCGAAATTGACTCAAAATGCGGTGTAAATGCGAAATCAAAGATTTTCCTAGTAATTAGTTTTTTCCAACACTTTTAATTGAAGAGTCTGTGGAACCTTTGCATGTTTAAAAAGCTATAAAGTAAGTAAGTGGCCACCCTTCCCGCTAAATTACGAGGGCTGTTCAATAAAGAACGATCACAATATATATACTTGTTTTTTGGTAACGTACCTTTATTCATCCTCATACTTTTGATAGTCCTTCTCAAAATAGTCTCCCCTGAATGCGATACACTTATCCCAGTGTTTCTGCCAGTCTTCAAAGACATGCCGGAAAGCATTTTTTTGAAAAATCCTTCAAAATCGATTCCGCAGCCTTCACCACTGCTTCTGATGATGGATAATGCCTCCCACGAAGGCGTTTCTTCAACTTAGCGAACAGAAAAATGTCACATAGGGCTAAATTCGGACTATAGAGAGGGTGAGGGATGCACTTCACGTTAAATTTTGCAAGATATTCAGCAACAACATTGGCAATATGCGGCCGCCCATTATCGTGGTGCAGCATCCAGGCTGCTTCATGGAAATGTGGTCTTTTTCGCCTGATATGTAGTTGCAATGTTTTCAGGACATCCCTGTAGTATTGTTCAGTTACTGATGTGTGTGCAGTTACAACATGAAGATAAACCATTCTATGAATATCAAAGAATGAGATGACCATAACTTTCCTAGCAGAAGCAACCACTTTTGCTTTTTTGGGGGTTGGTGATGAAGGAGATTTCCACACTGAGCTTTGCTGTTTGCTCTCAGGATCAAAATGATGTAGCCAAGTTTCATCGGCAGTGATTACGTTTGAAAGAAACTCCGGATCTTCCTCTAACATCAACTTTAACTGCATGTTACCTCCATTGCAGCAGTAGGCGATATTGAACGTGTCTGAGCTTGCTTGGTCTCACAGGCGGGAACCAGGAGTACCAACAATGAAACTACTAAGGCGTGTTTCTTTAACATTAAGCTAACAGAATATAATAAGATTGAATTTTAGTGCAAAAAAATTATGCCCGTAAAAAAATTATGATCGTTCTTTATTGAACAACCCTTGTAGCTTATTGCTCCACCATTGCCCACCATTGCTCCGCAATGCATTTGGGGTCTTACCAACAGCGTAGATGCTGAAAGATATTTCAATAAATATAACTTGATTGTGAGTAACATGAGGACTCATATGACAGAACAGAATCTTGAAATATGTTCACTTCTTTCATTCAACAGCGTTACTGAATCATAAACTTATGAGTTATGGCATAAGTCAATTTTGTGCAATTTCTTTTTATTGTGCTAGTTTTACATCAGTATGGATTTATCTTTTTTGTGTCATGTAGTATGCTTTAGCCTGTATCAGCTTGTTCTATATTCCTGTGTATTGCTTTAACCTATACTAATGTAAAATAAACTAACACTTTATGCACTTTTAGCTCACTGTCATTAATAACCCTCCATAAATGAGTTTAAATCTCATGTAAATAATCCCGAGTGGAATGGCTCAGGCGGTGTCGTCTGAGGTCCGCATTTGGGAGGTCCGGGTTCGATTCCCGTGGCCGACCTACCTGACCCATGGTTTCTTCGGGGGTTTTCCTGGGTCGCTAGACGAAAGCTGGGTAGGTTAATTAAATCCCTCGAATTTCCTGTTCCTTCATTTTATCTCCATTATCATTTCATATCATGTCATCTGGTGGTCTCGTTCAGGGTAGAAGTGTCGGCGGGTGTCTCGGCGGTGCATGGCAGGATGATATGCTCTGTGTAAAACTACTTCCTCCTCCGGTAGGTCGGTTGCCGGTCTCCGCTCCTCTGCTGGGACCATTTCGGGACCGCCAGCCAGGGACCTTTGAGCTCGGCTGCTGGGCTCGTTGCCGTCCCTCTGTAGGGGAGCGAGTTCTAAATGTGTAGTGTTTAACGCCCGCTTTTACTACATACGGCACCGCAGGCGGTGACACTGATGATATATGAGATGAAGATGGAGCACTGGTGGAATGAGATGGCGGGGAAACCGGAGGTCCCGGAGAAAACCCGCCCCAGCGCCGTGTTGTCCACCACAAATCTCACTTTGCGGTCGCCTGGGATCGAACCCGGGCCGCCTTGGTGAGAGCCAAGCGGTCTAACCACTGAGCCACGGCTCGGCCGCCAAGAGCAAGTTCGTTGTGCTGACCTGTCGGAGGAGTTCTCCATCCAAGTATACTATAGGGACCCTGCCCTCTGTACTGTCGTGGCTCCTTGAGTCAGCTGCCCTGTCTTCTTCGCCTCATCCTTCCTTCCAGGGCCCAACATGGTGACCTACGAACCGAATCCCCTCCGTAATGAAATCCCAATCTCATATAAATAATATTAATATTCATCATTTAAAAAATTAACTCAAATTAAACCTTTTTCAAAATGCTATAAAATGCTAAACTGGAAATGTGTAAATGCTACAAAATGCTAAATGCAAAATGCAAAATACTAAATTTCAGATTTCAAAATGCTAAATATCACTACCCCTAGTTATGTATAATGTTGTTTAACTGGTAAACGTTAAGAGATGAGACCAAACACACAAGACAATACATTATAAACTGTATGACTAGAATGACAGGGAAGGGGTGGTGTGGTTTCGTTTAGGAATATGCAAACTGGGGGATGAAGGTGAAAACGTGTTAAAGGAAATATGACCTTCATTCTTTATATGAATGGAACTAAACAAACAAACTTCCATTTAATATTAGTAAGTGTGTAAAACTGCCCTTCACTAGAAGCAAAAATCCCGTTAAATATGTTTATAATATCAAAATGACACCGCTCGTTGAAGTGGCTGAAAATAAAGATCTAGGAGTACATTTTACAACAAATCTTTGATTCAATAGACACATTGACTTAATCGTATCAAAATGGCTAAAATTCCTTGGATTTATTATTCGAAATTCCTATTCATTTAAAGAAAAATATTAATTCAGCTTTATAACTCATTTGTGAGACAAAATCTCGAATATGCGTCTATTATTTGGAATCCTAATATGATAAATGCATGTCATCGCAACAGAAAAAGTACAATCAAAATTTCTAAAGTACATACTATTTAAAAGAACTGGATATTACCCTACTTACACAAATTATTAAACCCTTTTGGAAATATTTAAATTTAAAACTTTGAGTTTTAGAAGAGACATTACAGGGTCATTATTTCTGTAGAAAGTATTACATTCGATTATTGATGATATTAATATTACAACAAATATATTATTTTATGTACTTAACAAAATAAGCAGATTCAGGAGGCTTCTTTTCACCTCGAACGCAAATACAGAATTCCATAAAAATTCACCATTACACAGAATTATGTATTTATATAATATTGTTTCGATTTAGATATTTTCAACATGTCCGAAACTAAACTGAAAAATGCTATAACTACTAACTACTTCTTCGCAGATCAGTAAATTACTAAAAATTGGCAATAGTAGTATCGTTACTGTAATTAGGTATAGTAAAATAATTACTTACCATGCCACTTTCACTTTTTTCTCTTTTTTCTTTATATTCATTGTTTCTATTACCTATATTTCCCTTTCTGTATTACTTTGTGTTCAGTTATGTTTTTCTTGTATTTTATTTGAATATTTATATTATTATATGTAAACATCCATGTATGATGAACATTGTAATTGGGCTTACAAGCCTGTTATGTTCATAAGAATAAATAAACAAATAAACAAATAAATAAATAAATAAATAAATAAATAAATAAATAAATAAATAAATAAATAAATAAATAAATAAATAAATAAATAAATAAATAAATAAATAAATAAATAAATAAATAAATAAATAAATAAATAAACAAATAAATAAATAAATAAATAAATAAATAAATAAATAAATAAATAAATAAATAAATAAATAAATAAATAAATAAATAAATAAATAAATAAATAAATATATAAATAAATAAATAAATAAATAAATAAATAAATAAATAAATAAATAAATAAATAAATAAATAAATAAATAAATAAATAAATAAATAAATAAATAAATAAATAAATAAATAGATAAATAAATAGATAAATAAATAAATAAATAAATAAATAAATAAATAAATAAATAAATAAATAAATAAATAAATAAATAAATAAATAAATAAATAAATAAATAAATAAATAATAAATAAATAAATAATAAATGAATGAATGAATGAATGAATGAATGAATGAATGAATGAATGAATGAATGAATGAATGAATGAATGAATGAATGAATGAATGAATGAATGAATGAATGAATGAATGAATGAATGAATGAATGAATGAATGAATGAATGAATGAATGAATAATAAATAATAAATAAATAAATAATAAGAGTTACCTGGACCCAAAGAAATGCAAACATGTTAGATGGCTGCATTCACATGTGGAACATCATATGTTCATTTGCATAATCTACTTTAAACACGAAAGCGTTCGCCCTAAGTGCATGGGGTTTGTTATGAGGCGTCCAAACCTACATCACCTGCAAGTAAAGTTGCACTTACTTGGGACCGTCAATAACTTTCAGTTTTTGGTTCTATATAGACAAACTTTCTCATCAGCTTTAACAGAAAATAAACTAGATGAAATTGGTATCAATTTAGAGCGACAGCCTCGAAAATTGCTAAACAAATTAGCTGAACAAACAGGTTTATCTCCGTCTTCTGCAGGATATGCTACAAGCCTGAAAGCCTAGAGCTGTAAACGCCTTTTCGTTTTCGTCAAAAGAATCTTGGTTTCATCTAACTAGACGTGTGAGCGCCCTCAACAGTCGATTTTGTCCTTAAAGAGACCTAATGCGTGAAACACATATGATTTTAAAATTGTACTACTATGTGCAGAGTGTTGAAAGAATAATAAGATCCATTGTATGTGTGAAACAATGCATAGCCATAACTGAGAGTAATTCTAATGTCATTTTTCCATCGTTTGGCAGAAGCAGAATCAAATGGTTGATTCCAAAAAGTTCCCCCAACAGCACAACGTTACCGAATCATTCAATTAAATAGATGTCTTCTAATGAGTTACTATATGCTATAATGACTATATTGTTGCAAAGTTTGTATGCCCTTGTTTTAATCACTTTACACATTATTTATTTCACATTATTAGGTCAAAAGTAACATAGATCTGAAATATAGGGAGCAGGTTTTATCAAACAGAAACGTATTTTAAAATGAATAATTCAGAAAAGGCTTAATGTATACAACATAATTTACAAAGCTACTCCTTTATTCATATTTATGATGTGATAAAAATGTCTAAAGGCTTAGTATCTTAGGTTTCGGAAAATGCACAGTTTGGTGAGCTTAAATCTTCGTCAACTGAATATACATGGGGGCAGGTCCTTGATGTTTGTTCTCCTTTGAAAAGGTTCAGAGAACCATAGCCACCACACCCACTATTGTCGAAGGATTATAAAAACGTTTGTCAACAACGCCAAGTATCCCCATCTAGCCTACTGTGCAAGCAAACTCGAGAGACTCTCAAACATATACGTCAAACAAGCATTATTTAATTACATTTGTAAGACATTATGTACGTTATTTTTGACAGGAACTGTAGAATATGTTAAACTGTAACTATATCTGCTCCCATAATAATAGCCACCCATCTACACACAAAGAACGTTTTCCAGAATAACCTTGAAGTAGGAATTGTTTTCCAACAATACCAAAAGTGAACGTCGAACTCCTATTTCTCGGTTGAATACTGAACTGTTTGATGTTTGCAGGGCTTTTGTCACGTCAAATGTTACTAAAATGAAGTATATTATGCGAAAAGACTATTATAGTAATAATTTAGATGAAGCGAGCTTCTTAACACTAGAGCCCCGGTACCGGTCATTTTGATGGTTCTTGATATTTGAAAAAGTTTAGCTCCGCTGGTTTTTTTAAAACGAAGCTTGGTCTTTCATGACTTTTCCTGATATAACCTCTAGTTTTATATAGCATAATAATTTTCGACATGTCATTTACATAGATGTTTTTTCATGTTTGACTATGAACCCCGGAGACGGTCATTTCAGACCGTTGCCATTTTATTACGGTTGGATTTGGATTTATTGGCCTTGAAAAGAGAACAGAATTTTAAAGCCGTCACATAGGGATCATCTCTTAAAATTTTTATTGTCGCTTAAGGCCTACTGTATTCCCCTGCAGCTGCAAGAAAGAAAGCAATAGTATCATTTCTGCAACTGTTTATTTCGGTTAACGTGAAGTATAGAGAGGAATGAAGGTTTGTAAGAACGTTTATACAAGAGTAGAGGAAGCTATGTGAGTGCAAATTCATATTCTGTTTTACGATTTTCTATCCCATTTTTAGCAATCGGTCCCCTGTATCATGCAATTACATTTATGCCCGATTTCACCAACAGATGTTAAAATCGACGTTAACAAATGTAACGTAACAGTTGTTACAGCGCTAACACTAATGTTAAATTTCTTGCATTTCACCAACCTGTTTTCTGAAAATGTCAACAAACCTGTGTTAACGCCAAGAAACTTGTAAATATCACAGCTATAGAAGGCTATGTATGAGTCGTACTATTTTCTGAACGTACTGCGATGCGCTTTTGCTTTCATTTTCGTCTGCACAAGCTGAAAAATAGCGGATGAACAAAATCATAAATAAAGCCGTGAGATAAATTTCTCATCGATGGAGAAAGAATTGTTAATTAAATTAGTGACGAAGTGTAAGAATATCGTGGAAAATAAGAGGACCGATGCGGTGAATGTAAAAGAGAAAGATGTCACGTGGAAAAATATTGGAAATGAATTTAATTCAAATGCATGTCACTACTACAAGTACGATGCAACTTTGTCAGTATTACGTAAATTTAAAACGAGGAGCGAAGGACAAGTGCCTTAAAAATTTCAAGACGGAAGGTGGACAGTGTATTATCCACATAATTCAGTGAATTATAAAATCGCAAAGTTATTAATACTTGAAGCAAAGGCGAGATCGGCATATTCCTTTCGATGCATGTTCTAACCTCTCTTGTACTTCCGCAGTAACCTTCTTAGCAACTTGTTTCGACAGTCTATACCTCTGTAGAGAATTTTCTTCTGATAGCTCCTCAAAATCATTTCTCCTCATAGGTCGTACTCTATTACGAATGCTATTTAGACGGTCTTAAATATAGCAAATCGACATCAACAGCTGCGTTCATGCCCGCCATCTTGACTATTTACAATTGTTTAGGACTTAACATCAGAAATTTGGCTTGTTAGTTTAACAAGAGATTTAACACGAGTGTTACGCTGACACTTGTTGGTGAAATGCAATTTTTGTTTTATCTATTGCTAAACTCGCGTTAAGTCTTAACATCCATTGGTGAAATCGGGTATTAGTATGTTAAGTTCCTCTGTTCCCTTTTGACACGCCGTTCCTCTCGCTCCCCCTCTCTCTCTCTAGTACCATATACGATAGATATTATCTGAGTGTAAAGCTGAAGCGGCGGGATGGTGTTTGCTCCAGAATGGTGACTGTGTGCGTGACCATTGTAGCCTTGGAAACAATAACAACTGCAGAGACAGACAAAACGAGGCCAAGTTCTGAAGAGAAATGAAAGCCTTGTGGTCACCATATGAAATAATTTATTGTTTGGTTTTACTTTCACGATAGCGTTTTGCTTTGCGTTTCAGCATGGTTTTTGTACGGAAGTGACGGATACAAAATCGATTATTTTGTCATCATTTCAATCCATTTGATCAGGACCTCTCAACCTACGATTAAGAATAATGAGAAAAGTGCGCTCAGATTGAGCATTAATATACAAGTATTTTAGTCCTTGCTATAGTCTGTTATAGACTTTGTTCTTTTTTTAAATTCTATCATATAATATTTTTTGCATTGTTGACCACATAACACACATTTACAGTGCACATTCGGTTCGTGAAAGTTTTTGATAATACATATCTTATGGTGAAAGCCGTGTAAAGTTTGTCTAGTTAACTCGTGTGCACGTCGGCCGCTTGTTTTGGCGAACCCTTATAATCGTTTTACAGCCCCGGCCCTCCTTCTCCCAGTCCGTTCTGCAAGTTTGCCACCTTTCTCGATACGTCATGGGTATCGTACGAGATTTCGCCTAAATAAATTATCTTATGAAAATTAATTGTTCTTTCACACTAGCCGTGTGTAGGACGCACTATGAAAGTATAGAGCCAGACTGAAAAATTCACTGCCATAGCCGGGATTTGAACCACGTATCTTCTGGTCTCCTTCCAGCCGCTCTAACAATTTGAGCTAGTATGACCAACATGTCAACGTGACATTAAATTCTCCAACTGACTCGTGTTTCTCCCGGTAAACCACTAGGAGTTCTCATAAACACATGAGACCACTACCTTAATGAAACGCCGTAGTAGTTTCATTGTTGGTACTCCTGGTTCCCAACTGTGAGAACCAGGCAACTTCAGACATGTTCAGTATCGCCTACCACTGCAATGCAGGTAACATGCAGTTAAAGTTGATGTTAGAGGAAGATCCGGAGTTTCTTTCAAACGTAATCACTGCTGATGAAACTTGGCTACATCATTTTGATCCTGAGAGTGCTCGGTGTGGAAGTCTCCTTCATCATCAACCCCCAAAAAAGCAGAAGTGGTTGCTTCTGCTGTGAAAATTATGGTCATCTCATTCTTTGATATTCATGGAATGGTTTTTCAGCATGTTGCACCTGCACACACATCAGTAACTGGACAATACTACAGGGATGTCCTGGAAACATTGCAAGTCCACATCAGGCGCGAAAGACCACATTTCCGTGAAGCAGGCTAGATGCTGCACCACGATAATGCGCGGCCGCATATTGCCAATGTTGTTGCTGAATATCTTGCAAAAAGCAACGTGAAGTGCATCTCTCACCCTCCCTAATGTCCGGATTTAGCCCTACGTGACTTTTTTTATTTCCTAACTTGAAGAAACGCCTTCGTGGGAGGCATTATCCATCATCAGAAGCAGTGGTGAAGGCTGCGCAGGCGATTTTGAAGGCTCTCTCAAAAAGTGGTTTCCAGAATGTCTTTGAAGACTGCCAGAAACGCTGGGACAAGTGCAGCGCATTCAGGGGAGACTATTTTCAGAAGGGCCATCAAAATTATGAGGATGAGTAAAGCTACGTTGTCAAAAAAAAAAAAAAAAAAAATATATATATATTGTGATCATTCTTTATTGAACAGGTCTCGCAGTTTTTTCTTTCCGTTAATATGAAATGGTTCCACTGAAGTCAATTTTCTCTTAAACTGGCTAAACTTAAAAAAGAGCTGCACAACAATTTCTTTATATTAGCATACTAAGCTCAAATTAAAAAATTGAAAGTGATAAGCCGTAGGGTCCATGGCAAAATTCATATTGCAATATCATAAATTAGTAATTACGAATAAAAGTCAATAACTTAATCGTTTCACTTAGTTTTGTTGAACATTTTGTGCACTATATGCTTTTATGGTTTGAGTATATCGTGAACACCTCAAAGCAATCAAAAGAAACCTGTAGATATTTTCATTTGTACTGACCTAAGAGTGAGCCACATTTAAAATTGAACATCTGTGATGAAATATGCAGGAACACACATCGAAGTCGTTGATGCATGGAATCATAATTTTCATAAATGGCAGAGGTGGACCATCCTCTCTGACAAGGATTTTCCAGGTTTTTTTTATAGACCGAGCCAGATGGCTCAGGCGGGTTCGTCTGTGGCCTGTATTCAGGAGGTGTGGGTTCAATTCCATTTCATCTCTATTATCATTTCACATCATTTCTCATCTGGTGGTCTCTTTGAGGTTAGAAGGGTGGGTGTCGGCGTTGCGTGGCAGAATGAACAATCCAATGCCATGGTCGAGATTTGAAACACGGAACTACTGGTTTCCGTCCAGTAGCTCTAACCTATTAAGCTATAGTGGTCAACGTGCCGTCATGACTTTAAATTCTCCATTTGACTCGTATATTTCCCCGGTAAACCACCAGGGGCTCTCGCATTCGAAATACACAGTTTGTGGCGACTTACTATCGTAAGTACTTGAGTTCCAGGCTTCATCATTTAACTCTTATTATTTTAGTTAATTGATGAAAATTAATCATTTCTTAACATAGCCGTATATAGGCTAAGGTTCTTGATAGATAGAGCCAACATGAAAAATTTATTGTCATGGCCGGGATTTGAACGACGGATCTCCTGGTTTCCGTCCAGTCGCTCTATTGAGCTACTATGGTCAACGTACCGTCCTGACATTGAATTCTCCGTTTGATTCGCATATTCTCCCGGTAAACCAGTAGGGCTCTCGCCTGCCTCGGTAGCGTAGATAGTAGCGTGTCTACCTCACGTTCAAGAGGTCCTGAGTTCGAATCTCGATCAGGGTGAGTTACCTGGCTAAGGATTTTTCCGGGGTTTTCCGTTATCCTTCAAGACGAATGTCGGGTAACTCTAAGCTCCCGGGACCCTGGACTCGTTTGAGGATCATTTCACCCACTTCATTCACCGTCCGATATGACTTAACGTTCGAGGACGTGAACTACAAACAAACAAAAGAAACAAAACTAGGGGCTCTTGCATTCAAGATACAGCGTTTGTGGCGACTTACTATCTTACGGTGTATCTGTATATCCATATGTGTAAGGTAGTAAGTCGCCATAAACGGTGCATCTCGAATGCGAGAACCCCTTATGGTTTACCGGGAGAATATAAGAGTCAAATGAAGAATTTAATGTCAGAACGGTACGTTGACCATGGTAGCTCAATGGGTAAGAGCGACTGGAAGGAAACCAGGAGATCCGTGCTTCAAATCCCTGCCATGGCATTGAATGTTTCATGTTAACTATATCTATCCAAAATCTTAGCCTATATATCAGTATTGTAAAGTATTCCTCCATAAGTACTTCCTACATATATATTTGTATTTTCATGTAATGCTTTATATGGCTGAAACTTCATTAACTGTTATTTATATTATTCACAATTTTAATTATGTAGTATACTTTATGGCAGCCTCCAGTTGGGGAAGATGAATTATATATCATGCAATATCATGTACTATATACATTGCAGCATCATTGCATGCTACAAAATATGAAAGAGCTCATTTTTCATTGAATGCCTTTCTAGCTAGTACGTAATACACCTTGTGATTGAATAACTGGTGCAACAAGAGCATTAAACAGCTAACACTGTTATTGTATAAATGCATGTATTGTATTCTTCAGACATTAAATTATCATCTGTATAAAAATGATTTCAATATGACCTTTCTAGATGGCAGGAGGTGCTCGAAAAGAAGATTGTGTGCAACGCTGTTCTTGTATACATGTCCATGCCATTCCCAGTACTCTGTGGTTACTACTACTGCTAGTACAATGGTAGTGATGAATATGTTACTACGGAAGAATATGATGAAAGTATTCATGAAAGGTAAAGAGACAACGAAGTTCTGAATTATATTGAAATTGAACATATTTTCCCTGTAGGGGTCACTCGTACAATCAGTGTAATCAAAATTTTGTGAAATATGTTTGAAAGAGGGTTGAAAATAGAGAACTTTCTGCTGAATATGCAAAAAAGATGGACAATTTTAGTATGTCCCCCAAACCATTCAATATCATTAATGCTGCTTCTCTAATAAAAGATTGGTCAAAAGCTCTTGCTCCAATGTTTCTTAAGACACCATGTGCTAAAGGTTACAGATTTTGCACTCAGAAATTCTGTCCTATACACTACTCTCCAAAGGGTGTGATATCAGGTACAAATGCCTACGGTGCAGGATAGCAACCAGTTACTTTTCTGAACCATAGCTGCCCTTTCATAAGTTACAGGGCCTTTGAGTGATAAGCCAAAACTAGAAGAAAATGTTGCTAAAAATCACAGATGTGCTGGCACTGTATAAATTTTAGAAGCCACAAAATTCTGATTAGCTTACTCATGTCCTAAACACAGAATGTGTGAATAATGTTGCCTAAAAAAAGGTTCAATAATAGAATCAGAATCTGAGACCTAAATATTGTTCAATAATTTAAAAAGTATTAAAACTGACCAATTATTAAACTGAAATGCCGAATAGTATATCTTTTATTCAATAACATTGTAAATATAATTTTCAGTCGAACTACTACTCAATGCAGAATACAATGGATTCAGTGCTGAATTGGTTAAAAAAAAAATTGATACATTCAAAAGACAACAAAGATGCAAACAAGTAACTACTCTTTCCCCAATCAGCAATGAAACTTCATACAGAAAATTTACATATCATCCCAGAGCTACACATCTTTTCCAAAAGGTCTTCAAAGAGCACAATATTACTTTGGCCCCACAGAACAAATTTAGTGTACAACACCTTATGAAATCACATAATACAAAGGAGATACTTACAGACAAAAAAATCAGGTGTGTACTGGATAAACTGCAATGGCTGTGACAACTTTTACATCGGAAAAACAAAAAGGAACTTGAACATTAGGCTTAAAGAGCATTATAGGAACATCAGGAACAAAGGAATAGATAAATCGGCAGTACCGTACCATTTTTGGAAGGAGAATCATGATATAGAACAAGAAATCCACTTATTAAAAAGTGTCCAAGGTCCAGCTGCATTAACCACGTAGGAAAAAATCTTCATAAAGGAATATGAAAGAAAATTGTTTAATTTCAGCACTACCTTTGAAAAAAACACAAACTTCAAGTTCATCAAGATACCAACAGAGACGCACCTATCACCTCCAATGAGTTCACCAAAACAAAATCCATTAGTCGACAACAGCTGATGATGTTAGGAAGATCCTAACGAAATGCGTTCTAGGTAAATACTAGCTATAAGTGGAGCATTGAGTATTAGTTCGACTCAAAATTGTATTAATTTTGTGCTTCATTGCATCATAGTCCTTACACATTGGAAAAAAGTGTTAATATTTTTTCTATAGGTGTGAATATTTGTCACTGAATCATTAAATTTGATGTGATGTTATGATAAAGTATTGGACATTTGTACATTCTAGGAAATAACTCTGTCTCTCAGTGTATTAGTGCATTATTAAATGATTCCTACAGTTTAAAAAATTCAATACCATTTATCTCAACATGACATTTTCCCACTACTGCTCTTGTTGCACCTAGGTACTCAATTACAAACAGCAGTGTTCTGGTATAATGAGAACACTGACGATGCAAATAATATTTGCAAAACTAGTCTCTTAATTTCTGTGAAGAATTCACCAATTTCTTAATAAGATAAGTGTATTTTTGAGTTTGATTTATGAGTCACTATGTTTACACTCGAACTTCACTTACTTGTTCTTGTATAATTGAAATGTTTTCACGATCATTCGATCTCATCCTCAGCTGTGTCACCAAAACAGCTGAGGATGAGGTCGAATGATCTTGAAAATGTTTCAATTATACAACAAGTAAGTGAAGTTTGAGTGTAAACATAGTGACTAATAAATCAAACTCAAAAATGAAGAATACTTCACTGTTAATAATGCTTCTGTTTTTAATATTTAAGATAAGTGTAGTTTGTAGCAACTAGTGTAGTTTGTAGTTTGTAGATTGCTTGTATCTTCAGTCCATAAATAAACCCTGACAATGGAGTTTGTGAAATCGATCTCCATTAGAAAGAAGAATTAACACCATTTTCTTAAGATAAGTGAAGTCTTTTGTTGTTTTTTTTTTTGTTGTAATTTTTTTTTTTGTAATTTACATCCTCCAACATTTAGTCATATTGGACGATGAATGGAAAGGGTGAAATGATGCCCAAATGAGCCCAGGGTCCATAGAGCTTAGAGTTACCCGACAAAATTTTCTTTCAGGATAAGGGAAAACCCTGGAAAAAACCTTATCCAGGTAACTCACCCTGATCGAGATTCGAACTCGGGACCTCTTGAACGTGAGACAGACATTCTACCACCACGCTACCGAGGCAGGCAAGTCTTTTGTTATAAATATTTATATTTGTGTAATATTTATTGCTTCACTGTAGCTAGCTTCATTTTCTACGTGAACAGCAAAATGCTTAATCATGCAAATCTTAAAAAAACTTTGAAGACAAAGACAACTGGTGCCACCTTGATAGATTTAACCAATGTTCATAACTGTTCTCACATTTTTTCTTACAATTTTGTTCTATTCTATAAACTTGCTTATTATGGAATACTAGGGAATGAACTAAAATTATTAATATCCTAGTTGGAACTAATACAGCAAATAATTTTTGCTAATAACATTAGGGAACATGATTTTTGTACCCAAGACAAAATAGGCCAATTCTTAAAATGACTCACTGATTCCGAAAATGCTTCTTAAAATGCTGCAATACTTACCATTTTTGAGATATTCTTATTCTTTTATAAAAACTGAACAGAAAAGGGTTATGATACCAACTTATATTAACTTAATTTAAAATAATAGCCATTTTATTATGAAAGATATTTTTATACCTGTAAAGAAAATGCATATTTTTTTAAATAAGTAGGAACATTTTCCATCACATGAGATTTATCAGTAAATTTAATTTTTGAATCTACTATAAAAATCCTATTTAAATGGATGAACCAAACTGAGATTAAAATTAAGATGATAAAATTACTGATGCAGAACTTCATAACTTATCATAAGGACTTAAATAAGTCTTAATTTAAATTTAAAGGGAGTTCATTAATGACACTAAACAACACTTAATTTCAAATTTTCCCGGAACATGTTTCAGAGACTATTTTCTTCCATTGTCAACCAGAAATTGACTGTAGCTGGCAATATTTTGTCATAGGTCTCCTCTGATGGCAGTTCGAGGAACTTGCTGAACAAATCTTTCTGGGGTATGTCAAAATTGAATACTTTGTTCCTATTTTTTGAAATGAAGATTTGTTTCCATGTGGACAGTTCTTGTTTGCCTGATGTATGTTTTAGTAGTTTTGGTTTTGGATTTATGTTGTGTTTTTTATTCCAAAAATGTGTTTCAACTGCTGATTTTTCTAATTGTTTATATTTTATGTTCCTGAAGTATTCTTTTGCTCTTGATTCTAAATTTCCTTTGGTTTTTCCAATATAAATTTTACTACAGTCACAACATTCAATTTGATATATACCAGATTTTTTGTTAGATGGAATGGCATCTTTGATGTTTGAGCAAATTAGGTTTTTTAAGGAGAAATGGTTGACTGGTGCTAGTTGAATGTTTTGTTTTTTGAAGACTTTTTTGAATTTATCAAAGGCCCATGGTTGGTAAGTGAATTTTTTGAAATCATATTTGTTTCTGTAGCTGAGAAGGTTGTGGTTTCCTTTATTAGTTTCTTCTTTTATGCTAAGTTCACTTTTTTGTCTACTAATGATTTGGAAAAGTCATATTTTTGTGCTGTTTCAATAATTTTGTTGTATTCTGTTTTGTATTCTTCTGCTGTGAGAGGAATGTTGACAACATCACTTATCAGCACTAAACAAAGTGCCCATGAACAAACTTCCCATTAACAGATCCATTTATTTTTCAAGTAAATATACATATAATTCTTATGCACATCACTTATTCATTACATATTTATGTGCATCCAGAGCAGATCTTCACATGTATTTCAGTTTTACATTGTCTACTAGCAATAATGTAGAAAATGGGCGACCTAAATAAAAAACCCGCTTTATTAATGTTAGTTAAATAAATAAAGTATCACATCATAATACTCATATAATCCAGAGTCCTCAGTATATCTAGTAGAAGTACAATTGTACAATAAATTGCCAGAGAAAATAAAAGGTATACAAGTGACAAATAGATTTAAAAGAGAGTTAAAGAAGTTCTGTATAAATGGCAGTTTTTATACACTTGAGGAATACTTAAGCATTTAAATAAAATATTAAATTAATGTTGATTTTTGTACATATTTTGTGTAAAAGTAAACACAGAAGGTTTAGGCAATCAGTGCAACTTATATTATTAAAACTTTTACCTTTTAGCATAAGTTAATTTTTAAATATGAAATTGTAATAATAAATTTTATTTTACTGTATGTATTTTTAAAATGTACTATTGTATTAGACTTTATATTAATTTGTAACATTTTCAACTATATTGTAATTCATATTTATATTTTTGAAAATTATTGTACATAAACTGTATTTTTGACAATGCCATGAGTCTGGTTGACTCCTACGACAGATAAATAAAAAAAAAAGCAAATATAAAAGTAGTCATTATAAAACAGACATTAACTAATTTAATTTTAAATATGAGCAAGGGAAAGTAACAAATGTGATATAAAAATAAGTTTTCCGCTATGTTTTACATTGTAATAAGTGGTTTATCTGTTATTTCTCAATACAGTATATTAGTCTTTGTGTGATTACCAGGGCTAGAAAGTTTTTACCGATTTCCTTGAGCAGTGTAAGAGCGGCCAGGCATGGCCCTTGCTAGTATCGTAACTCATTACTGTAACTTGTATCCTAAACTAATACATATTACATGTTTAGTACATGCTTTACACTGAGTGGCTGAATCAATGAAATGTAGTTATGCAGTTGTAGACAGCTATGTAGCTCACATGGAAAAGGTATTTTTAAAACCATCTTACAGGATTGCAAAGTTCAGAGAGTTAGCACCAGACATATCGCTACCACCATGCCCAGTTGTCACCAGATGGGTAACTTGGCTATTATGCCGAACATTATGACAAAATTGTTTTGGTATTAGCCAATTTAGAAACCGATGGCAGTTCTAGCATACAAACTGCCAAACGGCTAGTAACAGAACAGTTTCATACAAATATATTATTAATTGCACACTTTTTCAAAGAGTTACCTACAACTATCACAGTGTTACAGCCCAGAGGCATGGAGTTGACTGAATCTGAGCTGCATGTAGAACTGTCAAAACGTATTTACCAATCCTCAAGCATTCTACCTGAAATAAAGATGAAAATTAAAAGTGTAGTTGAAACGAATGCAGGATTCGGTGAGATGTACCGCCTATGAGATACACCTTTAGATCCCAACAAAAGCTACGATACTGATACAGAACTGATAAAATATTTCAAATATGCCCCGATTACATCATGTGAGGCCAAAGGAACATTTTCGCAGTATAAATCTTGTTTGACGGACGTAGAATGAGTTTTTCATTTGAAAGGCTTCAGAGGTACATTGTTTTTAGTAATGCAGCCACAGATGAGTAAATATATAATAAAATTCCTGTTTGGTATTTTGTCTAGTAAGAGTTTTCAGATATTTAAGAAATTAATTTTATTATTTGGATATTATTTTCCATTCAATCAGGAAATAAATATTTCAATCGGCATTATAATTTCTTGGGTGTTGACACAATGTGCCTATTTAAATAATGAAATCAGCTAGAAGCAAATCCATATGTACTATATAAGAATTTGTATATTGTACATAATGATCTAAATAGGTGTGCTTTACAAATGTCTCATAGGACATTTTTCTTCTTTGGGTAACCGGTTTCAATGCTCCTCTTCCATGCGCTCTTATCTATGACTTGTTTGGATGCTGGGAGAAGGTTGGTCACAACCTGTATAGGGAAAGGCAGGCGGTAAAAACTTCCTACGTCTGGTGATTATTGGTACTTCAGATTGGCATGTGCTGACGATAGGCGAGCCAGTAGGATTAGGATTAGGATTGCTACGCAGGGGATTCTGCACCGAAACCTGTGGTTTATTGTACCTAAGCTCTAAGTGGGGCATCCCTGGAAGGAAGCATGAGGCGAAAGGAGACAGAGGGCAGCCAGCCCAAGGTGCCGAGACACCTGCCAACACTTCTACCCTGAAAGAGACCACCGGATGAGAGACAATGTAAAGTGACAATGGAGATAAAATGGAGGGACAGGAAATTTGGGAGATGTAATAATCCTACCCAGCATTTGCCTGGTGACCCGTGAAAACCCCTGCAAAAACCCATGGATCAGGTAGGTTGGCCACAGGAATCAAACCCGGGTCTCCCGAATGCAGGTCACAGACGAAAACCAGAGCCATCCCGCTCAGTGCGTACCAGCAACTATCCTATCCTTTGTTGTACCACTCTGCTAGTGTCATGAAACATTGTGGAGAAAGTTGTAGGTGACTTCCTTTAGCTTCTGGAATTTTCTGTTGCTAGGCAACACATTTCACTTAATTTTTAATAATACTAGGCACAGCTGCATTAGGATTGTTCAAATAATTTAAAATATTATTTCTACACCTTTTTAGGTAGTGCCACAGCATGGAAGCATCTCCTCCAGAACTACCCTTATGGATAAGTAATATTACTCATAATTAAGTCTTGAGGAGAAATGCAGAACCTCATAGAAGGTTTATAGATGCTTAGTTGCTAAGTGGCATGCAAACTGGTGAAAAAACTATTAAATCAAGCAAAATATGAATCATAAAAGTAAGCTTAAGGCATTATATATACTATATGAAGGATACATACTATATACAATAATATGCAGTCTCATTCTGCACAAACAAAGCACTTCGTATTTGAAGCTGCATTTTCTATAATTTTGCAAGCTGAAACACAACATTAACATACCTCAGTATCTGTCTATACAGGAACATCAATTGTTAGTTATGGAGCATCCATAAATTTATTAATGGTGGAGCTTCTGTTGCTCTCTGCAAGTCACTCTCTCTGTGTTACAAATCTTTATGATTTCAGGGTGCTCCATTGTGAAGGTATGGAAGGTAGATTTTACTTTTTAGACTCTTTGGTTTCACCGAAACATGGGTTACATGTAAGTTTCATCACAGCTTATGGTCTGGTCAGTGATCAAGAAATTCCAATTAGCTTCTGCTTTCCATGATGAATATTTCATTATAGTGAAGAAAGAAACAGATTTAAAGACTTTAAGATTGGCTGTATGTTTCTACTGTAACTTCCCTAAGGGTGCTCAAGGTCAAAAGGTATGTTCAGAAAGCATCTTCTGTTGTAGGAAATTGAACATCCATATAAATTTAAAACTAAAAAAATATTAAAGGTACCTGATATAAGAAATTTTAAAGTGCTATGGATACATTACCTCCTATACATACATATTTAAACTTATGATCCATATTTTTGTATAACTCATAGTATATATATATATTTTTCAAGTATTCCAAAAATACAATTTTATCTAAGGAAATTTACATTTTGGGTTCCTGAGGAGAACAGTTTTGGCATGGAAACTTTGCATTCTCATTCTAGTAAAGTCACGAGTAATATCTTACTGTGAAATCTTCATACAGATTTGTTTATTTAACCTGATAAAGGTAATATTCTAGAACTAACGGGTGCTGATCAAGTTCTTGAAATATTTTCTCTTTGACTCTATTAATTAGGCTTATACTGGGCATTTCCACGGGGTTCCCCATTTGTTTTAAAACGTTTTTGAAACTCGATGAGCTTTTCAGCTTTTCTGCAAAGATGGGAGAAAACCCTTCTATGCTTTTTATGTTTAATAAAGCAAAATGAAGAGGTGTTGCTTGGAAAGCTGGTTTGCAAATTGTACAGTTTATGAACAAATCTTTTTCTCGCACCACATTTCCTACATAGTGTTTCTGTTGGCAGCTAAATCATGATCATGACCAGTAAATACTATGTCACTGTTATTATTAGGGCTCAAATTTTTAGGCAAATAATTATTTTTATACAAAAATGGGCAATGTCTGATTTTTTATGTAATAAAATATTTTCAAAGTTCACTTAAAGTACATAAAAATTGCATAAAAGAAACCTTTTAAAAATAAATTCACCTATTTACATAAAATCACATAAAATCAGCAGCAGAGTTAATTTTAAAAGTTACTATCCAGTTCTTTAATGCATTACACATGTCAGACAACACAATTTGTTAATCTTTATTGGAACAACTAATATGTCAGCTACAGTATTCCTTCAGTTTGAAGAAAATATAAATCTCCTGCTCCAGGGGCATAACTTTAGGGCCTGCAATGCAGGTGGGCCTGGTGCTTTAGCGGCCCGCAGAAAAAGAGAAAAAGCATATTATTCTTATTAATGAATATAACACTTTGAATATATACGGGTATAAATTCTGAAATATGTACATCATAAATAGTAAAGTCTGCATAGTAGTCAGATCATTCCAAACGGTTTCCTAGAAATGGTCAATGTTTAGTTGAGTTTAGCACAGCTGTATGGTTAACAATGCTTGTCCTTCACTACGAATTCCCTGATAACGTGGTGTGCATCATGTTTCTTTGTCATCACAAATGAGCGGCGCATAGTTACAACAATGAAAATGAATACCAAAATATCACATTAATTAGAAAGTTATTCTTTATTGATGTGTAGAGTTCCTGATATTGTAATATGCACATTTTTTCTAAACATTTAACTTTTACCACACTTCTCATTCGACATCATTGTCAATTATACATTAAGATGTGAATAACTGGCCGGTCAGTCAACAACCAACTCAGTTACAGATGAGCTTTCTTTGCGGGAACTAGGTGCATCGGAAAAGGTGGTGTGATATTTTCAAAACTTTACTGCTTAAAAGTTTAACTTTCTCTATTTAACTGTGCACTTTTTCAGTAAAATGAAACCTTTTAAAGTTAAGTACGAACATCTAAGTGGTGCACAAAAAAGAAAGAAGAAGCGTGAATTAGAAAAAGAAACAAACAAATTAATGAAAATATGTGATTCTTTTTCTCCTCCTAGTAGTAGTACTAGCTCAACAATTACAGAAGTTTGCAGCATCACAAGTGAGTGCATTTCTGAACTGAACACCAATAATAATTGTGAAAGTGAAAACGAAATAGCAAATGCCACAAATATAATTAGGCTAATCACAGACTATTCAAATGATCGTGCAGATTGTCAATTAGATGCAGATAATGAAACTAAAAAGTTCCTTGTTAGACAGAATCCTTGTCAGCCAGCGAGCCCATTCCCCAAAGATGCTATGAGGGAAAACAGGTCCTTCTCCATTAAATATTACGAAAAGTTAACTTTGGCAGGACAAAGAATTTGGAGAGAATGGTTGTGTTATTCATCTAAAAAAGATTCTGTTTACTGTAAACCGCATTGGTTGCTTGGAGGGAAGGAATTCAAGATTGGAGGTGCCTAACCAAAAGTATATTGCGACATGAAACTAGCTATGCACATTTGAATGCTTGCAATGTTTTCAATTTGTCGCATAAGGAAAACACAGTTGACGCGGGTATGAATTCAGAACTAAAGAAAAGTAAGAACATATGGAAACAGATCCTTGAGCGTATTGTGAATGTGACTTTAACTCTGGCATCCAATAATATAACTGTAATTGAAGTTATGTCAGTTATTACCTAACTCCATAAAGGGGAAAACAATTATGTATGCTGATGACACCTCCATTTTACTCAATGGGCACAACCTAGAGGAGTTAAAAACCAATTTAAGTGAAACTATAACTCGCCTACAGAAGTGGTTCACGAGTAATGGCCTCAAACTTAACACCTCCAAAACATCAGTTATGCAGTTCAGCACTCAAGGAAAGAATTCTGAGAGGTTTATCACAACTGATGCTATAAATCCTACAGAAAACTCAAAAATTTTGGGTATTTTTTTAAATCAACAATTAAAATGGGATGATCACATCCGTTATTTGTCCAAAAGATTAAACAGTGCATCCTTCAATATGAGCTGCATAACTAAATTAACAAACCTCGAAACAAGAAAAATAGTGTACTTCAGTTACTTCCACTCTTTGATGACATACGGAATAATACTATGGGGGAACTCTACGGGATGGGAAACGATCTTTAAAAGTCAAAAAAAGATAATTCGGATAATGACTCAATCAAGACCAAAAGTTTCATGCAGAAACCTGTTCAAAAACCTGAAGATATTAACCTTACCATCCCAATACCTGTATGAAATAAATAAATACATCCATTCAAATTTTGATACAATTTATAATTCACAAATGCAACATAATCATGGAACGAGAAATAAAAATAATCTAAAACCACCCATGCACAGATTAGCACTGTATGAAAAAAGCCCACAATATGCAGGAATAAAAATATATAATAAATTACCTGTAAGAATCCGTGAAATGAAAAACCTCAAATGCTTTAATAAAGCAATAAATAACCTACTAATGGACAAAGCCTACTACTCGATTATTGAATATATGGATGATAAAATTGAATTATAATGAAATTTTTTGTCATTTTGTAATTCTAATATTCTGACAATATTATTCCAAGGGCATGTCATAATTATAACAATATTTGTATATAGTTGTATTGATATTATTAGTAATTATATTATTTGTATTATTAGTATTTATATTATTAGTGTTATTGTTATTTTGTGTAATTATTATTATTATTATTTTAAATTTTCTACTGTTGACGAGTCACCTGTTTACTGAGTTTTTACTCACTATCTGTAAGCGTATGTGACAATAAAGCATCTTATCTTAGTTACTGATCGGTTATACATATTTTAGGGGGCTCAGATTTTAATTTTTGCAGGCGGGCCCATATTGCATATGTTACGCCTCTGTCCTGCTCTCCTTAGTTACATGAACATGAAGTAGGAACAGAAATTCCTCCACTAATAACACTTGAAATAAATAAACACCTGTTATCGCTTCACAACCCAGCTGGTATATACAGTGATACTAGTTAAACTGTACACTCAATTAGTCATTTATGTATGTGCAAAGTTCATACAACCTTCTATTTGTATTGGCAAGTTATATATTGATAATTTTGACTTCACAGTGAATTGGACATGCCAAGAGTGAAAAGTAATGCAAGTTAGCATGTGCTCTGGAATTTAATTAATTTAAATTTAATTTAATTAATTTAATTTAAATAATTTAATTTATTTAACTAATGCTCTGGAATTTAAGAATATTTTCAGTTCTGATGGTAAAATCCTGTATTTTCAGCCATGTAAGTGATACAACATGTAAGTGGTAACAAACACAAGGCAGCTGTTTTGCACTTTACAAAAAACAATCTTTTATTAATGATCCAGTGCCAAGTACTTCAGCAGGGCATTCTAAATTTTCAGTTTATTGTGAGGATTTATGCAGAGCATTAGTTTCAGCGGACATACCCATCTCGAAAGTGAACCAGCCAAAGTTTAAAACATTCCTGATGAAACATACAAACTATTAACACACTTGATGAATAAACTTCGTGAAAACATTACGTTCCAAAGTGCTACGAAGAAACTGTGACATATACACACAAAATTTGTGCTAATGAAAAAATATGGGTAAGCATAGATGAAAGTACAGATTCTACTGGCTGGAAAAATGGAAATGTCCATTGGGGTATTGAAAAATGGTTCTGAAATTTCAAAGTAATCTTTTCTAATGACCTGCCAAGACATGCCTGCTGCAAACCATGTGATTTTTGCCAGATTATTTACTGAAGCAATGCAGATATTGTAGCCAAATGGTATACAATATAACAATGTTTTATTATTTGAAGCAAAAGGTTAGAAACAGTGATGTATTTAACATTTGAAAGTAATGAGCCGGTAATTCAAACACATCACTTAAATTATCCTTACTTGGACATGTTTCAGAGAACGTTTTGTCCCCATCCTCAGCAGTTATCCGACTAGTTGGAATTACCGACTCATTACTTTCAAATGTTTTATTATTTTTGACTGATACTGCACCATATATGAAAAGTCAGCAGCAGGACTTGCAGTTAGTATCTTAAAATGATTCATGTTAAATGTGTTGTACATAGATTGTATATAGTATGTGAGGAAATTAGGGTCATGTTCCCTGATATTGACAAATTGATTTCTAAGGGAAAAAAGTGTTCAGCAAGTCACCTAAAAGGATTGATATTTTTCAGAATAAAAATCCCAAAACTCCGCTGCCTCCTACACCTGTGGTGACTCACTGGGGAACATGGTTGGCCCCAGTTCAGTACTATACAGAAAACCTGGGTGGCTTTCCTGCTGTCATAACTGAACTTAATTGTAAATATTTCAGTTCAGTTAAAATTCTTCAAGAACTTTTATGTGACACTGTGTTAAGAACTTACTCAGCATATATTTCTGCAGTTCTGTGTCTTCTCTGTGATTCAATAAAGAAACTTGAATCAGTAGGAATGCCTTTGAAAGAAGCAGTTGAAGTAATTCAGGATGTAGAAAAAAAAAATGTTATTTCTGGTTCCGCAGCACAAATTTTAAAAAGAAAATGCAAGGAAGTGTTGGAATATGATAGTAGATTCAGCATAATGTGTAAAATTTCAAATGTTTTGGATGGACCACTTGAAGAAATTATTGATGTGAGTGTGAGTGACATTCCATGCTATAATTAAACTAGAATTACTTCTTGTAAAATGGAGTGATAAATTTTTAAAGTCAAGATGCTTCGTGACAGTCACCAAACTTTTGGAATTAAAAATTTGAGGAAGCCTATGGTCATATACTGTAACTATATAATATTTGGTGATCCCTTCCAGGAATGATGTCTGATGAGTACCACATACATTTCTATTAGATAAGCCATTCTGATCTCTTTAAGAAAATATTTTATTTGTTTTGGCACATATTTTTTACCTTTTAGCACATATTTCTACCATTTAAATACATAAAAAGTAAAGATTCCCAAGTTTTTAGGACCCAAAAATCTGGTTCCTAGGTAGTATCAACCTAAAGAATGGAATTGTCTCTGATATTAGTATGCTTTGTGAGTGCTATTAAGGCAACTGCAAAGAACTCAGTGTATTTTCAAAACTTGATAAATTCTAAATTTTTAAAAATTGAGTTATACATTGTGACAACATAATCTTTACCTTCTTAAATATCCTCTGAACTGGAATTGAGCAAAAGTTGAAAAATTAATGTTTAGAACCAGGCCAATTTACAGGATTTAATTAAAGGCTGGTATAACACACAATCCAATAGTTAAAGCAAAAGATAACAAAAGCAATATATTTTAATTTATGTACAAATAAGCAACTGACCATACTAAAAGCATGAATATTTGCATAGTACTGTTTTATAAACAGATTTCCCTTGTCAAATGAATGTGCAAAATACAGTAGTAGCCCGAAATAATGCTGTTGTTGGAGGCCATCCTTTACCCCAGCATTATAACGAGGCACTTCAAGAAGAACGGGTTTCAGTTAAACTAAAGACATATAAAGGAATCAATACTACGGAGACTGGAGACCGTTATACAAGTAAAAGCGAAGCGTTGCAAATGTTGAATCATGATTTTTAAAAACGTTAATAAAGTTGTAGGTGAACAATCACTTTTTGCGATAAATAACATTGATTTATATTAAGAGAGCTTATTAAGTCATCTGTATATTTTATGATAATTTATATGAGCTGTGAACATCCTTGTAGCAAGTCCATTATTTCTAACCAAATGCCCCAATTGTTTGAACAGAGAAAATATTAATGTATAATCGCCATTCCAAATCGGTACATCTTATGTCACGATATCTGTCTTTGAAATTGTCTCACAAAATGTTAAAATTGTGGAATTTTACTCATCCTTCCTGAAAAGCAAGGATATTTCTAAAGCTATGAAAGTGAACATAATGAATAATTTTAGTAGTTTTGAAAACAATTGAATTTTTGACCTGAAAGACTTTACAATGTCCATTAGATCTATAATTATGATTCGGCCAGTCTAATGTGGTGTTTAAAGTATCTAAATGAGATTTTTAAATCCCTATCACACCTAAGAATAATATGGAATATCTGTAAAATCAGTTTGAATGTCAAGTAAATATGCCTGAAATTGGTGATAACTCAGTGGCGACCGCTTATTTGCATTAGTTCAGGCATTGGCAAATATACTGACTGAGTCCTTGCAAATACGACGTATCAGGGGCAGCGCTTACTGTCCCCCCCTCCCCTCACAGCCCTCACATACATACTGATCACAGGCGGACTGTCCTATCGTATTTACCTGTACTCTCCAGCAACGCAAAGAAGGTCCCTGAAAGGAATGTGCACCTTTACACAGTGGGTCAAGGACAGCGAATGTGTGTGATGGAACACATTCTACACAATTAGTAGAACCATTAAAGAAGACATGCACCCTATTCATTCTATACACTAAAACCGAGAAGATTCATTCACAAAAGTAGAAGCCGTTAGAATATTTTTGAATGGTCTATAACTGTACTGACATGGGGTGTCATAAACCTGTCCAGGGAGGGTGTGGGAACCTTCTGTAACCAACCTGTGTCTCAGGCCTCGGAGTTTTTCCTCTCCTGTCAAGTACAGTACGTCTAAACATATCTCTGTCAAAGTCAAGGGTGGCTGTGCAGAAAAGTATCAAGCGACACTATGATACATGTCATAAAGATTACCACACAATTACAGGTCAGCATGTATTCATACATTTACACCATGATTTAAAGTAGCATAACACTGACACAATGTCCATTATTCCTTTTATTTTCTTCAGGTCTAGATCAGAGTAACCAATTGCAACAGCTCAAAGAGCAATATTCAGCATGTAACCCGCAATGCACATGACGTAATGTCAAACAACTGAATGCTGTGCTGCTTGTAGGCCATTTTCCACACTTGAATAATATTTACGAGTGTAATAATCCTCAATATATAGTCAATTTATCTAAAGCAGGTATTTCAGAATGCAAGAATATATTGAAATTTAAAACATGCCTTCCAGACTTATTAATAAAATAGCTCCCTTTATGGACAAATTGTGTTCATATCTTTAGTAGTAATTTGGGAAGGAATGACAAGTTTACCTTATTAAGCCTGCTATCCTTCTCAAAATGAAAATTCCAAATACTAATTGCATAATTTGAACAGCTGTTGTATCAAATATTATTTCCCCTGCTTTTTGTGGAACAGCACTTGTCTGCAGCTATCTTTTGGTGAAATACCTTCAAATAGGGCTAAGTTTACACACAGAAGCTAGTTTCCACCCCTTAATGTGTCATCCTTTACTGGCCGCTGCATCCTCCAAGGGCATACTACGGAGTGATGAATGGGGTTAGCAGACATGAACATGTCGGCTCCAAATCTTTGATTAACTTTAATAAGTATTAATAAGGTAGTTAATTAAACATGACATCCTTTATTGTTAATAATTTTATTTAATAATGTCATTAAAGCTACATAATTCCATAAAAATATTGCTATTAAGTGATTTTGACAGATTTACAATGGAGTAAAAATAAGCCAAGTCTATTCTGAGCAGTTTGAACCCATAATATCTAGCTATCTGCGGCAATGCCCCAGATCTCGGATCGTGAGTGCTCGAAAGAGGTTCAGCTTTAAATGAACAGGCATCGAACCAGAACTCGGCATGGGGTATAACGAAGCAATAGCTCTCTTAACCCTTGCCGAGAAGTCCCTGAGCTGTTTGCAAGTCAGACCTCTGTCTAACTTGACACCTGGTACTGGATGGAGCCTATGCACTCGATCCTTCAGCCTCTCCATTGTAAGTTGGGGCAGTTAACAACACCGGCTCCACTCTTCGGTGAGTGGAGGTGTCTTTCTATTGGGTTGAGCTCTGAAAATGTGTCTGTATTTGCAGAAGAGCAGCACGTCATCGGTGCATTGTGCCTTATCGACGTGCAGCTGTGTTGGAAAGTCTACCATAAACACAATAAATAGCGTGGGCGATAGCACAGAGTCTTAGGGGACTCCGCCTCCCACAGGACTTAGTGAAGATATCTTCCACGCGACTGTGACTTGGAAAGTGCAATGCCTGAGGAAGCTGAGTAAAATTTTGAGCAACTATATGAGTAGACCCAATTGGATTAATTTGTAAAGAAGTCCGGCGTACAGGTAGTTGAGAAGGCCTTATCGACGTCAAAGACACTGCCGCCATGATGGCACCTTCCCGGAAACCCCAGGTGGCTGCCTGCACGATTCGCAGTAGTTTTTGGACGGTCGAATATCCTGGAAGGAATCCAAACTGGTGCTCTGGGACAGCTTGAATGTAACCCAATAGTGGGGACGACCGGTTCAATACTAACCTCTCGAAAATTTTCGAGAAAGTAGAAAGGAGCCTTATGGATCGGTAGTTGGAAAGATGTACCGGATTCTTCCCGGGCTTCAATATGAAAATAACACTTGATTTTCTGCATTTTCGTGGAAGGTATCCCAGGGCAAAACTTTGTTAAGAAGAGTACAGCAATGAGGGGAAGATGGTGGAGCATCACTAAGAGACAAATTGAATTTCTAATACTGTATAAATAATACCTATCCTTCCATCTCTGAATTTCGTGATAAAGTACAGAAAGAACGAACTACTTCACTACCTTCACCAACAATTATGGATGTAAATATCATCTAGTTGCTGTGAATGGGAGCCGTCGTCTGCTGGTTCTTCCACCATAATGGACGGTTCCATCAAGGAATTAATTAGATAATGCATCGCAAAGTTTCATATGCTGTATTACATCTCAATATGGTGATTCAAGTTGCCTAAACGTACGTACGCAGTTAACATCAGTATATTTACAACTGAAAAAATATTTAAGGTATTCCTCTGTTTTTTTAAGTTACAATAGCTTACCCATAGCTATGGGAAAATTACTTGCTCAATTTTCACAGTTTAATTACGACTGAGGTAGTAATACCTAGTTTATCGTTTCTAATACTATATATACATATCCTCTCCTTAACTTAAAGAAATTACGCATCTATATATAAAATTATTCAACCGTTGCTCCGATGTGCCTATACAGACAGCACCAGCACAGAACTGAGCCAAGTGGTCAGGATATTATTTTAAGTCTTTCCAATAAAATAAACGTTCTAAATTAGAATATATGCCCATACTTCTGCCAGGAGATAGGACAACCATGCATTGAGCTCTTTCCATACTTTAGTAAGAAATATGCTAATATAAAATAAATAGAAAACCAAAGCGAATAGTCTTCTAAAATTCTGTATCCTGTAAAGTTCAGGCTACCCCCAAAAAATTCACATAGTGTTAACAATAAGCTGTATACTGCGATATGCCACATATCTGAACAAAGAATTACATAAATATCACATGCTAACATTCGTGTATGAAGAAAATTAAGCTTTTTACCAAACAATACATGTTCTATCTTATCCTTAGCAGACAAAGTAACACTGAAATATATGGAAAAACGTGCACCTGCCCTGTGCGCGCCATATAGACATCGCATTGGCTAGGAGAATCCTACGCCTTATATCCTTTAAGCTCCTACAGGGAGGAATTGCTCACAGAAGAAGGGAACTCCGCATTGTAAAATCTACAATGTTCAAACTCCAGGTTGAGTTATCCACACATTTACGATCACTAAATTGGGACACCTTGGATCGTATCTTAACAATCTACACAGAAAAAAATTACAAAACAGCTGTAGAACGCCAAAAGAAGCTGCAACAATTACATAATCAGCAACATCCTCCGGCACAACTTGACATTGACAGACTTGTGCTGAATTTATCCGATACAGTCACTGATTTGCCCACAAACCCACACTGGCAAAAGAACTGAAATTTGCTCCATCACCACGGCAGATTCCGAGTGAGGAAATAATAGCAGAAGTGGAATCTGTTGGAGCGAGCCTTCCGGACCACACTGCCAATGATAGAGACTCCAAATTTACGGAGTTTTCAACAAGGTTGTGTCACCCAGAACTGATATTGCTAAGGAAGAACGCGAGGTCCTCAGAGCAATCTCTTCAAACTCGGATGTTACAATTCTACCATCTGACAAGAGCAACTCCTCAGTCATAATAAACGCCAGCGATTACCATGAGAAGATGCTAGGCCTACGTAATGACACCACTTACAGAAGAATTCCATCTGCACCGCAGAAAGACACACACTGATGATACAAGCTCTCTCAAGCTCGAAAGACAAGCAGAAAAACCTGAACTCACACGACTCTCGGACACCATCTATCTACGGTTTTCCCAAGATCCATACGGAAGTCCAGTACTAAGCGTCATTGGCTCGTCAGCCAGATTCTTAGCTGAGGAACTATAGATACTATTATGTTTTTCAAATGGGGTGATGTTTGTCGTTGAGCACTGTTAGGTGAAATCGGAGTCGTGCGGTGTTGTCATATTGCATTCCCCGTAAGTGGTGTGTGACGAGCGCCAACCTAATCATTCTCTAATAAATACTATTCGCGTTAAGACAAAAATTGAATTTTGCAAAAACTGAGCCACGAGGAAGGTAGAGAGCAATGTATCTAACATAACCGCAAAAACCCCATATTTTTAGCTTAAATAAATAAAGCACTATATTATAACTATGCAGCGTGACGCAAGCATTGTAATGGGTATCATTATTGGTTGGCATATATGCGTGTATGTATATTTGTAATTACTCAAACCTGAATCGTAAACGTTTGCAAAGACGTGATAAAAGAATTACTTTGAATAAGCCAAGGTGTTTGTTAAATTCGAGTGAGATCAAACATTATATTTCCTGCTGGCTTGTAGAATGGTGCATCGACAGAACATGATTTACCACACTACATTTTTGTTTATGAATTGTACGTAATCTCTGTTTACAGAGTTCAAAGCAGTAATGTTCAGTTGTTCTTCCTTTAGAAATCAGGGAAAGTGTATCAACTGGATCAGTTTACAACTGAAACGAGACACGAGGTATATTATAAACCACCTTCCCCCTTATCACCGCCAGAACAATCCAATTGAGTTAATATGGGTTCAAATTATGTTGCAAACAGAAATCATACATTTAAACTGACTAATGCTGAACGACTTATTCACCAAGAAATTTATAAGGTTGCACGAGACTGGGATAACTGCATGAGACATTCAGATAAACTACAAGAATACTGCTTTTGTAAAGAAATAGCACGTGACGAGATTTTGGAGCATATCATCATAAACTTGCAACACCCAGACGATGAAGACAATGCCACTGACGTATTGTCTCTTAACGGAAGTGACACTCATAGCTATATGGATGCGCCACTGGCAGTTTCGTTGGATTAGACAAATAGGTAATTGATAAACCATAATTATATTTTAAACTACATACTTAAACTGCGTGTGTAAGATACGAATATCCATGTTGTAATTGTGATTTGAACTGCATTATTATAAAGCTTTGTAAAATTCAGTTTGCGTTCCCTTACGTCTAGCGCCAAGAATACTCGCAAGTATGGGAGAGAGAGAGAGAGAGAGAGAGAGAGAGAGAGAGAGAGGCAAATATAAAAAGAGGGAGTGACGAGGTGGCAACGCTGAAGGGTCTAACGCATCTGATTTGCTACAAACCAGAACTCTTCACATTTGAAACACATAATATTGGGGAAAACGAAGAGCTTTGTGCGAAACTCGGAATATCTTGCACAAATAATCAAAAGTCCCCTTTGAGCACCATCACAATTTCGTTATCTATGTATAATTACTGTTCATCGAAGTCCCCATTCAAGTTGCCTTGAAAATCATCATAGACAAGCTTCAACACAACAGATTTCCTGAAGATTAACCATAACTAGTGGAGCATTGCCTGGCAACCATCTACTTCAGCTCCAAAGGAGAAATTTGTTTTTCATATTTTCTTTGTGATTTTCTGGTTGCTCTCTTTGTTTCCAGAGCTCTGTTGTACAAGAATCAAGATTTCTTGTCACCTGGACAATGGGAGTACTTCAGCTTCTTGCCAGTGGACATACAATAATATAGATTTTCTGGTATAGCTCTCTTCAAATCTTGGACATTAGAACTATTAGCTTTTATTGAACTTCTGTAGTAGTTTTGTAATTAAACAAGTGTCCACTTACAAATGATTTTCATTTTCCCCTCTCTTTAATGTTCGTTTGTTCTCTAGTCCTTATCAATATGTCTTAATCCCGTTCCCAGGTACTTTACCGCATGATTTATACATTCTTCTTTGGTGATTACAAAATATGGGCCTTACATTTTTATTTCGTTGAGATGTTTAAAGGTTCTTACATCCCCATCACATATAAATGAATTATAGCCGATGCCCATAGTATATATGGATCTTTTCCGTATGGCTTCGCTGCTACAACCTCTGTGGAACTAGCTGATCCATAGAAATTACATAAATATTTACTTTTTTCATAGTGTTGGTCATATTAGGTTTTGAATCCATTCTTTTCTAATTATGCTCCTTGAATTCTTAATTCATTACAGAACCTCGACAGAAATTCACATTCAGCAACTATGCCAGTGCGTACTACTGCCTCTGAAACATACGGTGAACTGTGGGTATGTTTCTGCCAGGTTTCCATTATAGGAAATAGCTATATGTATCACATTCTGTATGGCGAGCTTAGGATTTGCTTGTTGTGTGTGCTTGCATATATGTGCTTGAACCACTAATCTCCCAGTCATGCTCAATTACCCCTTCTTCACCAGCATTGCTCTTTCACTCACCATATTCTACAAGTGGGAATTAAAACTTGGTGAGCCGAGACAAGGCATTCCCTTTGACTTACAAAATTGCTCCATAGCAGAGCACCTTTAATCCATTTCTACAAAAGATTCTACCATTCACTTGTTTATATAATATGGTGCTCGAGAACATTCAGTGCCCCCTACTCTGTCACTAGTACAGGTTTCAAAACAAATAGCATTGTCCTGTGCGAATATAAGTGGATTAAATATAAGTGTTGCTGCAGAGCCAATTAAAATTTCAACAGTTATTTTTAAGTCTTTCTACCCATTCATCACAATGAAAACGTTTGAAAATATCTTTTTTTCATATGGTAGTAGGTAACATCTGGTAGTCCATAGAATCCAAATTTATTGGAAACTTTCTACTGCATGATAGGGAAGAATGTGATGTTCATTAAGCAAAACTAAATTTTGACAGCTTCATTTCACTTGCTGCAGGCCTCACCTGAATGTTTTTATGCAGTGCGTAGAGAATCATATTCAGATGTTTGCACTAATTTACTATTCACAACAACTGAGGCAACTTCCTTTTGGTTAAGTCAAGCGAAATTATAATTTACTGCAGCTGCATATCCTTTAATAGGTATTTTTGTATTTAAAACTCATCTAATATAATCAATTCAATTAACCATTGTGCAACACTATGTGAAAAATCCTAACTAAAACAAATGAGTCTACAACGCTAATATGGCGTTTTAAACGCTTTAAAATATAAACTAAAATGTATTTTCAGCTTTATTAATGCACTATTTTAAATAAACACACAAGGAAACGGCCCAGAAAGAATAAAACTCTCAATCGAGTGCTCTGTTCCGTTTGGCATTTTTGCTCTTGTTTATGTCAGAATAGCCAACATCTTATAGCATTGCTGTCACACAAAATATCTTAAGATTTTTCTAAAATATTTCCAAGAAGCAGATTGGACTTTATAAACCCCTATTTTAAGGATCGAACTGGAGATATTCAGAAGCCACAGTGCAACTCTTACAACTTCACTATGTGGTTCTATAAAGATTAAACATGATTGATGTGTACACGAAAAAGCAGATTTTCACAGGCCAGTTCCCCGTAAAGTGAAAATTCCTCTGATTCCAGAATTTACACCACTTTCTCTGGTCATGATAAAACAAGATCAAAACAATAAAATTATAAAAATAAATTATAAAATGTATAATCTAAGTTACAGACAATTTGTTGTGCCTGTGCAAAGAAGTGGAACAAGCGATAGATTATTTAAATTGTAGCTGCAAATATATCAAATCACACAATCACAGAGCACTTGTTCCTAAGTTCCGCTCTTTCCTCCTAAACACGCATAATCAGAACAATGCAGCAAGTTTAATACTACAAGAATAAAAATATAAGGAACCTATATAACAGCATTCCTTTGTTATTGTATATGAGAAAAGATAACCCAAAACATTAGTATTACTCTTTGTGGAAGACTTTGTTAGAACCATTAGAAAAACTATAACAGCATCAATTGTTCAATTTCCAGAGTATTAGGTTTGCATTTCTTAGAGTTACAGCCATGCTCCTGATCAGCTCTATTTCTGTTTTAACTGTCCATTTATGGCAGCAAGGCGTTTTCACTGTGCTCGTTCACTGTTACAGTAGTGGGTCACGTGTTCGTTGAAACAGCTATATTTTGCTTACTTACTCACTGAATTAGGAGTTTGAGGAGTGGTATCGCATAATTGTTTGGTTAGTTTTATTGTTCTATGATTGTTTGGGTTGAGAGAGTCTACGCGCCTGTTGTGCACGCTTTATGTTGTTGTGTTGTTTGTTAAACGTTTGTGTTGTTTTTGTTGGTAATGTTCATTTTATAAAAATGTGCATAGTGCACACTATGAATAACTAGCGTCTAGAGCGCTGAGAGTATTACTGGTGAGTTACTTGTATATGTAAATATGGTTTGAAAATGCTGATGGGAGTGGCACTGATGTAACATCTAACGGTTCTCCCACTGTTAACAGAAATATAATCATTTGGAATGCGAGATAATTATACCCAAAAATCAAATTATATTCTTAGACTTACCTGAAAATATTGGGCATTTTCGAAACACGTTTGTTACTGTTTATATAAGATAAAGTGGGTCATTATAATTTTGAAGGTAGTACAGGTTATTTAAGAAGTCTGAGCCGAAAATGTTTTATGTCAACGTGTATAAGCCTTCTTTTCCTGTGTAAACTTGCATTTTTAGATAGTCCTATTTTAATGGCATAGGTTGTAGCGACGTCACAATTATACCTACATATTTTCACACTGTACTTAAAGTTTTGATTTCATATATTCACGAAATGGACTTCACCCGGAAGAACCGAATTGTCCAGCGTTCACATAGTTCGTGTAGTGATGCTTTTACTACATCTTGTACACATATATTTTGTCACTTTTCTGTCATTCATTATGAGTATATAAATCATAAAATTTAAATAAGTTCTTGAAAATATTGAAAAAGAGGTTTTCTTTTAAAAAATTTGTACTTTACTCCACAACATGGCGTTGCCTTTAGTGTGTTCATAATCACAAGTACCGTATGAATGCATGTGTTTTAATGTTGGTGGAATCCATATACTTCTTTTACTAGAATGAATTAAATGTAGAGATTGATAAATATCACTCGCTATTTGATTTGTGTGATTCACAGTACATTGAATCATATTTGTATCAAGTAATAGTCTCAGTGCCTCAGCAATTGCATTGACAATTTTAGATGAAGTAGTCCACTTGTACTTTTCATTATATTCTAACTTTGTCATTGACAGTTTCCCTTGCAAGTCACTTCCCATGTCATCCCGCTTTTAAATGTGTAGGTAAACTTGCTGTAATGGTGAACAAGCTGGATCCCCAAAGCACCCAACACTTCCCCTCTGACCAACCGACTTTATGATGATGTCAGGTTCCCTACTACCTTCCTATCCATGCTATCCACATGTTTGCACTAATGGAGTGGGATGTTAAAGGGAAACCATGTAAGTTTATTTGAATGGGGAAATATTCCCAGCAATCTGTGTTAACGTTGTAATAAGTTTGTCATGATTTTACAGTTCTCATGTTTGCATAGTATCCTTAGATTTATTATTTATTTAATTGATAGTATGGGATCAGAGAAAGAATAATTTGCATCTGAAAGTAACACAGGTTTAATTTATATATTAAAGGATACAAGTTCACAACAATGTGATGAATGATGTGATAAATTTTGTCATTATTTGTCTGTTCTCATATTCACATAGTATCAATAGATATTTATTTGTTTATTTTAAAGAATGGGGACAGGGAAAGGATAATTTACATATGAAACAAGTTAGTGGACAAAGCAAACAAGGTATAGGAAAATACTGTATACCCACGACAAGAAGGGTAGAGGGGAATGAAGGGCAGAGGAGTTTGAACTGTTTATCTGCTTCGGTAGCGGATCTGTTTACTAGGAGATGAGTGTATGAGAGTACATATGAGTCACCCATGCTGCCAGATCTAATGTTTGTTGCAGTAAATGCAGCAATAGGTATTATGTATGGGTGAGTTATGTGACAACACTTGTGTATTTTAAACGGGCCTTCTGTCCTTGTCATACTTGGAAGACGAGCATAAACACCGAGGGGACAGCAAATGTGATTATGTTGCACATTCCTGTAGCTTGCCTTCTTGTCCTGGGCAAACAGTATGCACAACAGCAAATACGTTTACATAATTGAGATGTCCAGGAAGAGCATATCAAGTAAAGTATGCTCACTGCAGGTATGATAGTCGCAATCAGGTCATAATGACAGCAGTTTTATTCATCTGCAAGTGCAAGATGGTGACAGTGGCTTTGAAAATGTGCCTTACAAGCAGATACTTTAGACATGTAATGTATGGTGATGAGACACTCGCATGGTATGAGAGATGTTCCATCATCCTGTGGAGATGGGAGTCACAGGGTTTGCATATGTAGTGGTTGAAGATCCTGCTTGCTCTGACTACTGGTAGGGTAAGTGTGAAGCGCTTTGGGGACCCATCTTATTCACCATTACTGAATTTACTAATTCATTATTTAATGACAGGTTTACAAGTTTGTTGTATCCAGCACCATTCAATTTCAGATGCATTATGTACAGGGTCGTTACCTTATATGTATTGATTACCTCTTATAAATCAATCTCTTCCTCAAGGTTACACTTTCTTTTGGATGTATGTAGATGTGAAAAAAAATTGTGAAAAATGCTTTTTTACTTTGCTGTTATTCGGTAGAAAGTATTGTAATATAAATGTAAATCTGAAGAATTAAAAGCTTTTATTAGTGGGCTTAGAAGAAATCAATTTTATATTGTTGCTGCAGGAAAACAAACTCACTAATGAAATAAATTGCACTCAGTTGATTAAAAGAGATAGAAAAAAGTTAAAGCTTTGTTAAGCAAAGTACATCTATTTTTATTTTAATGTACATGACAGTATTCAACAAAGTTTGTTAAACAAATGACTAGGGATGAAGTATATAGTTGAAGCCATTAATTAAAAAAAAATTACTAGGTATTGGAATATATCTATTTGTACCTTGCTTTGTATATGGAAGGTCAACAACCCTTAAAATTTGTTGGTCTATAAAGAAGTAAATAACTAAGAAAACTAGGATTTCTTAATAGCTTTAAGTTCAAATCACCAATGCTTTCTTGTGGTTTTAATTTTTTAGTGTTATACACACAATTTGAGTTGAATCAATACAATGAAATTTATTTCAAATTTCTTTATTAACTGCTGCTTTATTCTGGATAATCCTGTTGATGGTCTGTTTATTGGCCATTAAATTGTCAAGTTTCCTGTTAACAATTTGGATTTTTTTAAGTCAGATGGTGACTACTGAAGTGTAAGTTTGAAATCTTTTTTATCAATACATACATTGTGCTCATGTTGTGCTGAATTATAGTACATGAAAAATTATAGTACTTGAAAAGTACCTGCATGCTGTGTAATGTATGTTTAGGTATACTTTGACTGTAGGATAAATGACAGTTTATGTTGCATGATATATTTGTTTGTCAGGTTCCCACCTTAAGCAAAGATCAGGAACATTGAACATGTCTAATTGAAGGATTGTTTCGATTGTGATAAAGTTTATATTGGAAAGACAAAACGTAATTTAGAAACCAGAACGAAAGAACATTTTCATAACATGAAGTATAAACAGACTGATAAATCGGCTTTAGCAGATCATTTTTTTTCATTTAACCATGAAATAAATCCAGAAGTTAAATTATTAAAACAGTTAACTGGTCCGATAGATTTAATGGTTTGGAAAAAGATATTAATTTTAAAAAACAAACATTGCATAATGAATTTTGAAATACCAGCAGTTGATTCTGTTTTTAATAGTATTATTGGTAGTACTAACGAGAACATATTAATATTCAGCATTTGTAACGATGATGACAGTTTTGTTGGTTCTGGCTGACGATGTGGAAGAATTTCAATGAAATCGCAATCCCGAACAATTTATAAGAAAAGTGTCATCATTTCTTATAAGATAAGTGAAGTTTTAAGTTACAAACTGTTATATTTGTATATATCAATAATGAATTATTTTGATAAAGTGCAAAAAACTGCAAAAGCGAGTTGAAACAGACCTTTAGTGACGTCTTACACCTTTAAGAAGAAATGTACATGTCAGAAAATGACATTTTAGAAAATGAAAAGAAATATTCAGAAACTACCAAATACAAGATAGAATGGCTAAAAATTTAGTAACAATTGAGTCTATTTTGACACTTCATCATTTATTTTGTGAGGAAAACATGTTTCAGTAGCTATTAGCTCTCATTCTTAATTCCTCGTTTGCTCCTGAAATGGTTTCCTTATTAAATAAATGATAAAGAGTTAAAATTGACTCAGTAATTTACTAAATTGTTAGTACAAATCACTGTCATTAAGTACAATAATACAATTTTAAACTGAAGAAAGTTAAATTAGAAAGAGTAAATTCAACCTTTTAAAATATATTCCACTCAGAAGTGATATGTCCAATTATACCAGGGATTTCATTTGGCGAAAACTAAAAACTCAAATATAACCTAACGTAACAATATCAAGAGGTTTACACCTTGCACATGTAGACATGTTCAATGTTTGTACACTTTGCTCTGTCATACCTCATGAGCAACAAACTAAAACAATATGCATGAAATAGTATCAGGGTTGCAACTGGAGGAGGAACCAGTTCTACCCATCCCTGTATCTTGTTTTTAGTCTGTAATCTTTCCAAGGAGTTCCTTTTCTTATTTGAGTTTGATTTATGAGTCACTATGTTTACACTAAAACTTCACTTACTATGTTTTAGTGTAAACATAGTGACTCATAAATCAAACTCAAATATGAAGAATACTTCACTGTTAATAATGCTTCTGCTTTTAATATTTAGTTCCTTTTCTGTTTCACTGTGTTCACCATAAAGTTGGCCACTCCCAGCACAAGAATTCGGAGGAAGAAAGAAAGAGAAGGACACAGGGTGTGACAAAATGTCATTAATCAATATGATTAAGGTTACACAAATATAAATATTTGTTACTAAATCTCCACTTATCTTAAAAAGTTGATTTTAATACTTCTTTCTTCTCTCTAATGAAGATCAATTTCGAAGGCAAATCTCATTCGTCTTCAGTTCATCAGAAACAAACTCCGTTGTCAAGGAAATCTTGATCACCATGTTTTTTCTTTTGTTATGTTATGTTTTCAGCATTACCAACATCTGAAGACGAAAGAAACCTAAAAACAGAATCAACGGCTGGTATGTCAAAATTCATTACGTGATGTTTATTTTTTAAAATAAATATCTTTTCCCAAACTATTAAATCTATGGGATTATTTAATTGTTTTAATAATTTAACTTCAGGATTTATTTCATGGTTAAATGACCAAAAATTATCTGCTACAGCCGATTTATCAGTTTGTTTATATTAATCTTTTTTAGAAACTCCAATTTCCAGAATTTTTCCATGTATAGCGTGATAAAGAGCAAGAAGTGCGTAGTTTATTAGCTAAAAAATGCCTCCATTTGCATTACACATCCACAGTATTCATGCATCTGTGAAATAGTAAAGAATAGAAAGCATATAGAAATCTGGTCAAAACTTGAGCAGTGCTAATGTGAATTTGTGATAACAAATCTTAAGGTTTTATGGAATATAAAATAAGCCTTTTAGCTAACTTAAATGGAAAATGTTGATAATTGTATTCAGATAAAGGTTTCACATCAAAAGCATGATTCAGATTGAGGACTTAAGCATGGATTCACAAAAGTTCAATTGGCCCATTGCTCTTTCTGACAATAAGCAACATATAACCATGATTTAATTTGCTGACATACCACTTTGATGGTATGAAGCAAAAACTTCGAATGATCTTGCACAAGTCATAAGTTTTGCAGTTATAATTCCTAAAATTTCAGTTTACTGATGTATTGAAAGCACTTTGCTGTAACAAACATATATTCAATTTATATGACTCCCACTAGATACACATATCAGTTGAAGGGTATGAAGAACACATTATCCAAAAGCTAAGGTAAAAAAATAATTCTTATTAGGATAGTGTGCTTTTTTAGCTCAAGTTCTACGTCATAGTTTACCATGGTTATTTCTACTCACCAATGAAGTATGGTATTAATAATCTGAGGCATGTTTTGAAAATAAATGGGTCTTTGGGTCTTGTGCTTAAAAAAGAAAAGAAACATCTAATATTGTCGTAATATTGGTTGGGCAACAAAAAATTTTCATCAAAAACTGAAAATGTTGACAGTTGTTTGCCAATCTATCCTTTACTTTTTGTTTCTATGTAAAATCAAAAATTCTTTACCAGAAATGGTAACTTACATTAATGTTAGACGCCCCCCAAATGAATGTGGACAAGTCCATTACTGTTTACAGTTTATTATTAGTGATGCAGGACATTTAAAATATAAATAGTTCACTATCATCTGGCAATACAGAATAAATACATGCCTACTCTTACAAACTGCAACAATGCATAAACAGTGTACATGTTTACGGATGAATGGTAAATGAATATGAATAAACATTATGCAATTAAATGACATATGTTTACTCTGTATTTTCTTTGGTTGCATATTAATAGCAACTGTTACTGTGTGGTAAAATAGGTGGTGAGACTAAGGTGTGCATTAAATGTATGAACTTAAGATTTCATGAGTTAATGTGATGATCTTCCTCAAATATGTAATGATTGAAGGGTGTGAGAAATATATATTCTGAGACACACCATATTTTTGAGTTGGATTACAACTTAATATTTTATTTGACAATAATACCTATTATTGGATCATGCAGTGAGATCAATAATGTATGTAGTAGTAAAATAAGATTTCCATCACATCCTCGAATAGGATTCTGTTTTAATTTTTTAAATGAATTGGCTATCATTTGCAAGCTATATATAAGAATACAATAGTATAAATATATATGTTATAAATTTTCCTTTCTAATATTCATGGTCATGCTGTATAGCATTGCTTTTAGTGGTATCTCCAAAAGAAAAGAAAACAAAAGGTACATGTTTAATACTTTTTAATTTTTAATCACTCCAGCTTCACTTGCATATTTATTGAAACAAATTTTGGAGACTGTTGTCTTTATTCACTGCCCATACTCACTGCTGCAATTTTTTCTGTGTCTTGTGGATGGCATTTTCTTGGCTAGCCTTGCTGTGTATCTTTTTCATATGTGATATCAAAGTTTAACAAATTGTGTTTATATGTATTTCAGATAGTTTTTCCATGACAGAGTGTTCAACTCATTTTCAAAGGGCTTTCAGAAGCCGAAGTTTTACCTTAACTGATCATCATTATCTCTGTAGCTGTTGGACTTTGGCCTCTTGTACTATTTTTTTCCCCCTTGTAGTCTGTCTACTGCTTTAGCTTTTATTGTTCATTCAATTTTCCATAAATTTGTTACGACATTACCTAACCATTTCAAATTTGCTGTTCTGTTTTTCTTTCTGGAGTATAGCCGTTGCTTTTTTGTTTACATATTTATTCTGCACATGCTATAACTGTGTTACTCTTTATGCCTTTATAATTATAATACCTATTTCTGTAATATTTTTGTCATTTGTTACTACCCAAGTCATATATTTACTAGTGCTGCATTATTTAATCGATTAACCGAAACAATTTATCGATTAATTCTTTAGTTTAGATTAAAGATTAAAAAAATTTAATGAATTAATCAAATTGGAAATTAATTGTTCTTTCACAGTGGCCGTGTGTAGGCTAAATTGTGGAAACGTAGAGTCAGAATGAAAAATTCAATGCCATAGCCGGGATTTGAACCACGGATCTTCTGGTTTCCGTCCAGCCGCTCTGCCATTGAGCTACTATGGCCAACGTACCGATATGACATTAAATTCTCCAACCATTAAATTCTCCAGAAGATCCGTGGTTCAAATCCTGGCTATGGCATTGAATTTTGCATTCTGACTCTACATATCCACAATTAATTGAATTGATTAAAATTAATTGATTACAATAAATATTAATCAAAACTCTTTTAGCCAAATTTGGCGCTCTTTGTTTTGATGTGTTGCTTCCAACCTAAACAGCCTTTCTAACGCATCAAGCTTTCACCATACATGTAATGTTCTTTGGACTTTGGGATAATACAACTCCTGATAGCTGAAAGAAATCATTCTGAATCCTGAGAGAGTCTAAATAACACTTCTGTTGAGAAATATTCTAAGAGGTACATAACTACTATATGGCAAAGTGGGATGGCATATCAGAAAAAAATTTGCAACACAGAGTTGTTTACCTCAGCTTATCACACACACGGTGAGACCAATGTATGTATACCCTGTTCAGATATAATCAGTCTTCTGGACAGCAATGTGTCATACATCAGCAGGTGCGAGAAAACATCATATCAACACACGCTGCTTCCAATCGCTCTATTTGTGTTTCTTAACTTACTGTACATGAACTTACTAATATTTCACTCTTCTGATCGACCAGATAAGACCCGATAAGAGATGATCACAGCGCTGGTCACCTGAAGGTCGATACGCCTCAATGCTCTGTCGAGTGATACATACAGATGCTGACAGAGAGGTTTCTTTCCTTACAGCTTGTGTGTAACAACATATTGTGTACAACTGATTATTTATCGCTTGCTAGCATAAACTGAACTGTTCAACCTTGAACCGAACACCTTGCTTATGCAGCTATGGAAACAATAGCTGATCTCTCTTCGCAGGGCTGGTGGTGGTGTAACTTTGCTGTTAACTGCAGTAAGCCAGTAACGTTTCTGAGTTCATGACAGTGAGTGAAAGTTTTGTGTTAATAAAGTTAATATGGGGAAAAACATTATAAAAAACAACTGTATGTCAGTCTCACAAATCGTAGTAGATATTGATATAATACGTTACTAAATAATTACTTACAAAAATATTGTAGATCTAATTCAATACATATATAAAGCATGTGCACTTGATGCAAACACAAATTTTGAATTTAAATATTTAAAATTTTCATAAATAATGAAATGTACAGAGTATTAAAGTGTTTTATATAATCCTTACACCTAATTTTTGAACAGATAATATCTCGATGAATTGACAGTTTAATCAATTAAAGTAACATGGTTAATCGATTAAACATTTTGATCGATCTACAGCACTAATATTTACCATTGTTCATCCCTATCAAGTCCATAAAAACTCCTGAAAATATTTATTTTAATATTCTCAATATTTTTTCCTTTTTAATTGTCACTGCAATAAAGATTTTTACTGGTCTTAGAGATTTTTTTTTTTTTTTTTTTTCTTTTAATGAGACAATTTTAAATTTGTTTAAAGTGCTGCTATTCAACTTAGAATTCTTTCCTTTATACTGTCATTTAAAATGTTATTATTTAATAAGACATTTAATTTTTTGTTCATTTACCCTCTTGTGTCAATTCTTAAACACTTCTTTTCAGTTCATTGTATACTTCATAAACTCATTTGTACTGGGTGGTTGATTTAGGTCTGGCCACAATTGCATGTATATGCATGATTTGCGTGCACTGCAGCAACTGGTATGTTCCATTAGCTGAATGACCTGCTCAAGGTTACCTTTATTGGCTGTGAATGTCAATTACTGTCAGTTGTTGCCTGCTCTTTGTGCTGTAAATACTACAGTTTTTACATTGTACATCTCAAAACTGAAAGCTCATTCCAATGTTTATGTTGTGTATGAATTACAGTAGAATCTAATTTACCTGGATCAATTGGGATCTGAGTTGATCTAAGTTAACGAAAGTCTGGTATATCCAGAGAATGATGGAAAAACAATAAAAAAACATGTACAACTTGTAATACTTTTAATGGAGTTTAGAAATTACTGTCGTCACACTTTCACCTAAAAACACACTGTATGTATTGTAATTACCTATGTTTTTGCACTGTACACAATGTAGCTACAAACTAGTTAGTAGTAAAAACAACAGTGAACTTCTGCTGTCTCAGTTTAGTGTATCACTTACGAGCAGCACGATCTTGCATCCGCTTTAAGATTAGAACTTCGTTTGGCAATGTTTCGGCTTGACTCTGAAATAAAGCATTAATTTCTCTATGTTTGCTACTCCTTGTGCATGAGTCATATCACAGCTGGTTCATCAAAATTCAACATTTATTTTTTTCTTCTTCTTCAGTCTTGTTTTCTGGCAAGTCGCGCACACCAGGCCACAACTTTTCGATGACTTCATCAGTTTCTGTTCCGATCTAGTCTTAAGCAGGTGGGGTGAGTGCAATGAATTTTCCCGTTAACAAGAGAATTCGAGTAAGGTACCTTCTGAGAACGGCAATTTAGGAGAAACTTTCTTTTGTGCGACATGAGAATATTTTCTAAGTCCAAAGGTGCACATATACGCATGCGCAAGCAGATGACCAGCCGGTTCTGGCGTTGCAGCCAACATGATAAAGATATGTAAAACTTGTAGCTAACTTCTGCAAAAATGCCCCAGACATAGGTGACGCAGTCTTTGTGCAAAGGAACATGGTTTGAGCAGGCTAAGTTATCGCCCGTGAAGTGTGCATGATGTCAAATGACACCAAGTATACTGCAAGGGGGGAAATTGGTGGTCTAGGCCACGTTGTACAAATCGACGAATGCAAAATAGGACGACGCAAGATTCATCGTGGGTGTGTCGTAGAGGGCATCTGGATCTTGGGAGTGATCGACGAATGAGGTGCAAATGACGTTATGCCCCAGCAATAGGAGGGATGCAAACATGCTCTACAGTCTAATTGCAGTGCTCACGATGAAACTTGTGTTGTCTTATTTTGTATTCGTCGATTTGAATGACGTGACCGGGACCGCCAATTTTCCCCCTTGTAATATACTTGGTGTCATTTGACATCATGCACACTTCACGGTAGTAGCCAAACCAGTCCGATAAAGTCCGTGAGCTCATACATGTATTTCCTACGAAGCACTCCATTATCATCGTGTCGTGGGATTGTTTATGTGCAAAGCAGTGCATGAGTAACAAAATCTGACCGACGATAACTTAGCCTGCTCAAACCATGTTAGTGTTTAGTTAGCTATGTGGCACAATTTATATACTACTTTGTGTTAGTCTGCTGGATAGAGTAATTTCGGGACAAGTAAGACTGTTGGCAGCATTGCGTTCAGTGGAGAAACAAGCATAATTTGGCTGCACTGAATTCTTCAATATGGCTACGTTATGGATTAAGCAAATAAACAAACAATTAATAACGTTAAATGAATGCCCTCCAACACGAAATTGCACTAAAAAGTAAAAAAAAAAAAAATATATTAAAAATCACGGTTCTATATAAAAACATCAAAAAATGTGAAGGACTTAGAAAAAAATTGCCGCATCGCATATTAGAAAGAAGAGCCGCAATTTATCTTTTGTAAAAAAAGTCTTCATTTACTGCGCTAAACAACATAATTTTGTTTTTCAAAACTAATCTAGGTTATTCGGACATCTGGGTTAAACAGGTCCAGGCTAACAAGGTTTTATTGTGCTTTAAAAAATATATTTCCAGTCCTATGCTCTGTGATGTCATTGTGAGCATCTCATATTCTGAACAGGAAGGCAGGTTTACACTACAGATCAGGTAGAGGTGTTTAACGTTTACTGAACAGTGGCAATAATTTGATGAATGAATAGGGTATAACGTTCTATGGAAGTACAATTAAGGGGTATGCTAGTACAAGAAAATAATTCTGTTATATGTTTGACATTCGTATAATGCGGACTATTATGTGTTTCAAATGGGAAGGTGTTTGTCTTTGAGCGCTACTAGGTGAGCAACCAATCGGAGTCCTGCAGTGTTATCGTATTGCATTCTCCGTAAGTGGTGTGTGCCGAGCGGCAAACTAATCAATCTCTAATCAATACTATTCGTGCTAAGACAGAAATTCAGATTTTGCAAAAACTGATCCATCAGGAAGGAGAGAGTAATGTATTTAACATAACCATAAAAATCCATTATTTTTAGCTCAAATAGTTTTCTTAATACAAATAAATAAAGTAGATGACATATTATAACAGTGCATTGCGACGTAAGCACTGTAATAAGTATTGGTTGGCATGTATGCGTGAAAGTATATTTGAAATTACTCAGAACTGAAACGTAAACATTTGACATGACGTGGTAAAAGAAATATGTACTTTGAATAAGCCAAGGTGTTCGTTAAATTCGACGATAGGAAACGATACACTTCTTGCTAGTCTGGCAGAACATGTCTGGTCACATTATATCTTTGTTTATGAATTGTTCGTAATCTCTATTTACTCTAGAGTTCAAAGCAGCATTATTAAGTTATTCTTCCATGAAAAAGTGTATTAGCTGGATCAATGAGACGCGATCCATCATCCCCCACTTACTACTGCGAGAACAATCCAATAGAGGAGGCTCAAATGTTGTTGCAAACAGAAATAATATTTTTAAACTGACTGAAGCTGAACGACTTATTCACGAAGAAATTGACAAGGAACACAACAAGACTGGGAAAACTGCTTGAGACATAAGATAAACTACAAGAAGTTGAGTTTTGGAAAGAAATAGCATGCAGCAAGATTTTGAAACCTATCATCATAAATTTGCAATACTCAGACATTGAAGACAGTGACAATGACGAATTATCTCTTAACGTAAGTAACATTCACAGCTATACGGATGCACTGCTGGCGTTTTCGTTGGATTAGAAAAATAAGTAATTCATAAACTATAAGTAACTTTAAATATTTAAAACATTTGTGTAATATACAAATATTCATGTTGCAATTGTGATTACAACAACTGCAATATTATAAAACTTTGGAAAATTCAGTTTGCATTCCCTTACGTCTAGCGGCACGTTCACTTGCAAGTGTGTTTTAGAGAGGGAAATATAAAAGGATTGGGGATAACGAGGTGGCAATGGTGAAGGCTCTAACGCATTTGATTGGCTACAGGTGAGAACTCTTCCCATTTGAAACACATATTACTTAATTATTATCTTACAAATCAAATTAATACATGTAATAAATAAACAAATTATTAGTTTAATGCTCCTAAAACAACTCAGCAAAAAGTTTCCATCATTCTAGGTATCTTATCATTATTTCTTTCCAGATCGTATTATATTGCTGCAGATATCATTCCTCTAAAGTTCTAATGTTAAATCAATACGTGATGATAGTTTAGGCATGTTCATCAGTTGTATACTTTCTGATTTATTACAAGAATATTATCACATACTTAGCACATAGCCTTAATGGTGTATCTCTACAAACACCTCCCATGACCAAGGTTTTTCAAGAAATAGCTGGAGCTGGGCCAGTGTTTTTTTTTTTAATCATTATCCTTTCCATTTAATTTAGATTATGTGAGCACAAAGCAGTTTTTCTGAACAGAACTGCCCATTTTTGTTTCTTAAACACTGATATTTCTAACTACAGCCACTTAACATTTATCTCTTGTAAGGGACCAACATGTACAATAACCTGAATACTGTACCGATTTATGCCTAATTTACAGTACGATTACACTGGGATGAGAAAGTGGGATTTTTTAAATTCAGGAAGTATCATGTAGTGTTTAAAATGAGATTAAAGCCTGCAAAATGAATTGCATGTCAATCTAATAGCTCTAATGATTTTAGTATTACATCACATTAATATGGTTAGTATTAATACAAAAGTGAATCGAGAAGATATTGACACATTGCTTCACTCACACTGTTTATTCACAGGACATGTTTCAAGAGCTCTCGCTCCTATCATCAGCTGATACTCGACTAGTGCAAGTTGTAGTGGTTTCCTCTTTCTCTGTTTTGTGAATAGATGGCGTGATGTACTTGTCAAAGATGTCTGGTGGTGGACCACCATGTATTACTAAGTGTTTACTTAGATCATCCTCAGCAGAGGATTGTTAGGAGTGTCCTAACGACACACATTCTAAGTAAACAGTAATATATGGAACATTTAGTACTAGTTTGACTTAAAAATACATTAATTTGGCTTTATTATATCATAGTCCAACTCAAAAGAATATTTTTAAAGTTTATTTACTTTTTCTTTAATGTTGATATAACCACTAAGAAGCATAACACAGTGAATTAATTTTGGAAGTGAATGTGAACAAAACTTTACTGGTTGTTGAAATCACCTTATAAGGATAAGGAAAACTTGAAATAGCCTTTCCTAGGCAATTGTAATGACAAATTGGCATCTTTAAATGGTTCTAATTTATTTTTGAGTTTGATTTATGAGTCGCTATGTTTACACTCAAACTTCACTTACTTTTAATATTTATGGTTCTAATTTAGTTGATTTCGTGTATCACCCTTAGTTTGCCCTGCTTTCTTCGTCACATGCTTTGTAAAACATTTGTCATCGGAAACGTATGTGTGTAAACTATGTAGACAGATTATTAAATTATAGATGAGCCATATTTATTACAGATCAGCTTCACTTACGTACCTATATTGAGGACATGTTTTGCAAACTCGTTCGCATCGTCAGCTCTAAGTCACATTAGAGCCGACGATGCGAACGATAGTTCGCAAAACGTGTAAGTGAAGCTGATGTGTAATAAATACGACTCATCTATAATTTAATAATTATTTTGCTTCACTGTGGTGTTCCAATACAGTTAAATTTCGATATATGTAGACGGATTTGTGAATGCTACCACTTAGAATTATGTAGCAAAAGGCAATTATCTATCAGAGAATATGAAGATATGTAATTGATTTGTATACACAGTGTTCATTTTTATTCGTTATTTCCCACCCTCCGATAGAGCAAGAATGATATCATAGTTGACTGGCGAGTCTATCTTGAATTAAAAGTGCCTCTACAGAGAAGAAGCGGTAATGTTTGCGGAACAGTAAGCAAATTGCAGCGCTCTGAGTGTGCTTGTGCTCATAACTACTACAACCAGCCTTCCCTTTTACCCCTCTTACAGTAATGGTGATTATTGGATACCATCTCACTGTGGAATTTCTGGCAATGAGCAAGCAGATATGTTGGCCAAGAAGGGTTCCAAAATATCTCAAACAATGAAACAAAATATCCCCTATGAAACAGTTAAAAGATTAATCAAAAACATCTTCACAAAACTGTATAACAACTATCTAGTTTCCTCTGAAAAACTTAATTGGAAAGATCTCCAAAACAAACTAAAGACAATTCCAGAACTACCTCGAAAATCTTCAGTAGCAATATTCAGATTAATCACAGGCCACGATTGTTTGAATGGACATTTATTCAAGGTTGGATTAACAACTTCTCCACAGTGCTGTTTATGTGGTAAAGACGATTTAATGAACATCGATCATCTAACTGTATGTGAAACTCTCCAAAATCAAGATCTAGTCTCCAAATATTGGGAAACCAGAAGAAAAATGATTTTATTACCAAATTCTGAGAATTAAATACACACACACACACACACACACACACACACACACACACACACACACATTCTAGTACATAGGTAGCAGGTTTCTACTCTAAGGATAGCACCTTGGCTATGAAGACAAAGCACCATGTCTTCATGATTGAATGCTATTTTTGTGCTGGCATTAAAATTGATGCGACATATAAATATAACTTTAATCATTTCTTCACACTAGCCATATATAGGCTAAGGTCTTTCATTAATAGAGTCAGCATGAAAAATTCAATGCCTTGGCCAGGATTTGAACCACTGATCTGGTTTCCATCCAGTCGCTCTAACCCATTGAGCTACCATGGCCAACTTGCCATCACGACATTAAATTCTCCATTTGACTCGTATATTTCCCCGGTAGACCACTAGGGGTTCTCGCATTCGAGATACACCATTTGTGGCGACTTACTATCGTAAGTACTTGAGTCCCAGGCTTCATCATTTAACTCTTATTATTTTAGTTAATTGATGGAAATTAATCATTTCTTCACACTAGCCATATATAGGCTAAGGTCAACATAATTAATCATATATATTATAAATATATAATATAAATTATCTGTTTCTTGCCCACCTCCGTGTCCTCCCACCAAGAGGTTGCAAGTTCGAATCTCGCTAAGGACGAGTTACTTGGATAAGTACAAAAGTGAATCGAGAATATATTGACACATTGCTTCACTCACTCACCTTACTTGGATAAGGTTTTTTTTCCAAGGTTTTCCCTTATCCTACGAAGACGAATGTCAGGTAATTCTGAGCCCTAGGGACCGTGGACTCATTTGTGTATCGTATCATCCATTTCATTCATTCACTCATTGATTTATTTATTCGTCGTTTGATATGACGTGCAGTGTTGAAAGGACAAACAAATTCTGTTTCTTTACTAAAATGTTTTGAAACTAATAATGTTATTAATTTGACATTCCTTTATTAAATTATATATAGTTAAGTTTTATATCTTAACAGAGAAATGCCAAATTGCAAGATATTGTTTGTATTTATCTGTCATTTGTAATGTTCACATTCATTAAAACGAACTACAACAGTTATCGTATCTGCGCACCAGGCGAAATTATACAGCTTTATATTACACGGGCACGACCCACCTCTCAAATAGTATATTTACATGCCGGTAGAGGGAGGCCTCAAAGCTGCTGTCAGCATATCAAATATGATCTCAAGCCACTAGGGGAATCGTATATAAACTCGCTCCGTCAGCAATGCCCTTGATGTCAAATTTTGCACGGTAAAAACACAGATAAAAATGAACATTGTGTATAATGTATTTTAATGTAAATCTACCTCTCTTTAATGGCTATTTAGCTGTAATAAAAGTATTAAATTAGCACCTATGACATTTGGGTTTGCATTGCAATTTGCTAATCATGTGGTAGTTGTGGGTTCGTGTGTTCAATACAGAAAAAAACATTTTTTATTGTTATAAAATACAGCTCTTAGTTAATGACTTCATTATAGTATTTCCTTAAGTTAATTCTAAAGTAACTGTTTGAAATTTAGATGATATGTGTTGAAATCAACTATTTGCTAAAACCAACTGTTCTTTCTGTGTGCAGCAATGAATTATGGGAGAAGAACTCCAAGCATGGGTACCCCGTCAGTTTACTCACATGTAACAAGTCGATCATCGGCTAACCTGAGAGCGTCCCGTTCTCTGCGTTCAGTGAAAATTCCTTGGTATCGCAAACCAATTCTGCAGGATGCTGTTCTTGTGAATATTCAACATGCTGCCCTAATTACTGGATTCTACTCCATTGTAAGTATTTACATTCTGTAGTGAAAAGTAACAGATTTATTAAATACAATTAGCACTTCTCAATAATTATGTAGTAGGTCATTAGATGGCATTCCATGGACCTCGAAAGAGAAATTTTGACTTCTGCTATTGATTTTTTTTCACTCTCAGCTCTATAGGTGTAAAGTAAGTTTTCAGTAATGTGTGAATTAGGTGCATTTGGGCTTAACTGTAAATGTTAAATTAGTGACACAGGTAGTAACAATGACATAAGGAACTACCAAGATTTTATCTCTAGTGTGGCATATTTTATTCCACAGATGTTAGTGAATCTACTGGCATGAGTTTCTCTCATTTGCATATATTTGAGTGCCATCTCCCTAAACAGGATTGAACCCACAGCCTTTGGCACACAAAATAGTACTCATCCAGTTGCACCACCCAAACTGGCAATGACTATAAAAGTATATACAAGGTTGACTCACTTGCCTAATTTTAGTAACAATGGCAATGACTAATTGATTTGGGAGGGGCATACAAATTACTTTTGTATAATTAAAGGCTGCCAACTTAGCAAATGGTAACTTAAAGAATCCCTAAATATAGCCACATTATGTGAATGGTAAAACATTATACACATTTTTGAAATTAGATAATACTTGCATTTAAAAAGAGATGTCTACTTAGGAATTAAAAAAATTGGAATTAAGAAGACCTTTGAAGATTTGAGACCAATGCCTAAATTGGGGGAATTTTATGGAAATTAGGATAAAACGAGGATGGTTTCTTGAAAAACGTACAACTTAGATTAAGTTTAGATGATACAGGATATTCATGTGAAATTTGAGCGTCTTGGGTACATATGAAATTTAGTATGGCCTGAGCAATACTAACCAGGGTTAAGATGAGACCGTAATTAAGTTGTACTTTATTATATAAATATAATTTACTCCTGAGTGGTAATTAAGTAGGCATGTCTAGTTTTGATGGTGGTGATTTTGGCCAAATAGCTAGAGCTAATAGTCCATTACTTGTTTGTACTTAGCACACAAATAAATAAAAATCTTTCTGTCCTAGCTTTAAATGTAGCTCTTTTTGTCATGATTTATGGTGATATCAGCAATGGTTAGTTTTATGGAGATTGCAACATGTACAAGGGCGGCTCAATAAATACCCATGTTAGGAATGAAGACAAAGTGTTTTCAAACACAAATTATTTATTTCTCAGCACTGTCAATTTTTAGAGATATTCACTTCTCCCAATGTTCCTGACATTTTTTAAACCCCCCAAAAAATTAGAATTGTCAAGCTCTGCAAAATATGCCTCTGTCTCCATGATGACCTCATTTGATTTAAAGTTTGTTCCTGCAAGCCATTTCATATGTTTGGGTACAGGAAAATGTGGGGGGGGGGGGGGGTGTGGCAGCAATTCATGTGGTTTTGTGGTGGCAACTCCAAATGTGCTGGGACATTATTGTGGTGAAACAGAACTTTCTTCTTCGCCATATGTGGTCGTGCCTTCTTCAATTTTTCGAATTGAACCAATAACTCACTGTAGTGATCTCCAGTAATTGTTTTTTCGTTTTCCAAGAAGTCAATGAGTATGACACCCTTCGCATCCCAAAAAATTGTCGCCATCACTTCTGGCCAATGGAACCGTCTTTGTCTTCTTTGGAGCAAATTCTGCCGAAGAATCCATTATTTTCATTGTTGCTTGGTTTCTGGAGTATAATGGTGACCCCATATCTCCACAGTGACAACTCGAAACAATCCTTTGGATTTCGCTTAAAGAGCTCCAAACACAGCTTCGAAGTTGAAAGCTGCCCCTACTTGTCCATTGTGAGTAAACATGGCACCCATTGGCCTGGCAGCTTTCTTATTTCAACTTACCATGCAAGATATGAATTGCTGTTCTCGTTGATACACCTATGACCTCTGCCACTTCATAAACTTTAGTTCAACGGTCAGCGAGAATCATATCTTGGACTTTTTCAATCACTTCCTTGGTAACATCTGCATGGCATCCTGGGCGCTCCTCATCAAAAATGGATGTTTCACCACCTTTAAATTAGTTATACCAATATCTAACTGTTGTCATAGAAGGCAAAAGGTCTCCATAAACAGCATCCAATTTTGCTTTTATGTCCTTGCAAGTTTTCCCATCTAAAAGTAAAAAGCGAATCACTGAACAATACTGCACTCTTACCACTTATTGAAATGTGTGTAAAATTCAAACTAACCTATGAATCTGCACCAAATTTGTTTTGACAATGTGTAACAAATGACTGCATGATGATAACACAAACTTCCCTCAGCAGTACATATATTTTGAAACACATGTACTTATTGTATCATCCTCGTATATGTAGTAATTGTCTTCTGCTTCGAATGATTAGTGAATATGTTTTATTCTTATTTAACGGTTGCGACATGTATTGCGTGTAATTTTGGTGCATTTACTGAACAAGTACAAATTCTACAAGTTTTAAATTTCAGAAGTTGACAACAGTTATTTTGCTCTGCCTTTAGTGCAAATAGAATTCATCATAATTTGACATTTGTAACCCAGTTTGTTATAGGTGCATAATAGAACTTGGTAACCAGCATTTTTATTTTAGTTTAGTTACTAGTGCTTCTTGTCAAATGCACAGAAAGTTTTGTAAGACTTCTTTTGTATGTGACTGTAGAACAAAATATGATGTGTGACTCAATGCTTATCTGTTTATGTGATACAGAGTAGTATCCGCTCTTTAAACTTTTCGCTCAGATAGCGATTAGTGATATCTGAGCATAAATGTGGGCTTTATGCAGACATAGTTCACAGTGAGATATCCGTATAGCGATATAACGACCCCATATTTCACTTGTTTCAGGTTCTTGGACTTTTCACTGTCACTACAGCAATATTTGATATATATTGCTTAGCACAAGCTGCTCCTGGATCTACACATTATGGCTATTATATTATGAGCTATGAATTTGTGTATGTGGGAAGTGTGCATGGTGAGTGATTTCTGTAAATAAGTAACTTAAAATTAAACATTAAAGAGGAATAATACACAAAAGTTTATTTATCACATTAGGTTACCTGCCATCAGCAGTAATTAGTGACGCACACACTCCTATCGTTTTAAAGTTAATGCTTGTTTCAGTGTTATCTCACCAAAGAGATTAAGAATATAAAACAAAATAAACCTTTCACATAATTACCTTTCCCCAGGGGCCTACTGATGTAGGTACGGGAATTGGTGATCCCGGGGTCCCGAGCCACCCTCGATGTAGGTTCCTCTTAGTGGTGAGGGGTCAGACAAAACACCCACCCAAGTGTAGGCCGTGCATGGAGACCCGTGTCAGTGGAAAGGTTTGTCCTGGTGGTTGAGGGATGCGCATCTGAGCTCGTTTCAGTCTTCCTCTGAATTCGGGGAGGGTGCGCATTTCCAATACACTACTTTGGTTTCTGCTTTGCCTAAATGAGAGGTTAGGGACTAACCCACCCCTAATCAATCGGCCAGGACTAGGAACTGTACTGATCTCCAGGGTGAGTGGAATGGCAAGCCCACTATATCCCCTGTGTAGCCCTGTCATCCCAGTGGGATGACCGCTTGTTGGGCTCCGTGGTGGATGGGAAGCACTGGGGGATGAAACTTGCTCCATTTATTATGGTACACCAAAATAACAAAATTGTTAATAAAAGTGGAAATGAAATAGCTGAGTCTTGTGGTCCTCGCTATTTGGTTATTTTTAGAACTGAGGAAGGTCGGAAATTTACCACCGTGAATCCGTTTATAATTCAAAAGGGTCTAGATAATATTGCTGGTCCAGTTAAATCATGTACTCAATCTCCCAATGGCACAGTTTTGGTCGAAGCAGTGCCACCGACGCAAGCTACAAAAATCTTAAAAGCTAATATGCTGGCGAGCTTTCCGGTACGTGTGGAATTACATAAGACACTGAACTCCTCGCGTGGTGTTGTAAACACCAGCACATTGGACGGTATGTCCAATGAGGAGATTCAGGAAATCTTGGCAGAACAAGGTGTGACAAATGTATATTGAGTTCACCGTATCAGGCGAACTAGTGCCCACTCGAACCCTGTTTCTTACCTTTGATCGGGTAGAGCTCCCAAAAAGGAGTAAGGCAAGGTATGAAGCTATTGAAGTGAGGCAGTATGTACCCAAACCATTGAGGTGTTATAAATTCCAGCGCTTTGGCCACACAAGTGATTCTTGTAATGGAGTTGCTACTTGCATTGACTGTGGGGAAGTCAAACATGATAATGCATGCACTTCACCTGCAACATGTGTTAACTGCAGTGGTAATCATTCATCGAACTCTAGAGAATGTCCCCGTTTTATGGAGGAAAAGGCTATCCAAGAGATCCGGGTAAGAGAGAGGGTATCCTTCGTGGAAGCCCGGAAACTCTTGCATATCCGTCAGCCTTCTGTCCCTAGGACCGTCACTTACAGTGTAGTTGCAGCTAAGCCGGTACCTAGACGTGAAATCGCAACACAAACGTGCAAAATAAATGGGGCAACAATATCGGAAAGAACAATTACACCAAGATCACATCCAAAGCAACAGACACCAGCACGAACAACAGTCAGCACCTCGGTTAAGTCACCACACAGGCCATCGACATCCGCCAATAAGAGCAAGCTGCTCATAATATACCATGCGTCGGAAATAAAGTTTAAGACCCAATATGATAGAACTGCCATTCTCAAGGAAAACAACAAGTCTGCTCCCATAAAAACCAAGACAAAAAGGAGCCCACGTTCATTGCCTCCGAGATCATCTTCAGAGTCATCTTCGGGAGAGGACTCCGACTGGCAGCAGTCATCTTCGTTGGTGGTAGTTTCCAATCGGTTTGAGCCTCTCGAACCAAAAGTTGCAGAAGGAAAACAGTCCTCCTCCTTAGAAGATATGGAGCAGAGTCAGGTACTGACCATGCTGCTACAACGGCAGCAAAGAAAAGGCAGGATAAACCTGCGGAAACGAGCCCAACACCTTAAAAAAAGGGGGGGGGGGAGCAAATTGATCTGACCACCGCTAAAATCTACGTAGCCTGCATATTTATTTGACATATCCCATTACTGTCGCCATGGTTATCCTACAATGGAACATACGAGGTTTAAGAGCACATCAACCAGAGCGTGAACTTTTGCTCAATAAGCGTGACCTCTTGTTGGTATGCTTACAAGAGACTAAGCTATGACCACAAGACAATTTTAACATCAGACGCTACGCACCATTCACCATTGAGGTGTGATATTGAAATAAAGGAGGGAATTCTTGCTCACGGGGGCACTATGATGCTCCTCAGGGATGACATATTTGTAAATCCGATACAGCTGCAATCTGACATCCAATCTGTAGCTGTAAGGATTAAGCTGCCATCAATCGAGTTTTGCATTTGCAATGTATACCTACCTCCATCTGATGACCTCTCGTTAACTGACCTTGATGATCTGGTTTCCCAACTATCAACACCGTTTCTCCTAGTGGGAGACTTAAGTGCCCATCACCCATTTTGGGGCTCAAATCGGGCATGTTCGAGAGGCAATCTCATTGCAAAATTCATGGAGAGCAATAACTTGGTTCTCCTGAACTCTGGAGAGCCAACGTTCCTTACAGACTCCTTTAACACCTATTCCCACATTAATTTGGCAATTTGTTCATCCCAGTTAGCAGTTTCATTACAATGGAATGTCATCTGTGATTTACATTCCAGTGACCACTTTCCATGTCTTCTTAGTCTCTTGGCACAAGATGTGTCTCCCTCACGTATACCTAGCTGGCGCTTTGAACATGCCAACTGGAACCTTTACACCCAGGCTGTTCTTAATTACAATGATCACGATTCTGTGAATGATTTAGTTGATCATCTCACAGAGAAATTCTTTCCGCTGCAGAACAGTCTATTCCACGTTTGACCACCCACCCCAGTCGATTTCCTGTCCCATGGTGGACGAAAGACTGCCGGAATGCTATTCGTGCTCGTAGACGTGCTCTAAGGGTATTCCAACGACACCCTACCCTAGGTAACCTAATTGAGTACAAGAAAGCGTGTGCAAAGTCTAGGCAAATAATTAAGGATAGCAAAGAGACCTCATGGAACAATTTCGTATCATCTTTTAACAGACGTACACCTTCATCTGTTGTATGGGGTAAGTTAAGGCGCGTGGCCGGAAAATTGACCCACTTGCCAATCGCTGGTCTGAAAACATTTACAGGAGTTGTTGTTGATCTGTTTCACGTGGCTAACACCTTCTGCTGTGCTTTCGCTCAAGTATCTAGCTCAAATAATTATGCTCCTGATTTCATCTCCATTAAGAATCAGGTAGAATCCCAAGGTTTCATGTTTAGTTTCAGAAACCTTGAAGATTATAACCGCCTCTTCACCTTGGCAGAGTTAGAACACGCTCTTTCATCTTCACGACTGTCAGCACCAGGACCGGACGGAATCTACATTCAAATGTTACAATATCTGTCACCTGAAGGTAAGGCATTCCTGCTCGAGGTCTATAACCATGTTTGGGTTGATGCCACGTTTCCTGACAAGTGACGAGAAGCCACCATTATACCTATCTTGAAAGCTGGGAAGGACCGTCACCTCCCTTCTAGCTACTGTCGTATTTCCCTCACCAGTTGCGTGTGCAAGGTGATGGAACGCATCATAAATGGGTGGTTGGTATGGTTGCTGGAAATGCACAACATACTGAGTAACATCCAGTGTGGTTTTCGACGATGCTGTTCAACAGTGGATCATCTTGTGTCCATGTCGACAGAGATTATGAACGGATTCCTTAAGAACTATCAAACTGTCTGAATATTTTTTGACCTTGAAAAGGCTTATGATACGTGTTGGCGGGCAGGGTTGCTATGCACTCTGCACACCTGGAACATACGTGGATGCCTACCACTCTTCCTTCAAGAATTCTTGAAAGACTGCGTATTCCGAGTAAGGGTTGGCTCGTGTTTTTCGAATATTTTTGTTCAAGAGAATGGTGTACCACAGGGATGGATACTAAGTGTTATGTTGTTTGCTATTGTGATTAATTCTGTCTCGAAGTGTGTACCTCCGGGGGTCTCGTCATGCCTATTTGTATGTCTACTGTATATCTTGGCACACACCGTTTGTGGAGCGTCGTCTACAGACCACCTTAGACAACCTTAAGAATTGGAGTTTGAAAAACGGCTTCCGATTCTCCGCCAAGAATACATCTGTGTTAACTTCTGGTGCCGTCAGAGTCGATTACCTCCAAGGCTCCGTTTAGGCGCAGATCTACTAACTTTCGCAGATGAGACCAGGTTCGTTGGGTTGGTATTTGATAGGAAACCTAGTTGGTCATTGCATATAGCACAACTGAAAGCACAATGTGACCAATCTTTAAATATCTTGCGGGTATTAAGTGGAAAATCGTGGGGAGCAGATCGTACAGTGTTATTGCGACTTTATCCTGCACTCATCCGTTCCAAATTAGATTATGGTAGTATCGTTTATGGCTCAGCACGACCATCTGTGCTAAAGAGATTAGACACAGTCCAGAATTATGGCATATGTATAGCAGTTGGGCCATTTCCAACAAGCCCTGTTATAAGCCTGTATGCTGAATCGCAGATCCTCCTCTGCAGTACAGGCGCAATATATTATTAGCAAATTATGGCTGTGGACTTAATTGCATGCCCACACATCCAAAGTTTACACCGTTCTTCAACACCTTAATGGACGTGCATTATAGGAACATGTCTATTAAACCAAAGCCACCTGGTTTTCGATTCCAGGAGCTCCTTAGAAAGTCTGATACTGAAATGCCCAAGATGTATCCTAAGTGGGAGAGGGCATACGCTCCTTGGTTGTGCAGAGCTTTCCACGTAGATCTGGGCAAGACTAATACGGGCAAGACTAATACGATAAATCTACCATGGGTATGTCTAGTGTCCGAAAATGTTTTTTAGAATTTTTATCACGTTATGAAGACCATTTTGTAATTTATACTGATGGCTCCAAGAGCTCAAATGGTGTTGGTTGTGCTTATGTGTGTGGAACCGAACCATATATATACAGATTCCATACTAGTACTTCCATTTTTACTGCATAGCTTTATGCAATATACCGGGCCAGTTTACACATACGTCGACGAAAGTTGGGGGACTGCTTAATTCTGAGTGATTCCCTCAGTGCACTTCAAAGCCTATGGCAGCTGTACAACTACCACCCTACTGTGCAGCATATCCAGGTTGCCCTCCACGTTTTACACGCTTCCGGCGTTAGCGTGGTGTGTGCATGGATCCCTGGACACGTAGGCTTGCGGAGGAATGAAATGGTGGATTCAGCAGCCAAGACGGCTACCATGAAGTCCAGGGTTCGAGTATCATCTGTGACATCGGAAGATTTTAAGACTGTAATGTGGAGAGCTGTGCAAACCTGCTGGCAGGAAGAGTGGTCCGCTCTCCGCAGCAATAAACTTAGATCTGTGAAAGAACTTCTGATTCCCTGGGTTACCTCCTGCTGTTCATCTCGTCGTGTGAAGGTGAGTTTGGCTCGGTTTCACATTGGACACTGCTTTTTTACACATAGTTTTCTGTTTAGAAGGGAGCCTGCTCCAGTCTGTTCGTTTTGCAACAGAGCGTTATCTGCCCGACACGTGCTGCTAGAGTGTTTTTGCCTAGCACACCTTAGAACGTCTCTGCAGCTGCCGGCCAGCTTTGCAGAAATGCTGGCAGATGGCAGCAAAGTAGTGGAGAAGGTTTTTAGGTTCTTTTCTAGGTTAGATTTTAGAATTTAGTGAAGAGAATTTTTTGCATTTTGGTTTTATATTTCTTTTTATTTTGTTATGTGCATGTATTTGCTGTAAGTTTATTTACACTTGTATAGAGTTTTAAAACCATCTATATCTGGCTTTTGCCATGAATAACTTTTTAAAGGACGCTGATAACCTCTGCAGTTGAGCGCCCTTATACTCATATCAATATCAACATCAACATAATTATCATAATTGTTTAAATTTGTGTAATAAACAAAAATTTAATTACCCTTAATTTGAAAATTTACAGTAGTTTGAAACCATCTTGAAGTTATTACTAATTTTTTAGCAGGCATTATTCTGTACTACCTGCATTGATCTACTTTTTTCCTCTTATTTTGATCATGCTTAGGATTATAATGAAGTAATTCACATTCATCGTAAAACTATTTGTAGTCGGTTTATTGACACTCGTCACTTACTTTTCTTATATTATTGAGGGACTAGTTTCAAAAGCTATGCCCTCCATTTTCAACCTCTCTCCAACTAGCATCTGTTGTTGTCTGCTCTCCTCTCTCTGGTGGTGGAACTATGAACTTCTTTGTCAGATTATCTACTGGTGGGATTTCAAAGTTCATTACGTGGTCCTTATTTTTCCATATGAATATGTTCTCCCATGTTAGTTTATTTTGGTTTATCACTAATCTTACTGTGGTATATGGGGATATAACACTAGAAGGGACAAAAAATCAGTCCCATAATATTGGTGGAGGAAAATATGCATGTAATAGTAAATTACAGTACAGTATTAAACTTATGTGTATAAGATAAATATGTGTTTTTGGAGGAATTTAGTAACAGATTAAGGTAAATATATTACAGTACTTTTAAAATAACTCACTGGTTATGCTGGGAGATGTATTCTAGCCCATAACCAATCTTTGTCAAAATTATTATAATTTATTATAATGGAATAGGCTTTTTTTAAAGTATATACTTTTCAGTAGAAATATACATAAGTCTGGAACAGTTTTATTATTTTGCCAAAATTAAAAATCTGAATATATGTGGACTTTTAGGTTCAGAGTTTTCAGTTGATTAACTTATCGTATATAATAGATGGTGTGAATAAAGTTGAGGCAAGAACTCAAAACTTGCGTTCGACTTAGTTTGACATGAATAAAACAAATGTAACCAGATCTTTGACTCCACGTCCATGAGTTGAAGATACGACTGCTCTAAGTCAATGTGTGCAAGGTAAGAGTTTGTGTGAGTAAAACCCAAGTCTCACTCGCTTCTTGAGAGTCAAGAGTGGAGTTTTCTGAGGTACCTTGTTAGATGATGCCATTGTTGATAGAATATTGCAGATGTGCTAAGAATATAAAAAGATAACTAAATCTTAAATAGCTAAACCTTTATATTATAGAGAGTCCTGTAGGAGACTACAAATCACTTTATTGGGTTACTGTAATAAAGGCACACTTACAAAGCCACTGGTTTGGACCTGGTTTGAACCTGCAACCCTGTTATCAGTAGGTCAGCCTGTAACCAACTGACTCATCCTGACCGACATTTGACATAAACTGCCAGTGTCATCTTTAACAAGATGTGCACTTCTAGTTAATTAAGATTTTCTCTCTTTTTTTATGGTTTACCAGTTAATTGAATGTAATCCAAAATGAAGAGGCTATTCCTAGAAAATTCATTATATACGTTTAATTTGACATGAAAATATCTTTAACACAGTATCAACTAAAATTGTTGCAGCAATTTAAAAAGGTGCCCTTCTTGGTAGCGTAGATGGTAGCATGTCTGCCTCTATTTCAAGAGGTCCCAAGTTTAAGTCTCGGTTAGGGTGAGTTACCTGGATAAGGTTTATCTGGGGTTTTCCCCTGAACTGTTGCCATTGCAGTCACACTCTTTACTAAAATGGTGTGGCATGGCTGCTTCCTGTCAAGTACTTGTTCTATGCATCGACTGAAGGTCAAGGGCAGAGTATGGTCACATCTAAAAAAAACTTGATGAGTTCTGATTAGTTTGCAGGTAATTATTAATTTATCTCAATTATAACGGGAAATATGATTTTGGGAAATTGCTGCAACCTTTTTTGATGAGCGTGTATATGATACTGTAATCAAAGTTTTTAGAATTATTTTTGAGAAAATAAAATTGTTTGAAAAATATTCATGCAAAAATGTAGTTTGGTGTGAGGAATTTTCTTGATGTTCTTCGTGTTGCTTCCTTGGAAGATGCTCTGTATTTACGTTATGCAGTTCACAGATATAAAAACAAATGTAAACACATATGCACATTCTTGTATTGGATTTAGGGGACCTAAAAATATATGTTTCTAATGAAATCTTGGTATAAAATTTTTGGTTGGAATGCTGTACTCACTATGTACATGGTAGAAAAAGTAAAATTGAGGTGGTGCATTATCTAATTAGCAAAAAATGAAAACATTCTTGCAATATTTTAAGCACATCCAAATAAAGAGGGACACAGTGTCAAAAAAATTTTCACAAGTGTTGGAAGTCATTGAAAAAAATTCTGACCATTGGATTCAATTTCCAACTTCTGTTCCTGACATGCAAATTTACAGACAGTGGATAAAATGCTGTAGGCCATTTGGGCTATTCATTGTACCCATTTATTAAGAAACTAAATGTAGATGGGGATGAATGTATGAGCAGAAAAGGTGTTCGTAGTGTTAATGTTCAATCAGGCAACTTGTAATGCAGCAGAGTATTTATCAATGTAGATGTTACTTGACCTGGGTCTGTACATGACTCGAGAATCTGAAGAAACTCATATATTTTTAGGTCAATTACAATGCAACATGCTGATGCTCTCTTAATTGGTGATAAGAGGCTATGAAGCAGCTAGCTTGGCTTATGACTCCTCTCCAGGACCAACAAACTCCAGAGCAGAGAGCTTACAATATCTGCATTGAAGAGAATTATGAAAGGTGTTTTGGACAAATGAAACAGGGCTTTCCTATGTTAGAAAGCAATATTTGCCTAGCTACAGAAAGGATACAAGCATAATTTTAAGTTGCTTCACGCTTCACAGTGCAGGCAAAAAAGCCGCATTAACCTTGAGTCTTATTCTCATATTGTGCACTTTCTTAACAATCTGGTGCTCATTGCACATTAACTTCAATTTTGCTGCAATTATACATGTAATTTCAATTACAGCCTGGTACTTTTGTGGCTTAGACAGCAGTATGGATTTTCTCTTTTTCAGATTTACAAATTCCTATTGGAATTCAGTATTTTTGAAGTCCATTTCTGCAGTGTTTAATCTCATGAGACAAAAACTTGCACAAGAACTGTGAATCACGAACCTTTTAATCAACATTGCTATCAAACTGACGACTGTGTGGATGGGGTTATTAGACACTCAGTGCATCTGAGGTGATGGAGTTAATGATAACATTCACACCAAATATTAACTGATTTCATTCTATTCCATTAACTCACAAGCTTCACTTCAGAGTCAACTCACATTTCTATTCAATCACCCAAAGAATCTTTGCCTTCAGCGTTAGATACAGTTGTCGAACCTAAATTGTGCTAACTGCAAGAATGCATTCATCAAATGAAAGAACTGTTGCACAATTTATATTTGAATTTTGGTATAGTGTTTTCGTTGTTAGTTGATAATAGGCCTGTAATATTCATTTTTAAGGGAAGCAGGAAGTGTTGAGCTTAATCAAGTACACCCTGGACATGGAGGCATAAACTTCTTGAGAAACTTTCAAAACTAGGCATTCAAGATAACATGTTAAATTGGATCACTCAGTTTCTCTCTCAACGTTTCTGTGCTACAAAATACAATGGCAGTACATCCAAATTCCGACAAATAAAAATGGGCTTACCACAGGGTGCAGTACTGAGTACAACCTTGTTCAACATCTACATCAATGATCTTCCCGCTGTATCAAACACAGAAATAAAGACAGCACTTTTTGCGGATGACATGATCATGTGGACATCTTCCCCACAAATAGAGAAATCCAAAACTTCAATGGAAAAGGCCCTGATACTATTGGAAAAAGTGGACTGACAACAATTTGATGAAAATAAATACTGACAAAACAACATTCCACATATTTAGCTTAAAAAAGAAAATCCCTAAACTAAATCTGCAGTTCAAGAAAACAAACCTGAAACAAACATATGAAACAAAATATTTAGGAACAATTTTTGCTTCAAAATTATCTTGGAGACATCATATTGAAGCAGTAGTTAACAAATCAACAAAAAAATTTTAAATTTTGAAAAGATTAGCTGGAGTCAAGTGGGGTAGTAATCTGGAGACCCTGAACACCACATACAAAACATTTATCAAGCCAATACTTCTTTATAATGCAGAGGTAATAATTACAGCAAACAGTTCTAACATAAATCACCTAGAAGTATGACAAAATCAGGCCCTGCGACTAATAACTGGTGCAGCGAAATCAACTCCAATCATGGCAATGCAAGCCTTAACTCGGAAGTATCCAATACATCTAACTTTAGAGGAGCAGGTACTAATACAACATGAAAAAATGTTGCGGTTAAAAACAAAAAAATGGGAGAAAAGATTACTACAACCAATCAAGATGAAAACACAAGCAAGTTTCCTACACAAAGTTACGGAATTAAAAACAGATCTGAATCTTTGTAAATCTAAAGAAAACATTTTAATCAAAGAAAACCCATTAACTTTTGAACCAATTAATATTCAATTAGATTTAGAACAAATAGTTACAAAATCTGAAACTTCCAAACCTGTACTAAAAGCACTAGCATTAGAAACTGTGAACAATGGTTACACATCTACACAGATGGGGATATAACTTGGACAACTCAGGAGCCGGAATTAAGTGTGCACTGTTCTCATTCTATCAACCAGCAGGATACCACACAACAAATATTGATGCAGAAGTAACGGCTATTCATATTTCACTCCAACATCTTCTATACAGAATAGATAAATTTAAAAATGCTGTCATACTTTCTGATTCTAAAGCAGCATTATGTGCAATAAGTTCATATAAAATGACGTCAATCCAAATTAAAGAATGTCACAAAATGATCCAACAACTTCAAAAACTACAGAAAAGAATTATATTACAGTGGATACCTGCACATTGTGGAATTGCTGGAAATAAATCAGCTGATTTCCTTGCCAAAAAAAAGGTGCAAATTTAATTCAGAACAAAAGTAAAAACTTACTCTTTACATCCATAAAAAGATTAATCAAAAGCAAATATTAAAACAAACAAAACCAATCAATATCTAACAAAGCCAAAGATAAAAAATGGAACATTTTAATTAAAAATGCAGAAATTATTCCAGAAATCCCACATAAAACTGCAGTAGCAAAATTTAGATTACTTACGGAACATGATTATTTGGCCAAACACTTGGCGCAGAATAGGAATTTATACAAGTCCAAATTGTCCTCTGTGCAACAAAGAAGAGGAAATGCCTGAAGAACATCTTTTAACCTGTGAAGCCCACCTGCCGGACCCACTACACAGAAATATTGGAGAGCAAGAGAGCTAATGGCTTCATTGCCAAAGCCTAGCATTTGAAAACAACATATTGAGAACTGTAAACGTTACTAAATAATACAATTATAAAACTTAAAAAATATAGGTATATTAATGGATAAATAAATGTAATATGTAAATATTTTCTTATCTTATTTAAAACCACAGAATCATAATTAAATATTTTAGGATAACTATTTTTCATACCTGTTTTAACATGTTCTTTTTATTTGCAGTACGAAATGCCCTGATAATATTTGCCCTCTTTTCATTGGTTGGAGGAGTTGCCATATTTGTCACAGGGATTATGCTCATCATAGGCCTTAGAAAGGTGAGTATTTTCACTTTGCTATCTAACGTAAAATCAGAGTCTAATAATGGGTATTATTTATCTGCTGTTAACCTCTTTTTCAGTATTGATGTGTATAGTCCAAAATAAAATGTCAGATTTTAGAAAATATTTAAAATATTTTAAGGTCTTTTTTTCATATTGGTATATTGGTCTTTAACAATAAATTAAAAATGTCTTTAGCTATTTTACATCATAAATGCATGGGTTGGATACAAAGTAGTGATAGTGCTGCTGTAACGAAAAATCGGTGGGTCGATGAGCTGCCATCTGTGTTGACAGATCAAAGGACTATTAGACGAGTTTGTGCAGCAAGCAGGGAGAGTACTTTGTCACTCTAATGCGGTGTGTAGACGTTGAACTTCTTAGCAATAATGCAACCACTGTAACATCGTGTTTACAAAGGTAGGACAACGTTCTTGACTGAAAATGGATGCAGCATGAGGTCGGAGTATGCAAGAATGTTTTCAGGGATTGTGTAATGCATGTGGTAATGCAGCGTTGCCATACAGCATGTTTGCACCCCTGTAATAAGAGAAACGTTAGGAAATGGCTGCTACAAACTAAACTGTTGATGTGAGTTGGCTGCATTTGATATTTCTGAATGCCGTTCCTAGCAGAAGAGAGCCGTACATCATTGTAAATTTGAAAATCTTTGAAAGGAGGAATTTGTAAAGCAATTCAGGACTGTCCAAAGGGGTTATGAACATGGTGTTATGAGAAATGTGAGAGGTTGGAATACTACCAACAAAGCATGCTGGTTTCTCCTATACTACAAATGTCAAATGCGTTCAATTCAGCAGCAATTGATAATGTGGGTGTTTTTGATATTACCTTTAGTAGTTTTTTGGAAGGTTTCTGAAGCAATTTCTTCAAGAAGCAAACAACAGTATTTTTGGGTCTGCTTGATCCATAATAAAAAAATAACACACTTTTATTTACTGTAGTTTTAATTTAGGGCTCACAACCAGTTTTAAACATTGTAAATGCTCTTCATGGTTGGCATTGTTACAACTTTGCTTCATTAGCATAATACTGCCACAGTATTAGAAAATTAGAAAGAAGATTATTACACAAATAAAAATATTTGCTACTAAGGCTTCACTTATCTTAAGAAATTGGTGTTGATACTTCTTTTCAAATGAAAAGAACATTTGAAAATTTCAAATTTTCATTTGAAAGAACATTTTCGTAACATTAAGTATAAACAAACTGATAAATCGGCCGTTGCAGATCATTTTTGGTCATTTAACCATGAAATGACTCCTGAAGTTAAATTTTTAAAACAATTAAATGGTGCGACAGATTTAGTGGTTTGGGAAAAGATATATATTTTAAGAAATAAACATTGCGTAATGAATTTTGAAATACCAGCAGTTGATTCAGTTTTTTGGTTTTTTTTTGTATTAAGATGTTGGTAATACTAAAAAAACATAAGAAAGGCATGTTAACCGGTATCCTTGACAACGGAGTTTATCTGTGGACTAAGGATGCAAGTGATTTGTTTGCGAAATCGATTTCCATTTGAAAAGAAGTATCAACGCCAATTTCTTAAGATAAGTGAAGCCTTAGTAGCAAATATTTTTATTTGTGTAATATTTATTGCTTCACTATAGCTAGCTTCATTTTCTACATAATTAGGAAGGAGAATTAACACCATTTTGTTAAGTTAAGTGAAGCTTTTGTGACAAATTGTTATATTTGTATAACTGCCACAGCTGCTTATTGGACTGGGTAGAATTGCATAACATTTCACTTCTATTACTAACAGATCTGCCACCAGTTTTAAATCATTGTAAATGCTCTTCATGCTTCATATTTTTGGAGCTGCACCTTGTTAATATAAAACTGCTATGTTGCTTACTAGTCCTGGGAGAAATGCATACATTTCAATTCAGTTACTAACAGGTTTTCTGCCAGGCTGCATCTGCAAGTTCATCAGATTTTCCTCACTCTGTTTTTTCACAGCACTTTGCAACCAGTACTGTAATTAGTGCTCCTCAAACAATGGAACATTTAGTTTTCTCTGTGTCGAGATTTTTCTGTTGACATCAGGATTCTAACCTCAAAGAATGACATGGCAATTAATAGCCCATAAACGTAACTAGTCTATTTATTATTGACACAAGATAAAAAGTTTCAATTTAAAGTTTCAAATTTTACATTAGATGATCTCTTCATCTGCGGAATTGGTTTGAGCGTGATAAAAGTTTAAAATTTGCTCTAAGAAAAAAATTATTGTGCTATTTACATTTATTCATGCATATTTTAACTTATTATTTAAATGTAAGTGATTATAACTAAATTTATGTGATTTCTCAAAAATTGGGGTTGACAATTGAAGTATCATTATTGGTAATGACATTTAGCACCTGTAACTAATCATTTTATAAGTGACGAGTGCTTGTTGTACCAGCTAGCTGCAGAGGAGCTTCCACATCTCTTTCTTTAATCGTAAAAACTATTTGTAGTTGGTTTATTGACACTCGTCACTTACGAAGAGAGGTTGAAAATGGAGGCAATTGCCTTTGAAACTAGTCCCTCAATAATATAAAAGAAGTAAGTGACGAGGGTCAATAAACCGACTGCAAATAGTTTTTATGATTAATTTTGACATCACTGTTACTAAATTCCTCCAAACACACCTATCTCTTTCTTTGTTTTCTCAACTAAATAATTGAAAAGTAAGAAAATCATGAGATTGAATTCGTTGAACATTAAGATTATTTCATTTTTGTTTTGAAGCCATCTTTACATGTTGAGAAAAAAATGCTTTTAAAAGTGGAACACATGCATGTATACCATATCATAAACTTGTGGCTGGAAATTTCAGCCACAAATGCTGAGATGGCAACAAGTTTACGTCACCGCCAGATGCTTGTGCAGTGGTCGCGAGCCCGTTGTTGATTGAGGTGGTGTGGGCAACTAGTTCAAAGAGACAGGCGTGCAGTGTGTAGATAAAAGCTTGCCGAAACGGTGGGGGGGGGGGAAGAGACGGATTTCTCGAGAGTTCTAGTTCTTTGTTCTAGCCGTCTCGATTGTTCTAGAACATTCTGGAATGTGAGTAATCTATAAAAAAGGGAGCCCGCCCGCCAAAAGAGTCAGTCATTAATTGAACTCGCGTGTGTGAACAGCTGTGTTGTGGTCGTTGACCTTCAAGTTGTATTGTGTATGTGATGCAATTCTGGACTGCTGTGTACGAAGTGTGTTTCTTCGGAAATAAAGTTCAATTTTTGGTGCTTGTAACCTGGACTTTTAATTTCACAAACCCACAAAGTCACAATATATTAACCACAAAGGGTTTATTCCATGTATTTGTGTGTGTATAATTTATATTAGTTCATAAAGTTGTATCATTTTTAAAATCTAATTTGACTGTAAAGGACCATATTATGGCCATAATGGTGCCCTTAATGTATTATGTTGAAGTTTTCAGCTTGTTTCCTTTCTTAAACTTCCGTATTTAAGACAGTTCAGTTTTGATAAATACAGTTTTGTGTAACACTTTTAGCTTAGAAATTCAAGATCATCAATATATTCATGAAGTAAAATATAATTTCATGTATGTATAGTTGCCATACTCTAGTATTTTTTAATGTTCTGCATATTCAAATTTTCAGCTCAGATATACTGTACTGTCTGTCATTGGCATGTCACATTATTATTGTGTACAAAAGTTATTTATTTTATTAATACTGCATTTTAAATTATTTGCAATATTTTGTGTTACAGGAATATGAAAAGCAGATGGTACCCTGGTTGTATTGTTTTGCTGGTTTTACACTGTTCAGAATATTTGCTTTCATTTTTGCCTCAGTAGTGAATGATATGATATTTGGATACAACATTGGAATGTGTGTGCTATGGATATTATTCTCCATTTTAAATGTGTATGGTTGGATTCTGGTATACTCCTTGTACCTCGAACTCTCGGACCTCACAAAACTGGAGGATTTAGCACATCTCAGAGTGAGTGTAACTCATATTTTATGTACATCTTTATTAATAAACGCATGTATATATTTTGTAAATGTAGGAACTACAGGGTTGTAACAAAAATAGTTTTCAACTATTTATTTATTACTAGTGTACAAGTGATACACATGTGAAACTTCTACAGTCCTTCAATGTAGTACCCAGCATTGTCTACAACCCGTTGCCAGCAATGTGGAAGTATCGCTGTAACAGCTCCTATCTGTTGATGTTTCTGAGGGACCGTCCTCCCTGCAGAATCTCAGGAACAATTTGGAGTTGAATGTCACAAAGTGGTTCCTTCAGCTTTGGGATAAAATCATCATTGCAGGGTTTTAAATTTGGTGAATGTGGTGGATGGAAGAGCACTTCCCACCCCCCAGTGACAGTACAGATCAGCTACAGGGTATGCCTTGTGCTCCCAAGTATTTCCTGTAAAATGGTGGGAGGTGTCTGCAAAACATATTACTTCACAATGCTGATCTCAGGTTATGTTCCAAAAATGGCAGAAATACTGTAACATTCTGTCCTTTTTGGGCAGCATGTGTTAGAGTGACACCATCACAGTCTTACGCTGGAATGACCATAACCTTCACATTTGTCGGGGTACAGCTCATCACTGTTGTGCAAGGTGACCCATGATGCCGTTCATTGGATTGGCTCATAGGGATTTGTACGATTTTGCCCACATTTCATCAATCACAATAATGCCCCACAAGAAGAGTCTGCATCACAACCATAACACTCCAGGTGAGTTTGAGTGGAGTCATATCATAGCCATCGCTGCACCTACATGAAATCTCAGGGGTCCCACAGAGGTGACCTTTTGCATTCTTAGGTGATTCTTGAGAATACAAAACATAATATATGCGATAGTCCTATCTTTAGGGCTAGCAGACTGTGCCCAGATGCCTCACAGGCAGGCAGAAGGGCGCAGCCAGCACTTGGCATAAACACCCATTGTGGACAGTTGTGCCCACAAACGGTTAGATATAACACTGCCCAAGACAGCCGCCTATGACACAAGATACTCTTTTATACTGCCCAGATAAGGCTGCACTAAGCGGCTAGGTGCTGGGCAGAAAACACCCCACCCAGGTAAACCTGGATGTCTCAACTCTTCTGCTGGTCTGCAGGGCTAACTCATGTACTATCTGTTGTCGATTTGCATCCAGCAGTGCTGAAACAGCTTGCACATCCTTTTCAGTAACAGTTGGACGACCCAGCTGAGGCATGTGTTCCATGCTCTTACATCCATCCAAGAAAGCCCTAATCCACCTTGCCACAGTTCTGTAGGGTAAAGCCATCTCCTCACATGCCTCAACAAGACCTTTGTGGCATTGTCTTCGACTTAGAGTTATGATATGTAATAAATACGACTCATCTAAAAATTAATAAACAGAGACTAGCTTCTCTCCATAGTACATGCACTGTGAGTCTGAGCGAAGAGTCCATGTGCTGGAGCGGAGGACAAACATAGACAAACATGTGGTAAACCTAATAACAAATAATTCCTTCTGGTTGCACTTCCATGGCAGTGTTGCCACTATTTTTGTTACATCCCTCGTATACAGTGCAATTATTATTCTGATACAAGGTGTAATGCAGAGTAATAGCTTTTAGTTCTATTTTTGTAAGTTGATGCTGAAGTTTGTTCAGCTCCAGAATGTCAAATTGTCTACATAACTTTATTTCTTCATAGATTTTTCTAAATCACATTATTGAGGTCATAAAATAATATAACATATGTAAATGTTATTGGAAAGATCATATTGTTAAAAAACTTGAAGCAGTATTACTATTTAATCTTGCTTTACTTAAATATACCCCATTTTGAGATAACATATGTCAGTGACAATCTATAGTATCATAAATAATCTATGATCATCATTAAGTACTATTGGATTGCAAATCCATATATTTGTTTTTATTCCCTTTTTATTAGCTGATTTTTTCTTTTTAATGTATCTGGCTCAATTACATGGAAAGAGGTGGTTGATTACAAACTTTCAAATGCCAACATAGAATATGGGAAAAAATGATGAAGTCCAAGAACATCATTAGGACAGATTGATGGAGAAACTGTGTTGTATGGCAGTAAAGAAGACAGCAAAACTGGATCCATATAAAATGTGAAACTGATATGAGTAATAAAGATAAAGACATTTTATATGGATCCAGGTTTGAAATGGCAGTTCTCTCACCCCTCCCCCCTCATCACTCACTTTCCAGAGAACTGTCCTCATTGGTTTTTCCTTGCAAATTAGTCAGCTGATTTAGCTGACTTGCACTCTCTCATTAAATAACATCATTGATACAAAATGACTAACAGGAAGTTCCAAATGAAATTTAATCACTCAATATTTGTTTTGAATTGATCATTCCTCTTACAAAAACTGTTTCAGTATATCCTTTTACATGCAATTGAAGTTAAGAATCCAGAGGTTTAGGTTTCTGTTACATTCATCAAGCCAGAATTCTTAGTTTCCTACAGATGCAGTGCATACTTGTAGATACACTTGGAAGCCAAACATGTTGCAGATTGAACATAAGTATATATTCATGAGACCCAATCCCATGTAGTATTCAGGGATTAATTTCTTAAGATAGTGAGTTGTGTCTCTGACATCACACATGTTTGAGCTAACAGTTATTCTTCATTCTTTTTTCGGTGTTTTGTAATTTTATATGTGTAAGTTTTGAAAACTAGGAATGACTATCAGCCATTTTTGCCATAATAAAATAGACGTTTTGAGATGTACTGTGTTGGTATATTGTAGCAAATAAATTGAGAGTTAAAACAAAACGTAAAGCTGCTGTAAGCACTTTCGAACATATTCAAATCTTGGTGGTTGTAGTGAAATTATCCTAAGCAATGGAATCTATTTATACAGGGTTCTTTATTTTAAACCTAACGGGTGCAAAACATTTTGCCTTTGTGCGATTGGGTGATCCATATCTGGTTTTGCTCCTACATAAACTCTGCATGCAAAGCATGTATAGCACTCTCAGCTTATAAAAGTTGCTGGAAATGTCATCCACCCTTGGCTAAATAAGCATTATATCGGGAGAACATATCCCAATTCGCACGGTTAAGTTGGGCCACTTCCAATTTCATTTCTAATAATTTGTTTTAGTTCTCCCAATGTATGAGAATTTGTCTTGTAAAATTTGTCTTTCAGTTCACTGCACAAGTAAAAATCACACACTGATAGATTGGTGGAGCGAGAAAGCCATACACAGTATTAACCACTCTATCTTCAAACACTTCCATAATTTTATTCATGGACTCCTTTGCTGTATGGGCAGTAGCAAATTAAACTGTTTAGCAGTTAAACTGTCATTCACTAATGAAAGAAACCATTCCCAATGATGTATTCGTGATACTGGGTTAACTTTTTTTAAAGCATAGAGACTTGTACACTTAAAAATACCCAAAAATCCTAAAATTGTCGCCTCTCAATTTTGATTGGCTGTCTTAATTTTATGATAATATGTTGGACATAGTTTAGTAATTTGTAACTTAAAAATTCCAGACAACAGATTTGTCTGTTAGCCTCTCTTAGAACTTATGTGTTCTTTTAATGTTTTATGCCTGTCATTTGTACATTTGATTGCAGTTGATCTTTTATTGTCTCATACTGCATCATTTTGGTCTTTTTGTATAAAATTTTGTAGCTTAACCTATTTGATGAAGCTAAGATTATGTTATATAAGGAGAATACATTTTAGTTAAGCTAATATATACTCTAAATGCACCATTTAGGAGAGTAGGACTGTTCTCCCTAATTTGGCTACTATTTATTGTTACCCTACCAAAGAAAAAGTAATTATAACTGTACTTTTAATACACATATTTCACATTTAAGAAAGAAAATACTTTTTTTAGGCTAAGTATATTTCACATGAAAATTCATGAAATTTCTCTAGGCAATCTTGATCCACCATTCACAAAGCAGAAATGGAATTGATATTCATGCATGCATCTTTCATCCACCTTGAATATACAACATTGCTGAAACTGCATGCTAAAGATTTCCACAGGCCCAGGCCAAGCCCTTATGCCTAAACCTGGCTTCAGTTTGGGTTTGAAAGTAAAGATGAAAAGAAAAAAATGAAGGAAATCTTATCACATCTAACATGGCAGTTTGTCACGTAAATATCTTGAACATAAAACATTTTTTTGATAGAAAGTGATTATCCGGGCTTGTAGGTTGTGGTCTAGTGGAAAATCTTCTTCCAGACGTTTCATTTGAAACTGTGACAAACATCCTCAGTGGTGTGGCCGTAACACTCTTGTTGTACTCTCGGCTGTGACTGATACGGAGCCTCTCGATTTCACAGGATTTTTATATGCCTTCTGAGTGGGCGGAGTCATCTTCCGGCTGGTGCGCTCCTTCGTGATAGGTTCGGCCGCTGCTTGGGCTGGAGTATGGAGGGGGCTGCTTTTATCAAAAGTGGTTGGTGCCAACGAGTGGTTGTTTATTGTAACTACTGCTGGTGGTGACACACAAGTTTGGGTTTGTGTCCAGTTGGGTTTCATACGTGTTTTCCTTAAGAAAATTTTCCACTAGATCACGGCGTACAAGCCTGGATAATCATTATCTACCAAATGATTCCGGCTGTGAAATCCTACACACTATAAAACATTTTGATCCATATTATCATTTTTGAGGAAATAAAACACTAAAGCTTTATCATACAAAGGGAAAATAAAGATGAAAAAATTAACTTCTGACGTTTTCTGGGCCGCAATGTTGAGATGCCCAGAACAGCACAATTTTGCATTGCATACACATCCATCACAGAGTAATAATACGAGGGCCGTTTTTTTTTTTCAACCTCCGATAGGCTATAAATAAAACACAAGTTCATATAAAACAATAATTTTATTACCAAAAGAATAGTACACTTATGGTTACTTTTCAACATAATCACCGAAGAGATTGAGACATTTGTCATATCTGTGGACAAGCTTTTCAATTCCCTCTTCAAAGAAAGTTGCCGCCAGTGAATTCAAGTAGTCCTTGACGTTCGTTTGAAGGTCCTCATTGGTTTGAAATCGCTTCCCACCAAGCCACGTCTTCAGTTGAGGAAAAAGGTGAAAGTCACTGGGTGCTAAGTCAGGACTGTATGGCGGATGATTTGCGTCCTTGACCCCCTTCATCATGCACATCATTACGACCATCTTTAAACTTTCGACACCATTCACGAACAACACCATCACTCATGAAGTTTTCGCCATACACACGACTCATCCTCCGATGGATTTCTGCAGCACCATGGCCTTCAGCCTGTAGAAAACGATTTACACTTCGCAATTCGCACTTGGCGGGAGCATCAATAATGGCGGCCATGTTTACGTGGCTGTAGCACAACGCCGACTGACGACTGAATGTCAACAATGGCGCAGTGTGTAGTGCGAGAGCTGCGCAGTCACCGTCAGCGCAAACCCGCTTTCTGCTGCCCGCGTAGCGTCGGCATGGAGCGATCGGAGGTTGAAAAAAAAACAGCCCTCGTAAATGCTCACATAGGCCAGTTACAAACAATGTTACAACAGTATAGCCATAGCAAATGTTCCCATGCCTTCTTCCTCCACTTACACCATCCTGGGTAGAATACATAAATAAGGGTGACATGCAGTCATTAAGGAAGTATGCCATCAATATACTGTAGGACAATTCAAAGACCTCACTTGCCAGTATTTCTGAAAAGTGACTTCTCCGTTGGTGCACTTGGTGCATCTTTTACCGGCCTCCCCAGTAGTGGAACAATTTAATAGATTAGATTAGATTGATTTGCATTCAGTAGGTTCACTTGTAGCCAGAAAAGGCTGTGAACATTGAACATGTCCAGAGGTATAAAGTTTATTTGCATATATATGTACTTGAAAAGTTAACATAAGACACATATTATAGTATACAGGCAATATGAACAGCAATATGGAAAACAAAGCAGGGATAATTATATGATACAAAATCAAACACTTTTTAAATCAGCTTTCACTTGGCTTATGCCAGTACATCTCAACCTTTTTGCAATGGATACCATTCATTGTTATTTCTTAAATACATATACATTAAAAATAAGCTTTCAACATGCATCAAAGATTTATTAGTAATGATTTGTCATTGGGACAGTTAGATACTACTTACAGAGCTACAGAAGCATTATCAGGATAATTTGTCATTCAGATAATCTTGCACAGAATAAAAAGATTTTGAGCAAAGGTACCCTCTAACAACATTTTTAAAAGCACTGAAATTATCAATTCTTTCTTTAAGAACACTAGGAAGCGCGCCAAATATTTTGATAGTTTCATAATGCACACCTTTCTGGAAGCAAGAAAGTTTAGCACTGGGATAATATTCTGTATTCCATGATAGAGTTAAGGTATATATAATACACTAATTTAAGTGTGTCAATAGAACTCACATTTACCAGCTCTCGGATAGCATAACAGGCAGAGCTGAGTTTAGGTAAGATATAATTTATGCAAGCTTTCCAATCTAAACATCTGTCTACTTGAAGGCCCAGAAATTTTATGCTGTCGATTTCTTCTCATAACATATCATTAATCCCGATTTCTATTTGAGTATGTGACGTACAACAGGTTATAAATTTGACCACTTTTGTTTTGTCTAGATTCACAGATAATTTGTTCGCTTTAAACCAGCATGACATACAGTTCAAAGCATAATGCATTTTAATTATACACTCGTTTAAATTTGTACTGGTCACCAGGACACTAGTGTCATCAGCGAAAAGAACTGTACTTGCAATGTCCTTTATATAAAGTGAGAGGTCATTTATATAGATCAGAAATAATAAAGGCCCTAACACGGAACCTTGGGGTACTCCATGAGTTACTACTTTCCAGTTTGAAGTTTGTTTTTCATAACCAATATCACTGACGGCTACTTCAACACTCTGTTTTCTTTCATTTAGATATGATACAAACTAACTTAAATGTTAATTTTTAGTCCATAGAATTCCAATTTTGCTATAAGAATGTCATGATTAACACAATCAAAAGCCTTTGCTAGATCACAAAAAATTCCACCTACATGTCTTTTTTTATTTAAGGCAGTCAATATGCTGGTACCAGAAATTAAGTGCAGGCAGCAGTGCTAGGGACTAATAATGATGATAACTGAAAAATAATTTTGTTTTCAGGAAAATTACATAATCGGGCTGGATTAAGATGTTCTTGTTCAGGTTGGCCCAGGCTCAAGAATGTTGAATTGTGCAGACGACTCCTGCATGAAAGTGAGGAAGAAGTAAAATTTGCTGATCTTCTACATGCCGCTGTACATTGCATTGTGTTTGTATTTGTTTTTGACTAGTATATATCCTTTCTCTTGTTGCTAAAAAAGAATTTTGTCTGTGTTCTAGATGGGTACCATGGCATCACTGAATGCATCCACAACACATTCCATATCAGGCTCACGTCCAACTACTCCACATAGTACAGTATCTACAGCACCGGTGATGTGAGCAGTAGCCCTGGAAATATTGGTTTTTGTATGCAGCGTATGTTGCTTATTGGCATAGACTTTTATAATGAAGAGTATAAAAATTATATTGCATTTATATGTAAGAGTAAAGTACCATGATTTCACTGAACGCATCCACAACACATTTCATATCAGGCTCACATCCAACTACCAGTATCTACAGCACCAGTGATGTGAGATGTAATACTGGAAATATTCGTTTTTATATGCAGCGATGTTGCTTGTTGGCATAAACTTTTATAATGAAGAGTATAAATTATATTGCATTTATATGTAAGAGTAAAGCGCACAACATTCATACCTCCATTGTTCTTGCTTTCAAAATGCAGTTTTATGTTGAATGTACAGAGTTTGCATAATGAAGTGTAAAGTTGACATGGTACAAATTGGAAATGAAGTATTTTACACATGTAGGTCCTTTCAGGAATGTTTAAGTTTTGTATTCTGAAACTGCAGTCATATCTTGGTAAAAAGTGAGAGTAAGAAATATATGAGAGGGGAGTTAGCAATTAGTACAGATAAGAAGTTAATTCACGTATTTGAAAATCTTAGTAAAATGTTTGTACAAAATATTGTGAATTCCTCTCTCCATAAAGAAAGTATTTTAAAAGCTTTGTACCAAAAAGAAAAAAAGGAAAGGAAAAGAGTCATGAAACTTATAATGTAATTGCGCATCATCTTTGCGTAGAAACAGACAAGGTTTTGCACTTGGGTCTATATAGAGTTTTGTACTTCCATGAAAAATGAGGTGTTCATTATTAAAGGATGAACAGCTTACTAACCAAAAGTTATGCAAATCCTTAACAAGTACAGCACATAAAATGAAACAAGGGAAGCACTGAAGTTGCAGAGGCACAGATTGCCAACGAAGCGGACAAACAGTACACAGTGTTCATTTTTATTCGTTATTTCCTGCCCTCCGATTGAGCAAGAATGATGTCATAGTTGACTGGTGAGTCTATCTTGAAATCACAGTGCCCTCTGTGGAGAAGAAGCGGTAATGTTTGCAGAACAGTAAGCAAATTGCAGCACTCTGAGTGTGGCTGGGCTCATAACTAATACAACCAACCTTCCCTTTTACCTCTCTTATGCTAATCATGATTAACATTCTAGTACATAGGTAGCACATTTCTACCTAAGGTTAGCACCATGGATATGAAGACAGAGCACCGTGTCTTCATAATTGAATGCTACTTTCCTACCGGCACTAAAATTGGTGCGACATATAAATATAATTTAAACCGCCGCATAGAGGAGTATATGCAATGCTATCGGGCAATCAGACAAGTCCTTCGAAGCGTAATATTGTCTAAAGTGTCCAGGGAATGTCAAATTGATATACTTTAGTTAGCAACATAAATGTCTTAGGTTTTATAACTATATGATAAAATTCTTTGTCATTCTCACGCTTAATTAAAATTCTTTAATAATGTTGGTATCCTTATGTCTTTTAAAACCAATAGGTGAATCAAACCTTTCCAAGATACAGGATCAGTTACTTGCAAAATGAGAGACACTGGACGCTATAAAGTCACTGGTCCCAATCTAGAAGTAATAAATACAATAAATAGATATTATAAATATATAATTTAAATAACTTGTTTCTTGCCTGCCTCCATGGTATGAGATAGCGTGTGTGTCTCACACTCAAGAGGACGCAAGTTCGAATCTCGCTAAGGATGACGTACCTGGATAAGGTTTTTTCCAAGGTTTTCCCTTATTCTATGAAGACGAATGTCGGGTAATTATGAGCTCTAGGGACCCTGGACTCATTTAAGTATCGTGTCACATGTTTCATTCATTCATTCACTCACTCATTGATTCATGTATTCATTAGTCGTATGATATGACGTGCACTGTTGAAAGGACCAAAAAATTCTGTTTCTTTACTCAAATGTTTTGAAACTAATACTGTTATTAATTTGGCATTCCTTTATTAAATTATATTAGGTTATATCTTCACAGAGAAACACCAAATTGCAAGATATTGTTTGTAATTATCCGTCATTTGTAGTGTTCACATTCATTAAACGAACTGCAACACTTATTGTATTTATGCACTAGGCGAAATAACGCAGCTTTATATTACGTGGGCACAACCCATCTCTCAAATAGTATATTTATCTGCCGGAAGAGGGAGTCTTCAAAACTGCTGTCAGCACATCAAGTACGATCTCAAGCCATTAGGGGAATCGTATATAAACTCGCTATGTCAGCGATGCCATTGATGACATCAAATTTTGCGCGGTAAAAACATAGATGAAAATGAACACCGTGTATAATGGCATGTATTCATTTAGTCCTAAGATGTGAAACTGACGGTTCTATTTATACGTATGAGGACTATTAATGCACACCGTTGTGTTCACTGGAGAAAATAGTTATGTTTGCGATCATTTCATAAAGTTTAGTGTGTGATCTTTCACAGCTGTAAACTAACATAACATTGGAATGAATCTTGATAGAATTTGGTTTCAGTTATGGTAGTCATTTCAAATCATAAAACATATCCTAATTTGTGATTGGTTATTATTCTGAATGTACATGTGCTATAGCTTTTGGTTTTAAAAGACGTGCATAGTAGATTAAAACTGAAGAAATTGTGTCATGGATTTACTGTATAGAAATAACAGGCATTTCATTTGTAGCTAGGCAACAGGTTGCATATGCCCTGCAGCATACTTGGTAGGTCTTGGGAAACTCCTACTATAAGCAATTCACTTAGTATGGTTAGGATGATTATCTGTCGGTTTCTCACTTATTTTAGTACTGTAAAAGTTGAAGTTGTTCAGTGAACATATTGTCATGGAAATGAACAATTATCACAAGATATGATGATAATGGTATAAGACAAGGATGTAGTTTATCTCTGTTACCAATATCTATATGCACAATTTTGTTGTTGTTCCATTTATACTCACCTTTAACTGCAGTGGTCATATCGGTGGCCATTCTCCTTTCGAACATATCTATCACGCACACATTTGCACTCTCATTCATACTTCTAGGCTGTGGGGAAGATGAGGAATCATCTTGGACGATATTCCTGATGGTATATCATGTTAGAAATGAAATAAGGAAGAGTTTTCATTTGGTACCACCTCAGTTTTATTTGAATACTTGCATTTGGTGCCATTACAGCTCTCATCATCAGTGGTTCTCGTGCCTCTCTTAGCTGCAGTTGCTTCAGAAAACTGCTTCTGAGAATTCAATGTCCTTCAGTTATAGAGGAGCTTTCTTGCTGTCAGTAACTTATTTGCTCATTCATTCACCATTCTGTATTAAAATTTATGATACTTCTGTGAGTTTTTTAAACAATATTGAATGTGTTTTGGAACTGGGAAAGTTTCTTAAATTTGTAGCAATGTATTTAATGCCAGGGTTCATCAAATCCCTAGATTTTGAAAGTGGAGCAGCTTAACAGAGAAATGACATGTCCATATACTATGTGTATTAGAAGTTAAGATTTATTCTCTAACTGGCTGCTTAGATCCAGACACTGGATTGAACTGTGTTGCTCTTGTGCCTAAAATGTATAAGGTTAAAAAAGTATATTTTTGTAACTGGTACTAGAAATTATAGGGATATAATTGTGATATTTACATGAATAATTTGCTTTTTCTTTTTCTCATAAGCATTAGCATAGTTGCTGTACTCAAATGAATGAAAATGTTAAGAGCTATTATTTGATGGGTGTAACAGACAAGGTTCTTTAAACCTCCGTTAGCTGTGCGGGATCTGGGAGGCCCTTAGCTTTATTTAAAAGTTGTATTTTACGAACGAACACACCTACGTAATTGTCTGTCTAGGACATCTAACATTACACCTTACTCAAATGTTTGCTGCAGCGACAACTTTTTCTGTTTATTATTGTAGCTGCAAGAATGACAAATCAGCAGTTACGTGTTGTACAGGTCTAGCAGGCCCCTTGTGCTACTCTCGTTATATGTTGATGACATGTTTTTCTTTGATAGTAAGTTGTGGAATATTGCTTTTCCAGTGGAAGGAGCTATTAGTACTTTGTCGTGAGTACCGAATTCTATTCTTTGCTATTGGACAAATTGGCTGATGTTAGAGAAATGTTTACAATGTTTGTAAATAAATGTCGGAAGCATTAATGTCTTAGGACAAAACGTCAGCAAAATTAAATATGCAAATGGGAAATGCAACGCTCCTCTCTGTTTGAGAAAACATGCCTAAATTGTTTGCAATAACTATTTAGTCAGGGAAAACAGAAGAAATAGCTGATGACTATGAATAACTGAACATTTCCAATGACAAGATGTATTTTAAAAGAATAGATTATTCTCTTTACGTATACTTGATACAAATTATAATGTACACTATTTGTATTATATTTTAGCTGACATATTTAATATGACTATATTAATAAAAGTCATGAATATTTAACCTAAATAAAGCCAAAAATTGGAGGGAAAAAAGAAATACAGGCATATAATTGCATAAGTATAGCACGGGCCTCCCATGCCCCACACAACTAACGGTGTTGTGCCAAGGCACGTGCCTAACGGATGGTTAAATCAGAATTACAAATGACTTCCTTTGTTTTGAAATATAGTAAGGAAAGAATGAAATGTAAAAACATATTTGTGTAAATGCAGTTGAACCTGATTTATCCGTATGTCAAGGGGAAGAGGAAAAATTACTTATAATTAAGAATTGCTTATAAATGAGGTTTTGATAATACATCATTTTTAAAAATACTACAGTGGACCTGCATGTGTAAAACTTAACCAACAATAAAGAGAGGTACGAACCAAACATTATTTAGAAATTAGTCTCGCTTTATACTATTCAGTTAATTTGTCTTGGTTTCACTTTTCTTGCATTAAATGCATACAACTCATTTTTTAAAACAAATTAATGTATGTTAGATTTGAAGCTTTCATGGCAAGCGTTATTAATCAAGACTACGTGGGTGATCAGCTTTGTCAGTTTTACGAATGTCGAGCTCTTGCCTATGGAGTATAGAATGGCCGAAAGCTGGACCTTAATAAACCTGACACAACTGTTCACCCACAAAGCCTTGATTACATATTAATGAATTTATAGCTTTTACACTACAGCTTTTTGCACTGATGAAATGCCTACACAACCTGTGTTCAAGAGGTCTCGACTTCAAATCTGGGTCAGGGTGAATTATCTGGTTATGTTTTTTTCGTTAGGGTTTTCCGTTACTGATGACTATACATAGCTTGTATAAGCAATTCCTAAGTTAGAAGTAAGGTTTTTGTTTTGTGCCACCTCTCCTATTAATTTTACTTTCCAATCTAGCATATAACATTTCCTTTTTCTTTTCTCAACGGCTAATTAATAGCAACTAAAAACTGGAAAACAAAATTGCTGTTCAACAGGAAACACCAGATACCAAAAATTATTTTTACTTCTCATTGATTGCTATGACAGTGTTGTGCCGAAAGACGTATACAAGCTGACATCTTTGTCTTTTGTTTCCTTGGCTGAAAGCAGTTTGCTCAGCGTGCGACTTTGTCAACAGTGATAAGGAAAATGCTCTTTGAGTTTCTTTCAAGATAGCATATGCTGTATGCTCATTTAATTACATAAAACTCAGCTGTGTTTCACTGAAATTTAATACGTATAACTGTGAATTACCTATAAATGTATTATGTATAAATAAGGTTCTGTTAACATGTTTCTAAATTACATTTTTGCCAGGACCTGCAAATATTTAGGTATAAATATGAATTACGGATAAATCAGGTTCAACTGTAGTTATTTGGTAACTCCAAGCTATGTGTTTGTGGTATAATGGTATAATTTGAATTGTAGAAGTTTAAAGAAGAAAGAAAGAAAGAGTGCAGCGCCTTTCAAAAGATGTGAACCTTCTCTTGTGATATTTGAGCAAAGGTAGAGCTGCCAGGGGAAAAATATTTTATAGTTCTCCTTTAATGCAAAAGTTATTGCTAATTTTAATGAGATTGACTTTCAATCTCAGCAGAACACTATGTATTATTTCAGTATAGACATGATTCTCCTGTGTTAATCCTACACAAATACTTCAGATATCATGGCCACTGATATTGTCTGCAGCACTTTACATTAATTGGCTTGTTATATAAACTAAAATTTACACTTAAATCTGAGTTCTTGGAACCGAGATTCTTGTTGAACATACATTAATACTATTGCTTCATTCATCATCTCGTTATATCTGAGAAGCTCTAGCCCTGATAACATTAGAATGGATATATGATTAATGCACATGTTAAAAACATATATGAGCTTACTACTAATACCCCATTTTTTTATATAGTAAACTATGTTTCTACAAATATTCTTTAGTAATTTAAGAAATACATATTTAATAATAGCTTCACTTAAGTTTACTTAAAAATATTCAGTTTGGACAATGAAGGCAATGTATTTGTAGTGAACAGAACATACCAGCCTATTGCGCTTCCAACATGTTCTTCTTTTGTGGTCCCTGTTTCTGGTTTAAAAAAGACACATTTCGTGTTTCAAGAAAAAAATTTGGCTCTTCTTTCTAATGTGCGACACAGCATTTTTTTCTAATTCCTTCACACTTTTTTATGTTTTTATATACAACCGTGATTTTTAATATAATTTCTTTACTTTTTTGTGCAATTTCATGTTTGAGGGCATTCTTTTAACGTTATTAATTGTTTGTTTATTTACTTATTGCATAATGTAGCCACATTCTAGAATTCACTGCAGCCAAACTATCCTTGTTTCTCCACTGAACGCAATGCTGCCAACAGTCTTACTTGTCCCTAAATTACACTATTTAGCAAGTAGTACCTAAATTGCACCACATAGCTAACTAAACACACACAGTAGTCCCTAATTTTCATCAACTAATTACACTAAACATAACTATCCCTAGCCTAAACACTAAGTACAGTCGTTACATTACAGGGTAGACCTGCCTAATGTCTTCAATTAATTCTTGAAACGGGTCTGCTGACTGTTTTTTGCAGTCATTGTGCCACAAATACTCAGAAATGTGAGCATCCACACTGTCTTTATGAATGCTACCCCTTGTTAGATGATGCCATAGTCCTTGCCAGTGTGACTCTCTGTTATTAGTGTGCACATTTGTCACTGGGTCAACAAAGTGCACTGAGTGATTCACTGCGTGGTGTGCAGTAAACCCTCCAGCCATCAACCCATAGTATCCCCGCCAGTATTTGGTGTGAATGGTGCTGGTGAAATCTACGTGCTCTGCAATTAGACTGTAGAGTGTATTTGCATCCCTTCTGTTGTTGGGGCATATCGTCATCAGCACATCATTCGTTTCCATGTCAATCATTCCCAGGTTCCAGTTGCCCTCTACGATATGCCATGATGAAACTTGCATCGTCCTATTTTGCATTCGTCTATTTGAACGTGACCGGAACTGTCAATATTCCCCCTTGCAGTATACTTGGTGTCATTTGACATCATATGCAGCAGCCGAACCAGTCCGATACAGTCTGCGAGCTCATATGTACATGTATTTCCTATGGAGCACTCCATTATCATAATGCTGTAGGATTGTTTATGTGCAAAGCAGTGCATGAGTAACAAAATTTGACCGGGCGATAACTTAGCTTGCTCAAACCATGTTCCTTTGCACACGGACTGCGTCACCTTTTCATATCCAGTTCTAAAATAAAATAAATAAATAGAGATAGAGATAGGGGGGAGGGAGAGGGAGAGAGAGATAAAATTAAATTAAATACAAGGTATATATTAGTATCAATGGTAGCAACAGTAGTGCCTAGTATCACCATTTATGTACCTGCAGCAAAACTCGGGGTACTTGCGGCCGTGTCTCTTGATTGGGTGCAGGGTGGCATTGCATTCAGAACACAACATCCATGTCCTCAGCAGATCCTCATCAAATAATAATTGAAGGCAGGCCTCCTCATTATTAAAATAAAAGGACAAGTCCATTTTACTGATTTGTCGAGCCATTTTTCGATTTCCAACAATGTATTGAACACATCTTAAATATTTGAAGAACGCACAGAACATACAGCCTTCACTTCTAAAAGTAGAATAGGTACTTTTGCTGGAGAGCAAGCCTACTTTTGTAAAGCAATAAAACCTGAGAGGAAACATGGTCAGTATTTTCCAAAACTGAGATGCGCTAATGCATCCACTCTTGTTTTGCACCGGTGTAGGACAGATGTCTCGGGCATTTTTGCAAAGGTTGGCTATAAGTTTTACATATCTTTCTCATGTTGGCGGAAACGCGAGAACTGGCTGGTCGTCTGCTTGCGCATGCATATACATGCATCTTTGGACTTAGAAAATATTCTCGCGTCGCACAAAAGAACGCGTCGCACAAAAGAAAGTTTCTCCAAAAATTTTTTGTGTTTAGGTTTCAGTCTTAAGTTCTGCAGGCACTTAGGCTGGGAAAGAATTTATTGAGCTGAATGAAGCTGTAGGGATCACAAAACGGATGTATTTTGTCATATGTATGAGAAATTAACTTTAACATTACTTTGAAAATGCTGTTATTCTTCTCTGGCAGCTGAAAGGCTATTAATGATCAATAAGTAATTAGTGATTTAATTTTTAAGACATTTGTATATAATTAATACAGTACATGCTGCTAATTGAAATTCTATAAATGCTATATCTGTGAATTGCTTTACAGGTAGTACTATTTTATTTATGTGTGATTGGAGGAATTTAGTAACAGTGACATCAAAATTAATTGAAAAAACTATTTGTAGTTAGTTTTTAACACTGAACTTTGAAATCCCACCAGTAGATAATTTGACAAAGAAGTTTTCACCAACAGAGAAGAGAGCAGGCGACAACAACAGATGATAGTTAGACTGAGGTTGACAATGGATGCAACAGCTTCTGAAACTAGTCCCTGAATAATATAAAAATGTGACGTGTTAAAAACTGACTTCAAATAGTTTCTCAACTATTTTATTTGTTTGGAAGTAAAGATAAGTAGAAAATTATGTGTGTGCATGTGTAGATTCCGCACATTCCATTGTTCATACATATGCAGTTCAAAGATATAATTCATGAAAGTGAATCTTTGTTATCAACTAGATTGTAAAGTCACTCCACTGTCACATTTTGAGTGGGGTTCTATGTGTGTATTACTGTTTTATTATTTTTATTTTTGTGTGTGTGTAAATCATTAGTGTAAATATCTCAGGAAGGAGGGGCCATCTGATTGATCTAAACACTTGTTTCCAAGGTTATAGCAGGTGAGTCAGCTGTCCCTTATTCTCGAGTTTTATGCAATCCACATTTTATACTCCAGCATGAAAATATTGACTCCATTACTAGGTTCTACCCACGTATTTAACATGGATGTTAAACGCTCGATGAAATTAGTACTGATATAGATGTTATCGCATCGCCTGTAGTATACTCGTAATTAGATACCTGATGTTCTGCAAATGTTTACTGGAACCAGTGAATACTATATGTTAAACGGGATGTTTGCCTCACAGTTTATTAGATAGCTAAGTTAGAACGAGCACAAAACTGCTATGTGATCTGTCTACTTTGAAGGTGGTTCAAATCCCCTGCATAGGTATACTAATTTTTTTTACCACATAATGTTCACAATTTAAAAGTATTATTCTGAAAATTGTTATTATTTTTATTTTTAATTGTTTTATTTATATTTTATGGTATTGTTTGATGTTTCTTTATTGGTGAACTACAAGCAGGTAGTTGTTTAAACACACCTATAGGTATTGTTGCGATGCTCGAATGGTTACCCTGGCTTTATCTTTGTTAATAGAAACCTCTCAGATAACACACTGATTATTCACGTTAGAGTGAGAGGGAAACTGCCATGCTTCCCGGACCAATGAACGCATTACTTCAGCCAATGGAATTTTTAGGAATCACAAATGACAGATGTTCACTCCACATGGAGTAATCAGTGCATTATATGAGAGGTATCTATTACGAAAGATAAATCCATGGTAACCATTCAAGCAGCACAGAACTTGGTGCAATTGAAATAAGGATCATTTATACACATTTGAACACAGAAAACAAGGAGATTGCAGTATCAGAATTTAAAGTGGAAGAGTTTAACATTGCAGACATAGAATTATTGTGCTATTAGAAATGTCACTTCAAATTGGTATGCTTTGTGGCACTGAAATGACCCTTTTTCTATTCCTGGAACACGACTCCTCCAACAAAGCAAGTGCTTGAACTGATGACCTTCTAGGGCAGTGCACACCCTCAAGAACTTTATAATTAAATTATTATGAATTCTGTTTCCAAGTTTTGTTGTACATAAAAAAAAATAATAACAATGCTGAGACTCGAACCTGTGTCATTAGGACACAGGAGAGATCATAATCCCAATGAGCTATTTCAAGACTTGCCTGAAAGCACGTTCTGGGTTCAGTAGTACAACTTGTATGCCTGGCGCAATACCTTCGTCACTTTGCAAGTTCTGGTGCTTGATTTAGCTTTTTAAGACACTTTTAATCATTTGCTGGGTGTTTTAATATTATTACATAAATGGCAAAACCTCTTATGCATGTTAGTTGAGTTGCACGAGACATAGTTTAAGCAAAAATGTAAATAAACTGTTGTTTAATAATATGTCCGTTTTGACTGTATTTGTCCATGATGAATGAGGTTTGTGTCTAAGTTTTTCCTAATTTTTGACAGCCGACCTCTGCTCTAAGTACAAGAATCTGCCATTTTCTTTTTAATGTATTCATGTGATAGACTCAATTTTTTCCGATGCGGTTACTGAATTACTTTGCCATGTATACTCTAATAAAAAATTTGTAAAATAGCCTGGTAACCGGAATTTGCTCTCAGTAACGGAGTCGTATGTTTTTTAGGTGTACTTTAGCAAACAATACGTTTTGTCCCTTAGATAACTATTCCTCTGAATTTTGCACATTCTTCTTTCTAAGAACATCAAGGAATACAGTTTAGGAAGCGCAAAACTGGTCTGAAGCTCTTGTGCCATTTAATGGGTGGCCTACCTTGCAAAATAATAAGATGCGGCTGACTCACCTGGTATAAGCCCCCCTCCAAAAAAAGGTTACAAACTTTTTCAACAGTTATTTATATAGTATGGAGATCTCTAAGCATTATCCGTCCATTAGATTGAATGTGTTTAAACATTTCTACAATATATGTTGCTACAAAACTTGGCCAGCGGGCACATGGCCCGTGTGAGCTTCACACGTTAAAAACGGAGTACAAATAGTTTTTTTTAAACATTAGGAGCGTTAAGTTTTGCCTGAAGTGTTTTCAAAATACTTCAGTCACATTATACAGTACAACAAAGAGTGTTTATGTATGATACATATGGGTTCACATCACCTAGTAGAAGAGTTGTAAGACAATTTGAAACTAAATTTATCAGGACAGAAGTTAACATTATTTCGGGACCTGAACTAATGTATGTGAATGGAAATTTCCTTAAAAGATGCCACAGATGTGCGATTATTAATGCAGATGTACAGTATTTCCAACATCCCTTGCGATAAGCAATGTTTTGTGTTTATTCTGATAATTGATTATGTGAGCAGAGATTTGATTTCACATCCACACATGTTACCAGATGATGGGCCATGTGACTGCCAGCCAAGTCTTGTAGCATACCTACTTTGCATGTAATATAAGATGGTATAACAAGCTATTTGTATTTGAATTTCTAATCAATATTCATAATAAATATTTTTATTTGTAATAAGGCTTCTTGCTTATTTCAGTTTTGTGGACTTCAAAGGTCAACATTAAAATGTTAATTGAAAGCATTTCTGAAGCAGAATGCTTTTGTGTTACCTATAGCAAATCAAGATGAAAAAATTCTTCTTAATATGATTTTAGGCAACCTTGATCAATTTATGCATACAATAAATGCTGATTATAGACTTTTGCGAAATACATATTCTCTTTTATATACTTAAATTTTGTAGGTGACACTTTTCCAACAATTTGAGTAGTGTTTGTTAATGCTTGCAAGGCAAATGACATAACATCAAAATACTGGAATGCAAGATATCAAGTGGTTTCATTGCCAACTGCTTAATATTAGTTACCAACCAACCACAAAGTGAATGACTTACAATCAACCGCGGGTAGCCCGCCTCGGTAGATGGTAGCATGTCTGCCTCACGTTCAAGAGGTCCCGAGTTCGAATCTTGGTCAGGGTGAGTTACCTGGATAAGGCTTTTTCTGGGGCTTTCCCTTGTTCTTCAAGACGAATGTCGGGTAACTCTGACCCTGGACTCATTTGAGCATCATTTCACCCAATTCATTCACCGTCCGATATGACTTAACGTTGGAGGACGCAAGTTACAAAATTACAAAAAAAAAAAAAAAAAAAAAAAAAAAAAAAAAAAAAAAAAACGCGGCCAATCACCATGTTTATGTACATCCATGTAAGAGACATACCCAGGTGCCTCATGAAATAATATTGCACAATAAAGATTACGGATGAAACAAGGTAATCTACTTAGCAGGCAGAAAATCAAGGGGAATCCAACAATGAGTATCAGGCAGGTTTTCACATGGTTTCATGCTTCCCCATTTTCCTTCATAACTTTCAGCTCAACAGTTGATTATGGGCTCAGTTGTGTGTTGATAGTTGATAATTGAGGAAGTTAATTATTTGAACAGTGCTCATGTTTTGCTTTGAGAAATGCTGCTCACAGAATCATCTCAATTTTCCAGGTTACATAATTTGTAAATGAGTTTGAAAGTAATATTTATAGTGAAGATAGTAAGAAATTGTGTTGCTTGTTGTGTGAAAAGATTGTTTCTGTAAATAAAAAGTCTTCAGATGTTGGTAATGCTGAAGTTGTGCAACACATAAATACAGCACTCCATAAGGACTGGGTTAAGAAGAAGTCTTCTTTAAAACAAGAATTACTTAGAAGTTAAGTAGGTGAACAATGAAGGACGCTCAAGTGGCAATTTTTCTGAAGACGCTTAGCTTTAGTAGCTTTAGTATGTACCAACATTCTATTGTGACAACTGAATAATGTGCAATTCAGAAACAAGTATCCTGGATGAGTCTACATTACACAAAAACTTATGTACCACAGTGTTTTCAGCATGTAGTTTCTAAAATATGAGTTACTTTGGAACATGAAAAACTCTGTATTTCAGTAGATGAAATGCCACAAGCTACAGGACAGTGTGTTGCTAGTGTTACAGTGGGTTCAATGAAAGTGTATAGCAAATCATTCCTTTTGAACATTAAAGTCTTGACAGAGTGAATTTCAGCACGGTTGCAAAATGTTTCAATGAATCCTCAACTTACGTCCAGGTGAAGTACAGTATGACAATCAATTTTTATTTCTTACTGATGGTGCTCTATGTGTGGTAAAAGCAGGAACTGGATTGAAAGTTCTTTTTCCCAAATTAATTCATCTGACTTGCCTTGCTCACAGTTTACATCATGTTGTGGAAACTATTAGAGCCAAATATAAAGAAATGGATTTATTGGTCTCCAGTGTTAAAACAGTGTTTGTGAAGGTGTCACTAGGAGTTCAAACATTTTGTGAACTATTTCAAGATTTTCCCTTACCCCCGAGCTAGTTTTAACTTGGTGGGGTATATAGTTACAGGCTATGTCATATTATGCAGGACAGTTCAATAAAGTGAAAGTGGTAATAAATTCCCTAAATGCGGAAGATGTAGCTAGTATTGCTATAGCTCAGGAATGATTTTCTGAAGATTGAATTGAGGAAAAGATCCAGTATACTCATAGCCGCGTCTCAAAATTACCTGAAATTGTAATGCAGTTGAAGGCCTAAAATAATTCTTTAGATAATTCACTTTCTGTGATAGATGAAATTTCAAATATATTGTGACTTTGTGGGTTCGTGAAATGAAAAGTCCAATTTCACCACTCAAAAATGCTCTTTATTTCCACCGACTTACAGTTAAACTCTTGCCAATTACACAGAATTACGTAATGCACACAATTACGATTCACCAGTTCGTCCGTTACAATTTCACTTGCACTCGTAATTACGTACAATCTTCCGATGCTCTCACACAGTCTTCTCGTCGTACACTAGCACTGCATTCTTACACCAAGAACTGTGACTGACTGACTTGCCCGACGTGCTGCTTATATAGGGCCAGCGGGTCGATCGGAAGGTTCTAGATTAGAGGAAATATCCTGTAAGTTCGAGAACACAGGTGGAACAGAAAGAGACGGCGCCGTGATGTTTTTTGTCCCAGCCATCCCTTCTTAACGCTATAAGACAAACGAGGGGGCGGGGCGGACACCGACCCGTCTGCTGCTTGCCCAGTCTACAGGGTGTTCCGACGCTCGGGTGACAATATTGTCTGCAGAAACTGACGGTGTTGCTAAAATAGCATTTGATAACCTTAGTTACCAAATAAAAATCCTGGTTACAAAGCAATCTGTTAAATCAGCAACATGTCTGGTGATAATGAAACAACTAATAGAATAGGAATTCACTGAAGAAGAGTTGTGTGATGGAAATTATTATTCTTAGCTGTGTGTAGGCTAAGATTTGAATAGGTAGAGTCAGACTGAAAAATTCAATGTCATAGCTGGGATTTGAACCATGGATCTCCCAGGCTCCATCCAGTTGCTCTTAATCATTGAGTTATCATGGCCAACATCATGCCAGCATGACAAATTCTCCAAATGACTATTTTCCCGGTAAACCACTAGGGGTTCTCATATACAATGAGATAGGTGCCTTTTGTGGTGACTTACTATGCCATAAGTACTTAAGTTCCAGGCCTCATAGTTACCACTGTTAGGTTAATTGATGGAAATTAATAATTCTTCCTCACTAGCTCTGTGTAGGCTAAGATTTGGGAAGGTATAGAGTCAGACTGAAAAATTCAGTGATATAGCCGGTATTTGAAACACGGATCTCCGGGTCTCTATCTGGTTCCTCTTAACCATTGACCTACTTTGGCGGACATGCCAGCATGACATTAAATTCTCCAACTGACTCGTATTTTCTTGGTAAATGCAGATTTTACCCCACTCACGGCTGGTGTAGAAGAATGATTAATTTCTATTAACCTAATAATAACCATGAAGCCTGGGACTTAAGGACTTATGGCTTAGTAAGTCACCACATGCAGAGGTATCTCATTGTATATGAGAACCCTAGTGGTTTACCGGGAAAATCCAAGTCAGTTGGAGAAGTTAATGTCACACAGGCACTTTGGCCATGGTAGCTCAATGGTTAAGAGCAACCAGACGGAGACAGAGATTTGTGGTTCAGATCCTGGCTATGGCATTGAATTTTTCAATCTGACTCTACCTATTCAAAGAGTTGTGTGTTTTTCACATGTATGTTTGTCATCATGCAATGTAAAAAGGACTTTTTCACTCCATGAAACCATCTTCACTGACAGACGTAGGAGCTTCACACAAGAAAACTTGAGGACAACTTACCTTACCTACTACAACAATCCTGATTAAGGTAAGATTACCCCCTCCTTTGAAAATATGGCTTCTTTTGGTTTTTGTTCATTTGTTTTTGCATATTTTGGTGCATATTTTTATAATTTTTCATACATATTTTGGTGCATATTTTAGTATTTTATTTTGCATGCAAACCCAGGTTCTACTGGTTAATATGTGTACTTTTGTCCAAAATTTATTTCCAGAATGCCTTTAATATAGGTTTTTCTGTGTTAATTAGTTCAATAATACCACAGAATTTGATTTTGCAAAACCTTACCCAGATCATTCTGCCCTAAGCTATTTCAAGAAGTTTTGTTGTTGGTAGCCTTCTTCCAAAATGCTCTTTAGCCAGGAACTATAATCATGAATGCACATGTTAATAAAGTCTGCATATACTCTCGCTCGATTAGCAGTTAATAAAAACCACTCATGTGCTTCCAAGAGATGGGCCCTTTAGATATAATGCAATACATTGCACACACTTGGTGGCGTGTCTTCATTATTGTGGTTAAATTTCAACAGTTTTCCCGATAAAGAACCTGAACTGTATGTCAGCAGCAAGATGAACTGCATTTAAAAAAATTGGTACATAATATGCAAAACTCTATATTTTGTTTTTATTTGGAGTTTGCAGATTTATATTTTTCAGAAATTGGTGACTTACTTTAATACTATTATCAATCAAAGAGAGGATGAGACAGAAAGTGTGTGCTTGCTTTTCATTGGAAGTGTTTATCGTTTGTATCACTAAAGATCAAGATCAAACATAATATGAGGGGCAATCAAATATAAACAGGCCTTTCATTCCAGCAAATTTATTCATGAAGAATAATTGACATTAACATTGTTCTTACTTTTCTACATATTCACCCATCTTTTCTATACATTTGTTCCAACGGACAGGCAGTTTTTAATGCCAGTTTCAAAGAAAGTACGAGGATGGGTGCGGAACCAGTTGCGCACAAAGTTTTCACTGGCAGTTGCTCTCCACTCCTCCTCCACTCCAAACTGGCACTCTTTGATATGGGTGTGTAATGATGCACCCATGTCTCATCACAAGTGATTATTCTGTCCAGAAAAGCATCACCTTCCTCTTCGTAGTGCGTGAGAAGCGTGCAACACATTTGAACTCGCATTGATTTCTGTTCTGCAGTGAGATACTGCGGAACCCAACAAGCTGACATTTTTCTCAATTTCAGCTCCCTTCAAATGATTGATTGGGCACTCCCCCATAGCTTATGAGAAGTTGTCGACAAATATCAAGCACTCTGATGTGGCAATCCCCTTCAATGATGTCTTGAACAGCTTGGATGGATGCTGGTGCTTGAGCGGCAAGGGTGGGCCAAGTTTTCAACACGTTCACGTCCTTCATTAAACTCATGGCACCAATGTTTAACTCTGGACCATCAAAGGGTTCTTTCCAGATACTGTGGGAGTAACCGATGGCAAATTTCAGCTGCATCGGCATTTTCATTGACAAGAAACTTGATTATTACTCGTTGTGCAACAGCTGGATGCACCTCTCTTTCAGAAATCTTGGCAGCAACTGAGAGACAGAGCCAAATGAGTTCCCAAGGCCACTGTCCCCTTTCAGGGACCTCAATGCATGTGCTGTAAAAGCCTTGAACCCATACGGCACTCTATGCATGCGCAGTAAACAAACGCCTGATAATATTTGATTGCCCCTCGTACAGTACAAACCTGTTAAAACTGCGATTATGAACCCTTTCCATTTAACTGACATCTCATGTATTGTAGCAGCATAATATTATGTCTTCATAGTACTCTGGTTTCACAACAGTAAAAACAACTGAATAACATTCTAATGTTAAGCATTATAAGGAAGACTTTAAGTTAAAAGCCATGTGATTGGAACTACTACAGTGAAGCAACTAATAACATTGAAATTACATGTGAGCCAACACTAAATTCAGCTTCTCTTATATTTCAATTATTTATAACTAGTTCCCTGAACTGTTTTTGCACATTGTCAGCTACTTGCCAGTAGTCATACCTTGTGCATACATTGCTTCAATGAACGGTGGACATTTTACTAACTTCTGAATAAGCTTATGTAAGCTCATATTTTATGAACATCTTTTCTGATAACCCCAGTACAATGTGTTCTTTAATTTTAATAGCTTCACCTTGCTTTTTGTATTATGGTGTTCTCCACAAAATCGTTACTGCAATCTGATGTTACTCTTTGTTTTTCTAAAATATACTTTTTCAAAATCAGTCTATTCAATAGGTAATCTTTTGGAGCTTATTGTGTGTTGCTGGATAATATGTGAATGTTCATAAATTTCATGGAAAATTGACGTCATATAGCAGCATATTTTAATCAAATTGCATTTTGTTATACAATATACACAGCAAAACATTGTTATAAATTGCGCCTAACTGGTGCACTGCGTAGCTCTATATGTACAATAGGCTCAACTGAATACAGTACAAATAGTAAAATGTAAACTACATATTTCACAGAATACTTTATACAAGTTATAATGATTACCAACAGAAAGAACAAAAAGGTCTCATAAGGATATTTTAAAGTACATGGTCACTATACATATACAACTATTTGTAACAAAATTGTTCACTTATCTTAAGAAAATGATGTCAATTTTTCTTATTAATTGAATTAGTTGAAATCGATTTCACTAACCCTTGCGTGCGTCGTGAAATTGATTTCAACTAATTCAACTAATAAGAATAATTGACATCATTTTCTTAAGATAAGTGAAGTTTTTTGTTACAAATAGTTATATTTATATAATACTTATTGCTTCACTGTAACTAGCTTCATTTTCTACATAATTACATGGTCATTATTATTCATTTCCACTGCATGAATGAGCTGGCAGTGGCCAGTAATAGGCAATCAAAGATGGAGTAAAATTCTTAACTTCTTGCAGATGGAAGGAAGTATTACCTGCTCTAAAATAGACAGTATATTTTGTAAAAATGTTCTCGCCTGAGCTCAGCAGCAGGAATTCTTGTGATTTCTTGCATGATGTTATAATTAGGTTCCTGTGGTGTATGAGAGAACTTTCCTTATTCTATACATAGTAGGTAGAAAAAGTTATATTCCACCAAAAAATACTACACTGAGATTTCACTAAAAGTACATGTTTTGGGGATACCATTAATCCAGAAAAAGCATTTTGTGATAATGGTTTGTGGGTGTGCATGTATGTGCACATGCCTGTAATAATTGTATTATCATCAATACAATATACGTACATTGACAGATGTAGAAAAAAGCATGCATCACAGTTGTATTTGAAAGGCATACGAAAACCGGTATACATATCGCAGTGAGACAGGCATAAATGAAAAACTAATTTTTTGGAGTTAACATTGTCTGATACTAAGTCCTCAATATGTTCCTGTTATTTTACATATGCAGTGAATAATTGAGTGTTTTCTTCTGAAAGACACCAAAGTGAATGACAGTCAAAGAAAAAAAAAAATGAAATACTACAGCCACAAGTATAGGTCAGATCAAAACCATACGTTTCATTAGAAGTTCCTTGCTAAGCTGGAGCCTTTTTGTCACAAGTTTTGTCATTCATTGCTGTCTCAGACATCAATTTTTAAAAATTGTCCAAAATCATTTTTGTGGAAATCTTACACAATTAAACCTAATGAATATGAGTGGGAGCATAGCAAGATTCTACCAATGTTAGGATGTGTCTGCATACATAAAACATTTCAGAATGGTGAAAAATATGCAACATTTAGATATACAGTTTTTAAACTTTGTGCAGTCAGGTTTGGTGGATGAATTGAGAAATGCACAAAAGATAGTGAGGTCTTTAACTCTGCTGGAGTGATTTTAAATAATATGACGTCCTTGAATCAATGTAGCACTGAATACGTAAAATATACAGCTATTAACAGTGAAACAAATAAATATATACAAATATAATCATTTTTAAATTAAATTTAAAGGGAGTCGCTTAATGATACTAAACAACACTTACTTTTAAATTTTTCCGGAACATGTTTCAGAGATAAATATTAAAAGCAGAAGCATTATTAACAGTGAAGTATTCTTCATATTTAAATTTGAATTTATGAGTCACTATGTTTACACTCAGTCTTCACTTACTTGTTGTATAATTGAAACGTTTTCAAGATCATTCGATCTCATCATCAGCTGTTTGGTGACTAGATGAACCTTCCTCTTCTTCCACTACTACGGAGTTCCGATCACTCTGCCATCTGGTGTTAGGGGCACTAAGTTTTAATACTTCATTTAATGCCGGGATTTCAAAATTTATAACTTTATCACGGTTTTTGTTTATGAAATTTTTTTCCCAAATATCCAATTCTATGGGTGTACTTAAAGATTTTAACAGTTTAATGTTGTGGCCAATGTTGTGGTTTTCTGTCCAAAAATGGTGTGAAACTGCATGTGTGAAAAAAGCTACATAGGAAAAACTAAGAGAAACATGTTAACCAGGCAAAAAGAACACCAGAGGAACATTAAGTTGAAACAAACAGAAAAATCTGCAGTTTCACACCATTTTTGGACAGAAAACCACAACATTGGCCACAACATTAAACTGTTAAAATCTTTAAGTACACCCATAGAATTGGATATTTGGGAAAAAATTTTCATAAACAAAAACCGTGATAAAGTTATAAATTTTGAAATCCCGGCATTAAATGAAGTATTAAAACTTAGTGCCCCTAACACCAGATGGCAGAGTGATCGGAACTCCGTAGTAGTGGAAGAAGAGGAAGGTTCATCTAGTCACCAAACAGCTGATGATGAGATCGAATGATCTTGAAAACGTTTCAATTATACAACAACAAGTAAGTGAAGACTGAGTGTAAACATAGTGACTCATAAATTCAAATTTAAATGTTTCAGAGACTTTGCCTCTATCCTCAGCCGGCCATCGACATGAGTCGATGACCAGCTGAGGATAGAGGTAAAGTCTCTGAAACATGTTCCGGAAAAATTTAAAAGTAAGTGTTGTTTAGTGTCATTAATTGACTCCCTTTAAATTTAATTTATCATAACAACACTGTTTTCAACACTTCCAAGCAAGGAATTGTAATAATTTGTAACTTGAAATTTCACTTATCTTATAAGAAATGGTGATAATTCTTTTAAATTCACCACTGAATCATTGGTTTTACCTTCGTCAAATTTTAACAGAACTCTGTCCATAGAAGTTTTTTAATTACCTCTTTATGGAAAAAATTGTACTTTATCTCATAACAGGCCTTAATAGTTTTCATTAAAATATAAGTTTTACATGGAGATAGAAATACATATATTGAACTTTTTCTGTGAATGGCCTGTCAAGAGCCTTTATTTGATTGAATGTTGCATAATATTGTGTAACTCAAGAGCCTTAAGACACTTAAAAAAAGGTTTTGCTGCATAAATGTAGAGCTGTTTAAAATACAACTTTAAACCAAATGTATATTTTTCATAGCATTAGGGTCTTTCTTGGCTAGTTTTGACTTTTACCATACAGCATTTGATTTACATGCTTTAATACTTCTTTCTTTCCAGGAATAAATGAATGCTGCTTTCATATGTTGTAGCTAAGCTCTTCTTGCTTAATTTGAAATTATTACTAGGTGGAAATATACAGGATGTTAGGCGCATGAGTGGACAGATTTCACGAGCTAGGAGACTAAATATGACAAATAATAAGAGTCTCTATGACAATTTCATCTATCTTGGAAAGTAAAGGAGGTAATTGAGCATTATTGAATATATTATCTACACAGTCTGGCAACAGATTAGTATTCCACACACCTACAACGGATGAAAGTCTAAACTAGGCCATCACTTGAAAGCTTTTTTGCCACATGCCTGTGTGTTTATCAACTACTGCCAGTAACGAGGGGTGGTATGCTTTTCTTTTAAGCTATTCAATAGTATTCACGAGGCTTAAACTAAAAGCTGTGTAAAAGCTATGCATAAGTTTATCAAGGATAACGAATTCAACTGTTAATTTCGGAAATACTTCATGCAAGTGTATCATACAAAATTAAATAAAAACCACATATTTGCTAAACAGAAAGCACACTAATGGTCAATAACTATGACATCAACATGATTATTTACAGCAGATGCCCAAAATGTGCTCTGTTGGACTCTTTGCTAAGACCCTTGGGTTTGGAAAACTCCTATTTGAAATCTTAGCCAAAGCTTGGCCTTCATGATAGCCTGTGAAGAGTCCACTTTGTGGAAGCAAGAAGCATTTTCTTGATTTGTAAAGACTGCCATATTTCTGAAGGCACTAGATGCATCTGAAGCGCTATTAGAACCTAATGTGGCAAGTGCTGCAGCAGTTAGGTTTACTGTTTACAATCCTGACCTTCTGCTCTAAACGAACGCCAATGTTGCAGGGTTGCCAAGCGTAAGCCTGCGACTTTATTGCAATAGACATGCAGGAATCCAGTCCTTTCATATCATTTTGTGGCTAAACAAATCATTTCAGCAGTATATGGCAAAGAAACCATTAACTTATCTTTTGTTGCTCTATCTTGTTATCCTAATTGCAAAAGTAAATGATGAACTTGTGATGTCATATTCGGAATCAAAGCTTTGATAAATGTTATTTTTTATTTCTGCAATCATGGACTTTAGAGGAAAATGGTACAGGAACTTATGTTTTGGCTTAATGTCAGGAAGTTGCTGTTGAAAGCTGTGCACTCATACCCCTAATACCTTGTATAGTGAATAGAACATGTTTAGAAGAATCACTGCATATATAGCTAGTTTAATATATAAATGATGTATGTGAAATTTCCATTGGAAGAGAAAGCCATATAAATGTATCACATAACATTTTCAAAATTAATGTGTTAGGGTAATCATAATACGTTTTTGAACCAGGACTCTTGATAACTATATAAGCAGAACCCATGAGAGCTCTGCATTTATCACAACTACTGCTGCATGATCATAATATGTAATCTTACTGTCATAACTTTCATATCATATCAAGCAGTTCTTTTATAACTCAAGTTTTCATTCACTCCTCAAATATAACTGCATAACTGACCATACTTTCTATGTCAATGGTTTATAAATAGTAATTAGGAATGCAATGCATATTCTTGCACTTTTAATATGCTATTCATAAGGTTTGTTTATCATATCTGGAATTCCTGATTATGATCGAAAGGTTCATTTATCCTTCAGAATAGATGCTTTCAATTCAGAAGCTGCAATTTACACAAAGCTTGATTAAAAAGTGTTTAAGTATACATACAAAATGTTTAAATGTATATGAAACTATTTACAAAGTATTTATGAAAGAAAGAGAGAGAGAGGAGGGAGGATAAGATTTTTATTTTAATTTTATTTTTCTTCATTTTTTGTGATAATCTTTCTACAAATTTTACATTCTTAAATTAAATATCTTATTCAGTACAGTTTAAAAACTTAAGCAGTCTTTAAAGTAGTGTTAACACTCTGCAGTCCTTCACTAATACATTGCTTTGTTTCTATGGTAACCATTAGTCAATAAATGTCAGACCAACAAGGAAGTATAATTCTTATATTCCCTAGGAGCTGACTTGTTCACTAAGTATGTATGCTAACATTTAAGTACTTAGCAATATTGATCATATGGATTTAAATAAAACTATTAGAAATTCTTTATTATTTATTTTGTATGCAGAATGTGTACTTTAGGAAAGCAGACTTTTAATTCCTTTCATGGAAGTGTTGAAAACAGTGTTGTAATAACTTAAATTCAAAGGGAGTCGGTTAATGACACTAAAACTAAGTGTTTAGTTTCATCAATCGACTCCCTTTAAATTTAAGCAGACTTTTGTTCACATTCACTAAAAGAAAGGCTCTGAATATTTTTCTTTTGTGTAGAACAGGACACTGGTTTAGCAATTAAAGCATTTTAGTTTATGTGCTAGAGGTTTGGAATATTCAGTGCATAATATATGTTACCTCTGGCTATTGCACTATTAAACATCTGTTTATCTAACCATCACTAGCCAGAGAAAGCTAATTTAGGGCATTTAATGCTAATTTTCCGTAGTTTTTATGCTTGTATAAACACAGCAAATCATTGCTGTTTAAGTCATTTTCCATATCATTTCCTTATGAGCCATCTCAGGCAAAAAAATTGATTTCAGAATAATGTTCAGTGAAAGCTCTCAACTAAATGGTATTATTTAGCTTTTATTCTTATAAATGTTGTATAATTATGTTAATATTTGATTTCAGTCTAAGAATTACAAATGTACGAGTAGATATGTGTGGAAAGCAGAGTCATTTAATTACATAGATGTTATAAAAATAAAATAATTTTAAATTCCATAGATTTCTAGAACAATTTATCATGAAGATAACAGAAATCACTTTTATTTTCTTGCATTTACCCTTAATTTGTTTTAGAAGCCTGGCATAATCAATTTTTTGATAAGGTCTTTTCCATCAGTCATTGACATCAACAGATTTGTAGTATATTGTATATAAGTGTACATAACCTGCAGTTGTAGGTTGTAGGTTATGTGATATGCAGCAATCCATTACAATGTATGTATTCATCAGTTCTTGAACAGCTTCCTCTAGTCAGAAGATTGGCCCAAATAGTTCATACAAATTCACATGTACCTTTTCTATACTCTTAGTTGCATTTCTCTCAAGGTTTGTTTGAATTTTCTATCCTTTAACTTTGCCTTTTCTGTGATCTGTCCAGCAATCTTTAGTTTATGAAACATTTGTGAGCTTTTCAGCTAGCTGTGGGAGCCCTTTAGAATTTCCTTATCCTAAAGTTTTAATTAAAGTTTCTATGAAATCAACTTTATTTTGAAGAATAAGGGCAACAATATCTTTAATCAGTTAACCAGTGAGCATTGCTGGATACTCTTCTCTTAATTTATGTGTTTCTTGGTTTCCACTTATAGCTAAAGAAGTATTCTTGAATATTTTGACTGTGTCAAAGGTACAGAAAGCAAGAAAATATTGTAGTTTCCTGTGGCAAGTCTGTCACCATTATCATTTACCCTCAAATCATGACAAATGCTCCACTGATATTCACATCTTATAGAATAATATTCACATTGGATAGCTAAAGAAGATAAGTTTTCACTAATGACTTTTGTGTTCCGCAGTAGCAGTTCTTGGCATTAATCCCTGTTTCTGTTTAAATCTGAAAACCAATATGCCACTTTCCCTTACAGAATTGGAAGAAACTGTTAGCTCTGTTAACATTGTGTGAAAATTATGATTCAGAAATGTGTTCTTGGTATATTCAAGATAAGAACCTCTTTCTGTCTACTTAAGCGGCTTCTTCATCGCATTTGATTCCCTGAAAAATTTCCATTAAAAATGTATATCTTCTCACCATGAGGACTAGGTCAGTATGGACATTCAGCATTTAGATAGACCATTTCAAAGTTGGTTTTTGGTGATAGATTGCTTAGCAAAACCTTTGCCAAATATTACAAAATCACAGGAACAAAAAGGGCATATATTTTATTCTTTCTTTGCATTCAGTCACTAATGCTCCTGAAAAACTGTTACATTATAATGTGTTTATTCAACATTTACAGGCCTTATCCGGCCAAAAACGGGCAGCGAAATTGTGCATATATTTTCTTATGCCATGGTACCATTGCATAACCTTAAACTTCAGGTACTATTGAGCCATGCAAATGGGACTACCCTAGTTAATTAATATATTTTCAAGGAATGATAGAAGGTTTAAACTGCAAGAAAACATGGCACATTATTACCAGTTATTCCTATGCCTTTTAATTACTTCAGCATGTAACATTCTTTATGTAATAGACCATCCATAGCTCAAGGTAATGCATACAACATAAATTTAATATTATGCAGTAATTTGTGCATTTTAAGAGGAAAAAACCTTCAAATCGTGAGGTCGGATATACTAATAAGAAATAATATTACACATTTCCTAATATAAAACCACATATTCTTCTGTATCACTCACCAGCAAAATTTTGTTTTCATTGTACAGTCTGTCTCTGAGGCAGATATCTGGAATAGCACATTTTAATACTTTTTATTAAGATAAGATTAAGACAAGCCTACGTATACCATGGAAGCCATGGTGGATTGGTTAAACGCTACAAAGATTAAATTATATATAAATTAGAAACTGCATACCTAGAGGAAGCAATGAAAATATATTTGAATCAACATTTTGACATCTCTTTATTACAGTCATTAAATTATTTAAATTTTTCATTGTTGAATTGCATTACATTTAAATGTTTCTATAGATGTCTATAAGTTTTTTTTTTTTTTTATTTGTTAAATATATAATTTATGTCCTCCAATGTTAACTCATATCGGACGGTGAATGAATCAGGCGAAATGATGCTCAAATGAGTCAAGGGTCCATGGAGCTTAGATTCGACATTTGCCTTGAAGGATAAGGGAAAACCCCGGAAGAAACCTTATCCAGGTAACTCACCCTGACCGAGATTCGAACACGGGACCTCTTGAATGTGAGGCAGACACACTACCATTTAGGCTACCGAGGCGGGCGTCTATAAGTTCTATGACACTAGGGGAACACAGTTTTGTATCTGAAACCAAATAGAGTAATCCTTAAGCAAAATGACTCGCTGATTCCAAAAGTGCCTCCTAAAATGCTGTATCACATAATGTTTTTTAATTATTCTTATTCTTTTATAAAGACTTACAGAGATTCGGGGTGACACCAGCTCACACTTAATTTATATTTAATTTTAGAGTCTACTATAAAAATCGTATTTAAATGGATGTGCCCAACTGAAATTAAAATTAAGCTGACATAAACTTCCTGACACTTATTATAAAGACCTAAATACGTCTTAAGACTGAAACATAACATTTACCTTCACGTCTTATTTTGTTTTCTTTAATAGATTTATCAGTTTATGATCCTCAACTCGACAGCCAACCCTCCTTTAACACACTTCCCTCCATCTATATCTCATTTCAATAAACCAATGTGTTATCTTGAGTACTCTACTAGATGGTGTGCTTTTCATTTGTATTATTTTGTATTGGATTCTTCTTCAGTTCACATTTAGTTGTAGAAATGTAATGTAGTTAATGCGTGGTGCTTGAGGTTACAGATACAGATAAGAGCAGGTGTAGGAAATGTACTAATGATCCCAATAATATTTGTTATGTTTGTGAACAATTCAACCATAATTGCAGTTAAAAAAAATTATTACTAAAACAGCATATTCATTATACTTCGGCTATGTCCTAGGAGATCAAGATACAGATTTTGCCCTCCCCCCCTCATGTTTGCTGCATATCATGCAAAACTGGTCTTAATGGCTACATGGTAAATGCAAATCTTTGCCGTTTACAGTGCCTCTGGTGTGAAGAAAACAATCTAACCATTTAAAATGATCTAACCATTTTGTAATTCGAAGACTACAGGTGTTTCTAGAATACATAAGTCAAGTGTTAGACATATTAGTGTTCCATTAGCAATAAGATCAGTTCCTCATGGTGAAGATCATCCGGTGCTTGATGCTCCAAAAGTATGGGTTAAAGAATATGATGGATCAAGTTCAAATCATGATGTAGATGACAGTGAACCCCCAACTTCCCAAGACCCTATATATCAAAGTGAATGAAGTGAAGAAAGACCTTTTGTTTCTGAAAAAACTAATCAATCTTATTTGTGATTTGAAACTAGGTAAGAGAGAGTCAGAATTGTTGGGTTCCAGGCTACAGAAGTGGAATTTCCTGGCAAAAGAGACTAAAAGAACATTTTACCAATCATGACATTTATTTATTTATTTTCAGTCTTAAAGTATACACAAAAAACATTGTTACATAGATCACGTCTGTTTATAATACAAAATAATTACAATATAAAATAACTCTATACACACATAGACAATTGTTCTTAAGACCACATCAGTCATGTGATAATGAATACAAGTTTATAAAATTAACCTAAATATTGATCATGTAAATCTGTGCATACTATTATGTCAAAAGCTCAACTATGCTTAAAATGTGATTAATTTCCATTATGGATAAGAAACTCATCTTCATTATAAAAACAGTGGGTTAACAAATACATTTTGAGCACTTTTTTAAAAGTATTTCTGTCTATCGATGACTTCATTCTTTTTGGTAATACGTTGAAGTATTTTGATCCAGCATAAATATTTTTATTTCCAAACTGACCCCTATATGATTGAAGAAAAGTCATTTTGTCTGCGAGTGTGGTGTTTGTATATATCTTTATTTAGGCAAGGGGATACTGAGTGTTTTTTTACATACAGAATAACATAATTTACGTATATGCAAGAGGGGTAAGATTTTGAATTTTTTAACCCTTTCATATGACGTCCAAGTTGAAATGCCCCAAACTGATATGGACGTGTATAGACATCCTGTGCATACATGCACTTAATGCTCATTTAACACCAATTATTTTAATATTCCTATTTTACAATAAATTTAAATTAGTTCTATAAGGGATGTAAACGTACCCTTAAAGATTTCTTTTTGAATTGTACACCTCCAAACCTGGATAAACACCCAAGGGCACATCTGCAGATTCACACCAAATAATATTGGTTTCCTTGGGACCTTTTTCGCAACACACTACACATTTTTGAAGTTGTTACAACTTTTTTGGTTGTGGGTGGTATCCTTTTAGGAAAGTGTTTTCTCTCAACTATGAGGGCTGATTCTCACCCCCCAGTATAATGAGGCCTCTGAGTATTATAGTACTCAATTAGGTTACGAGCTCCTTATAAGTGAAAGTACAGGTAGATGAATGTCTTGCATGAATTTACAGCTCTGAAAATTACTAAACAATTGTGCATGGTTACATCCAGTGGTATAAAAATACTTTACCATTTAACTGTTTTCCGTAAAGAGCGATAGTTAGTAATTGCTAATCCACATCACCCATATTTGACCTGCCATTTCCCCCAAACAATGGAGTAGCATGCCATCTGTAGACCACTACACGTCACTGCTACTATATCCTAAACATCTCCTTCATAATCGTACAACAAATCTTCCAGATTTTCTACAGTAGTATCAGAAGCCTGTACACATCATACCCAAGCTAATTTATTTGCTACATTATGGGGATAAGCCATGGTTAACATTGAAATTGAACAATTTCAAATGTGCCATTCATTTAGCTCTTGATAGCTATAAGAAATCACTCTGAATGCAGAGAGAGTATAAATAACTAAAATACTGAGCGAAAACAGCTGCATTAGGCTACCAGAAAGCTTGGTTGAGAAACACTGTAATAACAGATGCTGACAGAGAGTTTTCTTTCCAGTGTAATGCAACATATACTCGTATTAATTTTAGATGAGTCGTATTTATTACACATCTGCTTCACTTTCGTACCTATTTTGAGGACATGTTTCGCAAATCATCATTTGCATCTACGGCTCTTATGCGACTAAAGCTTGATCCAGCGGTGTGGGTAATTCTGGGGTTGCTGCTGCCATCTGTTGATTTAGTGATGAACTTAAATGTGGGATTCTCTTCTGGCGGGATTTCAAAGTTCATAAGTTGGTTTTTATGTTTTTCTATGTATATCTTCTCCCATATGACGAGTTCACTGTTTTTTTACGTATTTTAGTAATTCTGTGCTATCTTCAATTTCATGATTTTCAGACCAGAAATGAGCTGCTATTGCGGACTTATCAATATTTTTGTATCTTAAGTGCCTGAAGTGTTCTTTCTTTCTAGTGCCTATGTTTCTTTTTGTCCTCCCTATGTAAATTTTTTCACAGTCTTTACACTTAATCTTGTAAATGCCTGACTTTTCCTCTGGTTTTATCTTATCAGTATTATTACTGTGAAGTAGGTTTTTAATGTTGTAATTGTTTTTTGGTGCCAATGTTATATTGTATTTCTTGAATATTTTTTGGAACTTTTTTGTGGCCCAGGGGTGGTAAGTAAATTTAGCAAATCTAATTTCTTGTTTTATTGGTGTGAGAGCTGTGATCTGTTTTTACTCTCTTTTGAAGTTTGAATGATTTTAGTTTTTTATCTACAAGGTTTTTTTCATATCCATTTTTAATTGCAGTTTTTAAGATTTGATGGTATTCGTTTTGATATTCTTGCTGGCTGAGAGGTAGATTTACTAATCTGTGTGTGAGACTGTTGATGGTTGCATGTTTGTGTGGAATTGGGTTGAAACTATTTGCTTTGATGTAATTATCTGTGTGTGTTGCTTTTCTATGGATACCAAATTCTAGTTTTTCATTGCTTTTTTGATTTTAAGGTATAAAAAAGGTAGAGTACAGTCCTCTTCAGTTTCCACTGTGAATTGTATGCTGGGTTCTTGCAGGTTGAGTAGTTTAAAAGCATCATCTATTTGTTTGTAGGGCACTATTGCAAAGATGTCGTCTACGTATCTGTACCATGTTTTAAACATATGAGGGAAGGCTTTAGTTATATGTGTTTCGAAAAAGCTCATGTATAGATTGGCCAAAAATGGTGATAGCGGGCTTCCCAGAGCTAGTCCTGAAATTTGTTTATAATATTTTCCATCGAAGACAAAATAATTTTGATGTATACATATTTCAGTCATTGCCAAATATTCTTCTATTGCATTGGCATCTAGGTTTATAGAATTTAGCCATTTTTTTCATTTGAATCAAAAGTTTGTCTAATGGAATGCTAGGGATCAAGCTTTAGTCACATAAGAGCCGTAGATGCAAACAATGATTTGCGAAACATGTCCTCAAAATAGGTACGAAAGTGAAGCAGATGTGTAATAAATACGACTCATCTAAAAATTAATAATTTTTCGCTTCACTGTGGTGTTCCAATACAGTTAAATCTCGATATACTTGTATGATTATTGCTTGGTATAGCATAAATAAACTAAACTTGAACCGGAGAAGTCGCTTGCGTAGCTATACATACATACATTGGCTCGTATACACATAAAACAAAATGATTCAAATATTAGGCGCGTTCGGTGCAAAGAATGGCTTTTGCTACAGTGAAACAAAGTAATGAAATTTCAACGATTTATTAATGTAGTCTCTACTTTATTATTACTGTAGATTTATACTGTCTTTAATGAGTTTTAAACCAGTTTTGTTTCGTTTTAAATAACTTAATAAATACGGAAGATACGGAATTGTATTTATGATGCATTTTAACAGCATTTAACAATTTAAATGTCTTGTTCTGTTTATTGGGTATCCGTTTCCGGCCCCTGAAGGGTTTAAATGGTCATCAGCAAAGCAGTTGGTCTACATGACTCGTATTGTGGCAACTTAGCTAAATTTCTAATAGCCCTCTTTTAGACTGAAAATAGGTGTGCAAAGCACTCTTACCAGCAGAACCCATAACATAGCCCCATATTCCAGATGTGAATGAAATAAAGAAAAATATACATTATGAATTGCTTGAGGAGGTAAACTGTTAACTAGTTGACGTAACAAAAACACAGTCTTGTTAAGTTTAGAGTAAACAGTTGAAATGTGATTTTGCCAGGAGAGATTATCATAAAAAAATTAAGGGCTCATCCGAGAATAAATATTATGCACCACATTTCATTACAAAAGACAAAATATGTTTCTGTGTTAATGGTTTAATTAAGGAATTGGTATAGAGCATTAGGTCAAAGATTGGCGCCTCTTTATTGACTCTTTTAAATACAGCTTAAAGGCAGTGTTGCTACATAATGACAATTTACTACCATCAGTTCCTTTATTTCATGCCACAGGGAGATATGATTCCAAGTCCACAATTTGAGATGTTATTAGTTATCAAAACCTTGGCTGGAAAATTTGTGGTGACCTCAAGGTAGTTGCATTTAAAAGGAGACTGCAGGAAGGTTTCACAATATATATTGCTGTTTTTTTTTTTTTTTTTTTTTTTTTTTTTTTTTTTTTTTTTTTTTTTTTTTGTGCTTGTGGAACATTAGGGTAACTGACAAGCATTTTATAGTGAAAGGTTGGGGCCAAAGGGAAAACAGTACACCTGGAGCAAGCAGTGTTAAGTATGTACCTCTAGTAGACTCTTCCTTTGCTATTATAAATATTTTTTCAAATACAGGATAAGTCCTCTTGCAGGAGAATTTTTAGTGTATGTGGAACTTCATTGAATGTAGAATGAATCACCCTGCATAGTTGCTATGTAATATCTTCCTTGCCTTGATTTGTGTTCATACTAACAATTTTCCTGTTGGTTATGTCAGTTGAAATTGATGATTGTATCTGTCACTTTGAATAAACTAGCAGTTATGATTCTAATTTTGTGTACACTCATATTATTATAAGGAAGAAACACAAGCCAGTGAAGCTGGAAAGCTATACACTAACACTAATTTGATAGTCAGTATAATACTCGACATTTGTATTAATTCAATTTCCTTGAAAGCTACGTAATACCAATCTTGATGATATGATGGATATTTGTAACTGAGTTGAGTTTTACAGTAGATAACTAATACTCATTTCCAAGTAAGAAAATAGGTTTACACAATATAACATTTGCAGATCTGGACAGAGATGAGGGCAAAACTTGCGATTGAGCAGGCGGAGCATGAGAGACTTGAGCGAGAGAAACAGAGGTAGGTGTTTAGTGTGCACATTGTTAATACAAATAAGTTACTTTAGTATTTTCTTCACAAAGTAAAACACATACAGGGAATTATGATAAATTGAAAGCCCGATAAAGCTATGTCACGTAACATATGTAGTGGTTAGCCTTAATGTCAAATCATAACTTCATACTACACATTTACTGTATAGATGCTAGTGGCAGATCATGGGTCTAAATTCTGGGGCATTTACTGTATAAATGCTAGTGGCAGATCATGGGTCTAAATTCTGGGGCATTTACTGTATAAATGCTAGTGGCAGATCATGGGTCTAAATTCTGGGGAGGCCAGGAAGCTTGTTTTAGAAAATCTCCATTCCTTTGCTTTAATGTAAGGAAACTATAGTTTTTAATGCAATACTACTACTACTATCACCACCGCCACCACCAATAATAATAATGACAATGACATAATGATTATCTTTTACTTACAAACTGTTTCTTCACTGGGTGTTGGAGCATTATTTTTAACAATTTTAGGTGCAAATTTCAGATGAAAATAGGAAGGGAAAAGCTGCTCAAATAAGGTCAGAAAAGGGACTAAAATTTTTTGGTTTATTCCACTAATTCAACAATTTATCTTTGTTCTATTCTAATTTATTGAATTCCAAAAAAGTACATCAATTTGTCAGTCATTAGAAGAAGGAAAACACATGAAGCTGCTATACTTCAACACATTAAGCATCTCTGCATTTTTAAAAGTAAATTTGTTTCTATTAGGAGATAGAATGTCTTTGTAGATGCCAAAGCTTCTTTCAACATCCACAAAAACCAGTGGGGCAAATCTTGTATTCACTCGGAGTGGCAATTCTACAGATGTGGTGAAATCCTCAATGTCCGGATTCTTCTGAGGACTAAACTCAAGTTTGTCTTTGGCAAAGCTCCCTCACGGAAGTAAAAATATCCCACTGTTTCTCCTTTTTCAAACCTTGTTCTTCTAATCGTTTAATAGCTGCAGTGAGGTACTTGTAACTATGGACACAATATAGTTCTGTTTGCAAATTATGCATTTTCTCCAGTAACAGAAGTTGCTGTGCCTTAGAAAATGCACCTGCATCGGCTGGATCCAAAGAAAGCACACTTATTAATATCAGTACTTCTGGTCAAATTTAAGCAGAATGTGTATTAAAATGTTATTAATGTCACTTGTTCAATTCAGGAGAATATTTTTATTCCCAATGAAGTTTAGGATATTGTGCGTGCTCTAGGTTACAGTTAGTGCAAGAGCAAAGAGCAAGGTATGAGAAAGAGGAAATTGAAGCTGCCAAAAGGAGAAAAAAGGACGCAGCAGTTCATCTGGAACGTGTTAAACAGTTGGATGAAACAATTTTGCTCTTTCAACAAAATGAAAAGAAAATGTTTGAAATGAAAGTTTCCGAAACAGAAAGAAAGAAGGTAAGACCATTTCCACTTTGCACGTTTTAAAATTTATCAGTAACTTGAACTGCTTTGTATAGTACACAATGATGATATTTGTTAACCAACATACGCCATCGTGGATAAGCAAATCAACATAAGTAAAGCAAACTATACGTTCTTTTGGAACTAGAAAGAGGATCATTTTTGATTACCTGGTTTTAAAGAAAGATTGAAATATATACACACTTTGCATTTACACATCATAGTGCTTATCTTTGTATTTAAATTTTACATGTTATTTATGGAAAATGTGTTTCAAATATTCTTAATTTATAGCATATTGCTTCAGACGATCTGCAAAGTTTGTATGATACGTGTAATGTGTTCAGGTATAAATGGTCAATTTTGACTCTGACTCTCATCTTCATATCATCAACTTTGACACCTTTGGTTCCGAATTGGTAGCCTCAGAGGAAAACATGCGGAGGAGGTAAGTATGGAGACCATGTCGCCCAAGGAATATTGTGACCGAGAAATAACTCCAGCAGTGTTTCTATGGCACATGTGAGCAATGGTTCTATCTTGTTGGTACCAGAGACTTTCTAAAGGATAACGAAAGCTTCTCAAAACAGGAGAAACAAACGGTCATAAGATTGGAGACTAGCTTTCGGAATTCACAGTGACAATCCATTACTGATGGACATAAAAATGCGTTTATAATGCCCATATTTCCTATATTCCACTGCACAGTAGCCTTCTGAGCATACGCTGTGATCTTAAAAGTAAGTTACCGGTTCTAAGGCACCCAGTACCTAAAACATTTCATTCAATGCTCTGTTCAAGTGGAAGTTAGCCCCACTAGTTATAGAAAAGTAATTCATGAAATCCAAATCGCCTTTTATAATGGTTAGAATTTATTGCATACATGTAAACCCGCCTCTATGGCGCAAATGGTAGTGTCTGCCTCACGAGTTGAAATCTCGGTCAGGTTAGTCATCTGGATAAGCTTTATTTCCGGGATTTTCCCTTATCTTGAAAGCTAAATGACTGGTAACTCTAAACTCTATGGCTTGGAGATCATTTCAACCATTTCATTCATCGCCCGATATAACTTAACGTTCGAGGACGTAAAATATAAAGAAAATTAAAAAATACATTAAGTGCTGAGCCCTTTACAGCTAGAACGTGAAGGTCACAATACAGGATCCTATGCAGGCTTCGTTATGATAATTGCAACGTTTTTGAGTGACTTTTGCTGAAGGTTGAGGAATTGCTTGGAGAGCAGCACATAACTGTACAATGCTTTCAGGTGTTCTTACTATGTTGCTCTGCGGTGTGATAGCTTCTCAACACTCCCATCGTAATGCCATTGGAACCACTATCTATGAATCCTCTTACGTATGGGAAATGCTCTGCAGTTGTATAGACCTCCAGACTGTCTTCAGAGCGCCCGCTGCATTGCTATGACGGACCTTGCAGCAGAAGATATGCTGTTAACGAGCCTAATTTATACAAATTATAACACAAGGGTTGGGGCAAAAGTTTTGCAACTATTTTTTTTTCTTGTAGATATGTGAATGGACCACGAATCGTGTCGTATGGAAGTTATGCAGGCATAGTGTGTATGATGGTTCTGTGATAGCTGGTAGTAGGAGAGCCAGGGCTATACGATCAGTCATTTGGGGAGTGTCGTTGGAGATGGAAGTAATCTGTGTTGAGCAGTGTGCTTACATAAAAATAGCCGTTCTCCAAGGCAGAAATGTGATGGAATGTTGTAGTGAATTAGTGGAAGCACTTAGAAATAATGCCATACCATACCGTACAGTAGAACAGTGGGTAGGGAAGTTTCAGCAAGGACGTGTGTCAACCAGTGATGAGCAAGTTCAGGACGAACTGTCAGTGTGTGGATTGACGTGGCACGTGCCGTCATTGAGCAGCATTTGGATGATGACAGACGATGGGTGCTACTGGAGTTAGAGATGCCAAGTGGCATGGAGAAAAGAACCGTCCATAAGATGTTGCATAATGAGCTGCAACTACGGAAAATCGCACCGCGGTGGGTACCGCATACACTGACGGAAATTCAAAGGCGTGTGCGTATGCAATATGCTCCAACCACCGTGCACGCTGGCAACAGGACAATGATCAATTCTTTTCACGAATAATCGCCATAGATGTATTTTGTGCCAGGGCATACAAAGCAGAACTGAAAAATCAGTCCGCGGAGTGGCGACATGCTGGATCACCAAGGAGGTAGAGGTTCCGTCAGAATCATTCCGCAGTCAATTTAATGGCGATCGTCGCGTATGACGTCAGGGGTGTCACTGTTTGCCACTTTGTTCCACATGGCACACCAGTGACCGCACAGTACTAGAGGGACTTCCTGGTGCGACAGGTACGAAGTGGTGTTCGGGAGAAGAGTTCGGATCTTGTGGACAGTGCAATAATCCTGCACAATTGTGCAAAACCACATAAACGATAGTGTATAGGGCAGAAACTACGACGTTGGGAATGGGAAGAATTGGAGCACCCACCGTACTCTCCCGAAATTTCGCCCTGTGACTTTGATCTCATTTCAAAGACTAAGGAACCACTACGTGTTAGGCGGTTTGCAAAACGAGAGGACATTGCCAATGCTGTGCACGAACAGGTGACCCGAATCACACATGGTGCAGCTTAGGCTGAGGCAGATGGTATTCAGCGCCTCCCACATCGTTGGAAGCGTGATGTGACAGTAGCAGGGGAATACTTTGAGGGTCTTTAGGCCCAGGTTTGTCGTGTCAACTGTATTGTCATTCTTTTGTACCGTGAAGGGCATATTGTTCTGTATACTACCCACAGATTAATACCAGATTCTCAACTCCGTGTTAAAAACTGAAGACGCATAGGGCGCTCTTTCCTGAAACTTTAGACCCCGGTGACCTTGGCAACTACGGCTGGTAATGTAGTAAGCTTCTATTGCGACCGAGCTATGGTGCATTCGCTTGCCCTTCCCTTCGGCTCTCGTTTTCACTGACTGATAGAATCCAACTTCTTTTGAAATCACATCTCGCCACACATGAATAGTTTACGCGCATTTCAGCTATCGCATATTAGCATAATACGCGTCAAATACACTGAGGAAATGTGCGGTAAAATATTCATCAGGGTGCGAGATGTGACATCGAAAGAAATTGTCCAATTTGTGAAAAAAATGTCAAGAATCCACTTTAACTTTTCCTGTTAAATATGAATAATTGACTTCCACACAGCATTATATCTTTATTCCTGTTGCAAATTGATAATTTTGTCTTTAAAAACAATTAAAATTTTAAAAAAGAGAGAGTGAGATCACTTAAGATGCTGTTGAGATTATACAAGACATCTGTATCCCCTTTCCCTCAAGCTTCTTAGTGTAATACTTAAAATAAAGATAACTTAACACTAAAATAATGATTCTGTAGATACAGGAAAACAGGTAAGGATACCATAACGTTATATGTAATGCAATTTCTTTGTACACAGAATGTTGAAAAATTCCCTGGAATAACAGTGAGAAAAAAAACCTAAAGACAAATGTTTATAAATTTGAAATGATAACAACTATGTACAAAAAAATAGCACTATTTCTTTAAAATGACAACAAAGCAGCTCTGTTAATGGTTATATTTAATAATAATTTTAAAAGCTCAATAGTACATACATTATTCTCAGCACAAGTATACTAAAGTATATTCAGAGAAAAACCTGAAATTTGTGATCGATTCATATAAGATTAATAATGTCAAATTAGTACAGAAGTCAGTATTGGCAACTGGTGACATAAATTTCATAAATGGCACTATTTTATATACTTCTAATCACTTTGGTTGAATTAACATTCACAAGTGCAGAATAAATTATGAAAAATAATAATTATATTAAAGCTGTATCATTCATTTAAAATTGTCCTAAGCTTAACTCTGTCTTCATAACACAAGAATATTACAGCGTTGAATTTTTAAATGCTTCAATGGCATGCATATGCACAGTAATGAATGCTGAAGAAGAAAATGTGCAGTTTTAAAAATAAAATTTAATGCACAGTGTATCTTCCAATAAGAGATTATTTCATGTAGTTATCTGACTGTGAAGTATAATTTGCTTAATGTGCAGCGCAATTGTTTGGATAAATGGCTTGCTTTAACTTGATAAGACTTTAAGCAATGTACTTTATGACTAAGATGGCAAATGGAGCCCTCTGCATAGTGTAAACCTCTCAGTCCATGACATACAACTGAATGTATGTCAAATAAATAACTCAATGAAAGATTAAACTATGAACTATTAATGCTGTTTGTAGTTTTACTTAAGAAGTGAAAGTGATGGAACTGTGTGTTTGAGTAGTTAATAGAAAACAATTTAGTAATGTAATTTATTTGCTCACACATCTAACCATTATTTCTTTTGACAGTCCATAATTCCCTTATGTGTTCACTACAAAGAAACAAGAAGTGCATTATATAGCAAAATAATGTGTAGTTTTATCTACTTTTCAAAATTATTATGTGGCTTCGCATCACTGCATGTAACGAATGGCTCCTATATTAGGTTAAACATCTTTTTCCCATGCCAAAGATTGAGATTTCCATTCCAACTTAGAACAATGAGTGGATGTTTAACAGTTTAGTTTCATGTGACATGTAACATTTCTGTGGGTCACGCTAGTAACGTTATATCACCCTTAAAATGGTTAGCATTACAGAAATTGTGTACCAATATTACTCATAAATGGTGGCAAGTACATGTTGAGAACAGATGTACCACAGAATACATAAATGCTGTGCAAATATCACTTTAACTTGTTATTTTTCTGAACCCGCATGTGTGTGTGTAGTGTGTGTGTGTGTGTGTGTGCGTGTGTGTGTGCGTGTGCGCGTGTGTGTATTAACAAGGAAGAGGATTTATAACCTGTTATTTATTGTGAAGCTTTACTAATTTGAGATCAAGCCACACTGTGTTTAGGTCCTAGCTAGCTGACATTGTGCATGTTTTAAGAATAACTGGAATAATAGAAATAAAATTTAAAGTGGCATATAATGATAATGACACAATGACATTTTAATCATTCCTTGCAATGCACAATTATACCTAAAAACTTGTAAAGCTTTTTCAAATAAAGTCTAATCCCATCAGATCTCTGCAAAGATGGTTATTCAGGTAAATAATTTAGTGTAGTGTGTACAATAATATTGCATAGTGACTACTGTATTAAACAATATAGAACAAATTAGGCTAATGGAATCTCAGATCATACTTTTAATTGCTGTTAAAAGCTGTGACATTCTTGATCAATGATGTAGATATACACTGATGAGTAAGGTTAAGAGAACTTAATTCTTCAAAATACTTATCATTGCAATTTAAAGAAAAGGTTTATAAAATTCATATCAAGCATCTCGCCCAAATATTTTAATTTAAGCCACCTAGATTATACGTAAACACAGATGATGCTAATTTTGGTATATCTGAAAATTCACAGCTATTTTTTCAGTAATTTAAACTGGATATTACTTACCTTACATGGACTTATATATGACTTATATATTTTAAATTTAAAACTACAAGTACAAACACAAAAACTAATACACCCAGTCAACTGTCTAAAATAACTTCACTTTTCACTTTTCCTTGTTGGCCACAGTATTCCTCAAAGTTTTTGTTAAATTTTCCACTGATATGAAATGAAACTCAAACTTTCAGAAATATTTGACATGCCACATTAAATTGCTGTATACGAGGGAAAGAATGCTTGGTGCTACATTACTTAAGTTCCTGAAGTTCACTGCACATCACCAAAACAAGAAACATACACAATATCCAATAATCCTGCACTCTGATTTCTGGCATCGTATTCCTGGTAGCCTGAGATGATGGATGACCCCTGAAAGACAAAAAACAGAAAATTCCATTATTGAAGTAATAAAGTAACAAGGTTAATGAAACTAATGCTTTTGTATGTAAAACAACACACTTTTTCCATTATAAGGTGCTACATTAATGTAGAAAATTTAACTATGCATGAATATGTATTAAGGCACATTTCAAGTTATGTCATATTAATTTTCGGTATTTAGCTACATGCTAAATCTTACTTACCAATAGGTCTTTGTGAAAATCTATTCTCGATCTTCCTGATGCCCATACGTCCTCGTAGTTCTTTCAAATTTTTACAATTTCATAAATCGATGAAAATTGCATTCAGAACTTAATTTGGTTTGGCCTCCTTGCCGTTAAAGCTTTAATTCAAATATATACAGGTTAGCCAATGTAGTGTCTTATTCATATCGTACATTGAGGTCAAATAAGGTCGATAATAGGCCAATAATATTACGAAAATTACTTCATAAGTAGCAAAATAATACAATAGCTATTAAATTTTGAACTAAGCAGAACTTATTTTATATAATAGTATGCAACACGGCAGGCAAAATAATTATGTTGGCGGTATTGAATCCGGCGCATGCAGCGCTCAAAATGTATCTTTAGACCCCGGGTGTTTCGCGAACCTTAATGTGTCTCCTGGTTTCCTATTTGAGTTAACAGGCCCTGTTCACAAATAAGAATCGATCCTTTACGGAGTGCGCCTTGGTGCCGAGAGATGGCACTGCCAGTGATATGTTTTGCTGTGAAGTTATTATATTAATATTTAAAGAATCTGTTAAGAAATTGTAATTATGATTTTCAGCAGTTGTTGGTTATTACATGCTTTTGTTGAACCTGAAAATTATTAGCAGCTAAAGTGAAAACTGGGACAGTAGGGAACGAGCAAATAATTGTTTGGCAGAGATGATTCCTTCTGCAGCATGTATACCTTCTGAGATTTGAGAAAATTATTAAATTTTAGATGAATCGTATTTCTTATACATCTGCTTCACTTTCGTACCTATTTTGAGGACATGTTTCGCAAACGAAGAAGGTTCTGTGTTATCCCCGACGCTGTACAGCGTCTATGTGGCTGACCTTCCCACTGTACAGCACGTCAACATAGCACAGTATGCTGACGACGTGCTGCTATTCTCAACAAACAGACACCCGCGCAGAACCTTCAACCCCATCCAAAGATACCTAATCCTCCTCCAGGAATGGTGCACGCTTTGGCGATTGTCCATTAATACGGAGAAAAGCCAAGCGATATTGTTCACCAAGCGCCGCTTTCCCGCCAATTTCCCCCAATTTACTTACTTCGGGCAAGGGATCAGGTGGGAGAATTCAATCAAGTACTTGGGAGTCAAGCTGGACAAGGGCCTAACTTTTCGGGAGCACATCCAGGAGCAAGCTCATCGGTCGTGTGGTGCCGTGGCATCACTATACCCTGTGCTTCGGTCTGCGATGTCTGTTCCCCTAAAGTTGCGCCTCTTTATGGCTCTGGTCCTCCCTATCATGCTCTATGCGTGCGAAGTCTGGGGTATGGCCGCAGGCTCACATCTAGTTCTGCTCCAACGTGCACAGAATAAATGTCTTCGGATTATTTATTCTGTTTGTACAAGGTTCCCCGTGAGATTACTTCATGAGGCTTCATCCCTCCGATATGTGGAGGATGAAATTAGACGCCGGGCGACAAAATTCTTCGAGGGTTTGCCCCAACATCAGAGCGCCCTAGTCAGATCCCTTGGGGATTATGTTCCTCGTGGGCGTCGCTATAAGCGATACCGGTTACCCCGCATGTCTTGCGGTCACTACCGGTAACCACATGATCTCCATTCCAGCCTAAATTAAATTACAGCTACCCCAAAATTGTTATTATGGAATATTCAAAATTATACATACCTTCTTCCTAGTTTATTAACTAACCCAACAGCGGTGCTCGCTGTCCGTAGCACACGGTTCATCATTCCCTGAGGAGCAAAAAGCTACCTCCCTACACTAACCCCACTTAAATTACACCCGTCATTCTGCAACATCCACATCCCGCCACTACGTGGTTAAGCTCTTCCCAGAGCAGGTACACGATTTGACCACCCTTCGGGCTGTTCCAAACAGCCTGCCAGATTTGTGCTGCTGCTGCTGCTGCTGCTGCTGCTGTGTGCATTGGGAATTTGTAATGATTTATACGCATTAGTTGTGTTGGAACTTGTAATCAATAATAATGCAGATTACATTTGTTAACAGTTTTCTGTTCTCAAAAGAGGCAGCACACTCTCTGCTTTCACACAGAGATGTTTAAAACATTAAAAGCAGAAGCATTGTTATTCATTTTTGAGTTTGATTAATGAGTCACTACTTGTACACTCCACCTTCACTTGTGTAATTGAAACGTTTTCAAGATCATTCGATCTCATCGTCAGCTGTTTGGTGACTAAATGAACATACCTCTTCTTCCACTACTACGGAGCTCCGATCACTCTGCCATCTGATGTTTGGTTATGAATATTTTTTCCCAAATATCCAATTCTATGGGTGTACTTAAAGATTTTAACAGTTTATTGTTGTGGCAAATGTTTTGGTTTTGTGTCCAAAAATGATGTGAAACTGCAGATTATTCTGTTTGTTTCAACTTAATGTTCCTCTGGTGTTCTTTTTGCCTGGTTAACAAGTTTGTCTTAGTTTTTCCTATGTAGTTTTCTCACAGGGTTCACAATTTATCTGATAAATTCCTGATTTCAAATCGTTGGGGATTGAATTATTTAGTGGTTTATTTAGCAGGTTCCTCAGACTGAATTTGTTTTGGGGTGCTAGTTTTTAAGTTTAGTTTTTTGAAGATTCGTTCAAATTTCCTAAAAGCCCATGAATGGTAGGTGAATTTTCTATCCGCTTCGCCGTGGCCGTTTAAACCCTTCAGGGGCCGGAAACGGATACCCAATAAACAGAACAGGACATTTAAATTGTTAAATGCTATAAAAATGCATCACAAATACAATTCCGTATCTTCCGTATTTATTAAGTTATTTAAACAAAACAAAAACTGGTTTAAAACTTATTAAAGGCAGTATAAATCTACAGTAACAATAAAGTAGAGACTACATTAATAAATTGTTGAAATTTCACTACTTTGTTTCACTGTAGCAATAGCCATTCTTTGTGCCGAACGCGCCTAATATTTGAATCATTTTGTTTTGTGTGTATACGAGCCAATGTATGTATGTATAGCTACGCAAGCGACTTCTCAGGTTCAAGTTTAGTTTATTTATGCTATACCAAGCGATAATTATACGAGAATATATTGCGTTACACACTCACACACTGGAAAGAAAACTCTCTGTCAGCATCTGTTATTACAGTGTTTCTCAACCAAGGTTTCTGGTAGCGTTATGCAGCTGTTTTCGCTCTGTGTTTTAGTTTTTTATAATCTCTTTGTGTTCAGGGTGATTTCTTATAGCTATCAAGAGCTAAATGAACGGCACATTTGAAATTGCCAAATTTCAATGTTAACCATGGCTTATCCCCATAATGTAGCAAATAAATTAGCTTGGGTATGATGTGTACAGGCTTCTGATATTACTGTAGGAAATCTGGAAGATTTGTTGTACGATTATGAAGGAGATCTTTAGTACTGACGTAGCAGGTCTACAGATGGCATGTTAGCTACACCATTGTTTGGGGAAATGGCGAGTCAAATATGGTTGATGCGGATCAGCTATTACTAGCCACACCTCTTTACGGAAATCAGTTAAATGGTAAAAAAAAAAAATATTTTTATATCACTGGATGTAACTATGCACAGTTGTTTAGTAATTTTCAGAACTGTAAATTCATGCAAGACATTCATCTACCTGTACTTGCGCGTATAAAGAGCTCGTAACCTAATTGAGTATTATAATACTCAGAGGCCTCTTTATACTAGGGGGTAGGAAGTTCACCACGACATCACCCCTCATACTTGAGAGAAAACCCTTTCCTAAAAGTATACCACCCACAACCAAAAAAAGTTGTAACCATTTCGAAAATGTGTAGTGTGTTGCGAAAAAGAAGTTCGCAAGGAAACCAATATTATTTGGTGTGAATCTGCAGATGTGCCCTTGGGTGTTTATCTAGTTTTGGAGGTTACAATTCAAAAAGAAACCTTTAAGGGCACATTTACATTCCTTATAGAACTAATTTAAATTTATTGTAAAATAGCAAGATTAAAATAATTGGCGTTAAATGAGCATTAAATGCATGTATGCGCAGGACGTCTATACACGTCCATATCGGTTTGGGCATTTTAACTTGGACGTCATATGACGTCCATATCAGTGAAAACAGATATTATATAAGAGTAGCTGTTATAGTTCACTGACTGTCCGCCAGAGGTGAAATGATTCACAACCAATACTACCGTAATAAATTAGTGTGTTACGATATTTCGGTGATATTCATTGTCCACACATATGGCTAACACCTTGTCTTTTCGTCTGTATATGTCACATTTTCCAACCGGACTGGTATCTTCAAGGGGAAAAACAGTTGCCACGACTTTACGAGGGTCTTTGAATAAATAAGTTTGCCTATTTTGTTCTCTGCAAACCACATGTTTTAAAATTAAGTTGGTACTGCAGAAACGTTCAACAGCTCGAGCTTGCTCAGCGTTCACCAGTATGGCGCCTTCTAACCTGGTGCTGGGCTGCTCCATGGCAGAGTGGTTAGACCGTTCGGCTCTCACCAAGGCGGCCCGGGTTTGATCCCAGGCAACCAAAAAGTGGTTGTGGTGGACAGCACGGCGCTGGGGCGTATTTATCCGGTATCTCCGGTTTCCCCCGCCATCTCATTGAACCTTTATCTCATGGATCATCAGTATCACCACCTGCGGTGCCGTATATAGTAAAAGCGGGCGTTAAACACTACACATTTCATTTTACCATGATGCTACCACTTGAAAGCTTGTCCACCTTTGATCTTCATTCTGTTATTCGTATTTTCACGGTGAGAAATAAAATGGCTATTAGTATTCATCACCATTTTATGCATGTTTATGGTGAAGGTTAAATGAGCATCGAAATGGTTCTCCTTGCTGCTCATGGATCCTGGAAAGATGGCAAAATGTGCATGATGAAGATCGCAGCGCCAGGCCCGTTACTGCTACAGGCAGAGCAGCCACTGTTGCCATTCGGAATGTGGTGGCATTGATGAGCCAGTGAATCGACTGCCTCCTGATATGGAAATTGGACGTTCCTCACATCCTGTCAGATGTCTTGTAGTATCCAAAAGTCTGTTCAAGGCGGGTTGCACGCTTGCTTACTGATACAAGCAACAACGGATCGAGGCAGAGCTTCAAATGCTTCCTTTTTCTCCGTCAACCTTATTCTCGGGATCTTGCTCCGAGTGATTTCCAGCTCTTTTCCAACTAAAGTCGTATCTTGGAAGCAAATGGTTTGTGACTGATCAAGAGGTGGAAGTGGAGGTGAACTGCTGGCTTTGGAGACAGGACCCGATCTAGTGTGACAAAGGTATTAACAATGTTTGGACGGAAATGATGAATATGTAAAGAAGTAGTATACAAGTTGTAGAATGAAAATGAAATATTTCATAATTGTAAATAACCTACTTGTATTTTTTTTTTTTTTGTAAAATAGGTAAACTTATTTATCAGATGACCCTCGTAGTTATACACCAAGTTACCCAAGTGAAACACACTTACGGGGTTGAATATATCCGAAATCTTTAAAATGAAGAATCCCCATTTGTACTGTAATATTGTGCATAGCAAGTTTGGAAAATGTGGATAGTAGCACAATTAGTTTTCATTCACTTATATATAATTGTATTAGGCTTAGCAATGCATACGAATGAGTACAGGATAGTACGTTAATTAATTCACGGTTATTACTTTCCATAACCTGCTATCTACTGGCAGTGGGACGAGTATCTTAAATGTGATGGAATACCTGATCCATCACTAGTAACCGAAATGCACAACTATCTATATTGCTGGGAAGAGGATCCGCATTCTTCCAAACCTGAGGAATGCAAGAAAAGGGTTAATACAATTGTTAACGTGAGTATATAATATATAATAACGCACTCGAATATAAGAGAAAGCTGCACAGTTTTGTCATTCTGATCTAAATTTAATTCTAACCTTTCACAATATATTGGACAAATACCTATTCATGATTTCGCAATAGCAGAAATAACGTTCAATAATCACAACACGTGCATATCCCATCTTGTATCGAACAGTTAAAGTAACATTTTGTACTACCATGTATAAACTCTTTAGTCAGTTTTTCGGAATGCTTTACTAGAATCAGCTTCAAAATATTCATACAGTTATGTATCTTATAGAATATTATACATTTGGTTTGACATTCTTAAATCCGATATGTGGTGTTTCCTATAAAATGTAAATAGTTTGTTGTATTGTGACTTTGTGGGTTCGTAGAATTAAAGGTCCAAGTTGCACAAATTCAAAACGTTCTTTATTTCCATAGAAATACACTCACGGTAGCAGTATTACGTAACACACAAATACAATCTTCTAAGGTCATTGACCACAACAAAGAGTTCACTTCCAAAGCACCAGTTTCAATTACAGCTGTTTACCACTACTTTACAACTTCCCAGTTCGTCTGCCGTAGGTACACACCACACTCACTATCCCGACTCCTCGCCGTAAAAACTCAAAACTGTGCACGCACACGCTCCTATTTATACAAGAGCCAGCAGTTCTGTAGAATTCTCCACAATGGAGAAGAAGACGTACGGGAGGCTTCGCGATCTTTCGAGGCGGCAGGAGGGAAACGAAGATCCAGCCACCTCCGTGGCTTCCCCTCTCCCCACCCTGTCTCGCCTCCGTAGGCGCTAGCTCATTGGCGTAGGCGTGGCTTTAACGCTATCCGTCCCCTACCCTTCCTGGCATCGGGCTTGGCTAGTCGTAACTGATGTCCCGCGACAGTATTAGCTGTCCTGCCGAAAGAGTACATTTGTCTGGGGAGGTCGTTAGTGTAGCATAATTTGGTTCAGACAGGTTAGAGAAGACGGGAATATAGTGTAGTACTGTCTGACCACCAAAAAATCAGCACAGCTTACGTAACACGAGCACATTTTTGCACTTGTGAAATCAATATCCTATGCGTTTAAAGATTCTCCAGAACGTGTCCCACCTTCAATAGGTATCTTTACTTTAACCGCTTTCATGAGTTCATGTACTGTAGGAATTTCTCTCCTCTGTTCGTAAAACTCGAGAAAAGATCTTCGCACACATATTTTATAAACTCATCGACTTCGAACCTTTTTGGATGTAGGTGATGCTTTACCAGGTGTTGAAAGTTTTTGCATTTTGAACAACTTTCACTATATTATGCACAGCTCGCTCACGTTTTTCTTACTGCTGTTGCTGTGCTTTTAATGGAATTATTTAGCGGAATAATTAGACATTTACGTTTCTTTTCGTTACAAAACTGTAATATACAGAGTATTAATTTTCTGCTTTGTGAGCATATGACTTCCTGGGCAGTATTTGCATTTTGAATTGATTCGAACACGCCCACATTAAGACAATCAAATGGTGTATTTGAGTATTGCCACACACTACAGGGCATGCACAGGGAACTGTAGTTTGTAATTTGTATTTAAGGACCTGGTGGGATTTCTTTTATACTGCCCAGATAAAGCCGCACTAAGGGGCTAGGTGCTGAGCAGCAAACACTCCGCCCAGGTAAACCTCGGCGACTCGCATCTTCTGCTGGTCTGCATTACATCAGATCCTGAAGAAGGCCATGGAGTTTGCAATGGCCGAAAGCTCGAGCTTTATTAACTTGACACGGCTGATCACCCGCGAAGCCTTGATTGGTATCAGAAAACTGTTAATTATATTTCTACCCTTAGAAATAAAAGACGATTATTATTTTGAAAAAAAAAAAATACTTACCACCCTTGGGTTAATAAACATTTTCAATTTTTTTTAAATAGTTTGGTATAACTTTGGTTCCTCAAAATAAATATAGTATTAAACATTTAGTACATTTCTCTAAAAAGATGGAATTCCTAATAATAAAAATATGGTATTTAATAATTTAATTGTTTAGATTGTGATCAGGTTTATATTGGAAAGACGAAACGTAATTTGGAAACCAGAACGAAAGAACATTTTCGTGACATTAAGTATAAACAAACTGATAAATCGGCCTTAGCAGATCATTTTTGGTCATTTAACCATTAAATAAATCCTGAAGTTATTAAAACAATTAAATGGTCCGATAAATTTAATGGTTGGGTAAAATATATTTATTTTAAAAAATAAACATCGCGTAATGAATTTTGAAATACCAGCAGTTGATTCTGTTTTTAGCTTTGTTTCGTTTTCAGATTTTTGTAATACTGAAAAAACATAGTAACTTGTATCCTTGACGACGAAGTGTGTTGGCTGAAGATGCGGGCAAATGTTCGTGAAATCGGTCTCAATTAGAAAGATAAATTGACATAATTTTCTTCAGTTAAGTTCAGTTTTTGTTACAAATAGTTATAGTTGTGTAATATTTATTGCTTCACTGTAGCTAGCTTCATTTTTATGTAATTATTACGTTTTGAATTCTTTGCACCAACGGTTACACAGTGTAAGTACACAGCCATAAGTTCACACATCTTAAAACAATACAAATCCTTATTCTTTTCACAGCTGCTGGATAAATTGCAACAGTGTATAGCTGAACCACTGGGGGAACAAGGGAAGCAAGTTGATTACTGGAAAGAGGTAATTAGTTTAGTGAATATCATAGTTCGACGGTGTGAACTAAATAGTTATTTGGATTATTGTAACTAAGTTGAAAAGAGTGTTGTCACATTTATGTCCCAGATTGAGCTGGGATTTTGTAACGGTAGAACTAGATCGAAAACAAAAGTACCTGTCTGTGGCTTCCTCCTTGATTCTCAGCTCGCCGTAAATGATTATTAAGTTTTAAGTTACAACCACTAACTTAGGTCTGTCTTCCGCTCAAAAATCAGAAAAAACGTTGTCCCGCAATGAGGCTACAAGTATCTACACTAATGGAACTACCAAGATTGCATTTGGCGAAGAAAAAAATCGGTGGTGGGTCTCCTTCTTGAAAAGATCGTTCTAAAGAGGATGAATTCACACATAATAAAGAATCACATACTAATATCTGAACAATTTGGGTTTAGAGCTCAACACTCAACAACTAAGCAGCTTATACGCCTAACAGTGCAAATCTCTAAAGGATTCAACACGAACAGATCGACAGGCGCCGTAATTTTGGATATTGAACGCGCCTTCGATAAAGTGTGGCACGCAGGACTCGTTCATAAACTAAAATCGTACAACTTTCCTGACACCACGATTACCCTAATCAAAGACTACCTCAGCGCTCGCAGTTCCGAGTAACAGTGGAGGAATCTTCCTCCTCTCGCATGCCAATTAGGGCTGGAGTCCCTCAAGGAGTTTACTCGGACCGGCGTTATTCAATCTCTACATTAATGATATACCAGAACTCACGCGCACCGATAAATACATTTACGTGGATGACACAACGCTAGTGACTCAGTCTACACAACCTCGAATAATATATTTGAGATTGCAAGACGCACTTAACGACCTAGAACCCTAGTTCAAAAATGGTGTATTAAAATAAACTCCAAAAAATGTCACTCCATAATCTTCACAAAGACATGCGCAGCCACCTCTGTTATACTGTGGCGAAAGAATCGAATGGAAAGATCAAGTCACCTACTTAGGTGTCACAATGGACCAAGGTCTGACTTGAAAAAAACAACACATTTATACTATCAGAGCAAAAGAAAATGGCCAATTGAACAGACTCTACCCTTTGATTAAACAACCCACTCATACGAGATCTGGGTACACATAACACTCAATACGACACACATAGAAGACCACTGTCAATTTTCGACAGAACACTTAGCCTGGGGGAACCAGAGATTAATATCCAAGACTTCCTAAATACATTGGTACCACTTTAAAATCTAGTCATGGCTTGGGCTCTCTATTGACCTGACAAGTCGCTCTTGAAATCCCTGCTGTCTAGCAGGGCGGTCCTGGGGAAGGAGGGTCCCTCCAAACGTACAAGCTGAACAGCTAATGTTACACGGTCAATGAGCACACACTTAAGTACCAATTAATAACACTTTTTGTAGCATGTAGAACAGGGATTGTTCCACAATCCTAAGTAATATAGGACTGACAGCTTGCAATGTAGGTGTAGACATTACATTTACTACTAAGACACTATTTACTAAGATTTAATATGACGAAGGGCTCAGGGCTGTAGTTCGCCCTTAGCACCATAAGTACAAACACTAATGACTTCGTCCTTTGTTTCAGGACAGCAATGGCATTTAATATATAGTAGGACCTGGTCTCCAGCTGGAGACAGCAAAATTCCTGATATTCCCACACCTGAAATTCCAAGGTTACGAGCAGGACCTTGATCATGCTCATGTACTGGCGTCTTATTCTCGCCTGGTGCAGGCTCCCGCCTGGCCAGTATATCCTCACCCTGATTCCGCAAGTGCAATAGCGGTACTGCTCCACTTCCTCTCCTGAATACTCACCGGTGGAAGTTTTTTAGTGGGTAGGGCCGACGGTTCAGTCCGTCAGAGGAGTCGCACACTCCAATCCCAGGATATTTTCCTCCACTTGAAAAAAGAAAAGAAAAACCTCTATGGAAGAATTCTGCATAGATACAATTTGCACATTCTTGGAAATTTCTCACGCTTATTTGAATCATTGATACATGCAAGGAATTAGATAATATTAGTGAATCATTCTAATTTGTGAATCATTGTTTTACTGTCGAAGTTGGTCCTGTAGTAGAGAAAGCAGACACGCAGTATTTTTTTCCAAGACATTTTTGGCAGCAGTAAACCAGGACACAATTCAGCGAAAGATAATGTTAGATGTTATGAGACAATGTGGCTGTACAACTCGGCAACCGTGCAATAAGGCAGAAGTAGGTCACGCATTCCCCACCAGCATATACTAATAAAGAAAACATAGCTTACTTTACCCCTCTCCTTTGTATATACTTGTCAATCTAGAATGTGATTGACGTTTACTAACCATGTGCACGAAGGCTTTAAATAAATGGAAGGGAATGGATACGTTATAACGATTTTCATAGCAACGATTAGAAGGACCAATTAGAGTCGAGACGTTTCCATGACAATGTTAGACGTTAAATCCTTGTTGCCGACATTGTAACTCGTGCTTAGCAAGTTGTACGTGCGAGCGAGTTATGCAGATCTTATCCTAACGCTGCAATAAACACAATGCCTTGCTGCTTGTTGCTCTTCTGATAATGCTGCAGTAGAGACAAATGCCTTTACTGCAGTCGCAAATGAATCAATGCCTTACACTTAATGCTAACGCGCTCTCCGCCTTGCTGCAATAAGCGGCAACGTCACCTCTCTCTTCATACGAAACGTCAATCACTTTCTAGATTGGCGGCCAGTATAAAAGATGAATACAGACTTTTTTACATACGTTCCGTATTTCAAACAAACGTGACCAAAGGGTGATATAATGTTTCGCGAAATATCAAGTACGTACCAGTGGTATGCACACTAAAGCAGTGTAAGTGGAAGGAATGCCTTCACTGTCCAGTAAGGGCCTACCTATATCTGACGAATGAGTGCAGTTGTTTGATGAAATCACTGGTGTAGCATGGCACGGCTTAGAAAGATCAGAGAAGGCGGGAATATCATGCAGTACAGTCTGGCTATCAAAGCATTAGTACAGCGTACGTGACACAACATATCTTTTTCTTGAGGAGCCGATATCCAGTGTAAGTATTCTTCAGAACGTGTCCTTTTCCCTTCCAAAGGAATTTTTCTTTAACAGCGTTCACACTTTACGTTCTGTATTTTCTTCTCTGTTCGTAAAACTCGAGAAGAGTTCTACGTACAGTACATTATTCAAACTCATCAAGTTCCAAACTTTTTGGATGCGGGCGATGTTTACACGGTGTTGAAGGTTTTCCTTTCGTACGCTTTGAATTTTGAACTTCTTTCACTAAATTATGCACACTTCTTTCACTTTGCTCCACTTATATTGCTGCATTTTTGGTAGCATTATTTAACGGAGTAATTACGCACATAACTGAACAGAGTGACCTTTTTTTTTTTTTTTTTTTTTTTTTTTTTAACTTTCAGGCGTATGACTTCACGTGGTGGTGTTTTCATTTTGACGAACCCTTGAGCTGTAAGAGGCTCAACAGCTGCGTTCCACTATTGTCGAACGGCACACGGCATGCACCGGGAATGGTGACGCAATGCCGATTTTCTTTGGGTTTTTTACGCAGGCTCTATCTCAACCTAGTTTAATCCTGCTCTAAACATCTGGGTGGGAAGAGAGACAGAGACAGAGATATTGAGACAGTAAACGGTTAAGCTGTTGATTGGTTTAGGGAAGTTAATGGGCGTTTTCTTTTATTTGCATGTGTACGATAAACCCCTCCTTTAATTAGAGTACTGTAAGTTGTTTTCTGATCACTGCTCTGCGCGAGCTAATTTCGGAGAGAGAAAAGTATGCAAATGTTTGATTCTTATAAACGTACTAGCCCCTCATTTTATCTTTCTGCTTCACATACCACAAAGATGTGTTCTGTATGCTGTATACAGATTAGACAGAAGAGAGGTGAAATTTACACACTATTAACTTATTATGTTAAATTAAAGTGCATTTTATTTAACAATTACTAAAGGACACTGCGATTATATAATATTTTTGCATTCCTATACCAGCTCTCTCACAACGAGATCTGTATCGAGTTGAATGCTGATTAAGATGTTATTCGGTAGATAATGACTATCCGGGCTTGTAGGCCGTGGTCTAGTGGAAAATCTTCTTCCAGACGTTTCGTCCGAAACTGTGTGGAACATCCTCAGTGGCTGCGACTGATACGAGAGTACAACGAGAGTGTTACGGCCACGCCACAGAGGATGTTCCACACAGTTTCGAACGAAACGTCTGGAAGAAGATTTTCCTCTAGACCACGGCCTACCAGCCCGGATAATCATTATCTACCAAATAACTCCGGCCGTGAAAGCCTACGCACTAAGATGTTATTGTTTATAGAATGGAGTTGCTTCTTATATTTAACACTGTATTTCCTGTGCATCACACGTACCTCACAAACCCAAGAACACTTATGTATATGCAATTTAAATGTGTGTAGTGTTTAACACCCGCTTTTCCTACATACGGCACCGCAGGCGGTGACACTGATGGTACATGAGATGAAGATGGAGCACCGGTTGAATGAGATGGCGGGGGAAACCGGAGCTCCCGGATAAAACCCGCCACAGCGCCGTGTTGTCCACCACAAATCTCACTTTGCGGTCGCCTGGGATCGAACCCGGGCAGCCTTGGTGAGAGCCAAGTGGTCTAACCACTGAGCCACGGCGCGGCCGTGCAATTTAAAATTAGTAAGTTTATCAGCATGGAGCAGGCCGTTGCTTCAGCCGAAATGAAATACAATCGAGCCAAACCTTTAAAAAGTGGCGAGGGGCAAATGATTGCGCATTGTTTCGCGGTGCTTAAAGAAAGAAACCCGGAATCGTCTGTAAAAATCATTGAGAAAGAAACTGATGATGTCCTTGGAGTTTCCGCAAGTCGTGTACATAGTATTAGAAATATAACAGCAAGTATCCGGAACTCTAAGAACACCGGAAATGTCACGTAAATGCAAACAGCGCGTGGAGAAATACCACGATTTTACGAAAAGTGCCATACGTAGTAAAGTTTAAGATTACTCTGTCAGAAATGAACCAAGTGATAGATTTATAAGTTAATGTATAATCCAACTCTTTATTGTCTAGAAGTTAGCGCTGCTATATATACTGCTAGTGTTGCAAAACTTATGTGCGTGCATGTGGCGTCTAACCCGTGACGAGTTGAGTCACCTCTGCCTTGTTGTTTACAGCAGGATTGAACTAGTCTGAGATAGAGTTTAGCCGTCTGCATTCATTCTTCAGACAGGTTGTAGTTGTTTTGTGTTACATGACAAAAATTGTATTCTTGATTACATTGTAGCGGTGTCAGTTGCAGTGCACATTAAGATTGATAATGATTGTTGTTTGTCTAACACAGTTACTACCGACACTATGTTAGAAATAAGGCTTCTTTACTCATCTTGAGACGAGAAGGAGATACCTTCACACGTCGTTGAATTAAACGTCTAATTTGGAACAAACGCTATTTGCTTTTTTCGAAAACATCTGATCCAAGCACAAACCGCCATTATACCTGGTGAATCAACCTCCTCTACCAATCTAGTTTTCTGCAATTCCCAACTTATACCTTTAACATGAAAACTTCAGGTCCCATGGTGTCTAAGGTAATATTGATATATGCTGTTCCACACTTAGAAAATTAACTAATATGACTGGTGCTATGGTATCGCTTTTGATGAACTTGTAATACACAGCTAGTGTCAAAGAAGCATTTTCACAACTAAATATGTGCACTAAATTGGTACCGAAAACACTACTATTGCACTTGTCATTAGCTAAAAGCGAGCTTCCTTCGATAATAGAAACAGAACATAAAATCTCTCGTATTATTCTCAATTTGAATGTTACTAATGATTTTATTGGATATTTTTACTCTGGGCCAAGCAACAAGCTTAGAGCGTAATACATAAAATAAAACCCACCTAACTTCTTGGAGGAAATTGCAAAAGCAAACATTTTCACTGTGGTTCAAATATAGATAATCCTATAGGAAAACTTGTACATGTCAACTATCGTTTTCGAATAGAAATTATAAACCCTGATGAGCCTATCGGTTATTCAGACGATGGCAGTGTTCCTGAAATCCTCGACTTCTTTTCTGGTAGAAATATCTGCACTTTCTGTTCAACACTAACAGTACTTCACAATTTAAGTTAAGACCATTATCCTTTTTTGCTAAATGTCTCAATGCAAACTAAATTTAGAACAAATTCAACTTTAATAAGACATCCTTTTAACCGGTAATCGTATACCAATACTCGGAACTTACTAATGGACACCCAGATTCCCCTCAAAACGCCTACAGATATAGCTAAAATAATTTCAATAATAACAAAAAATATTCAGATTGCTGCATCTCTAGCCAGGGGGCCTCCAAATCCACCTCCAAGAAATAACTTTAAATTTTATTAGCCACCATATATAATTAAGCTTCTTGAAATTAAGAAGCAGTGCAGAAGATTATGGGAGCTTACAAAATTTCCTTTCCATAAAACAAATTACAATAGGGCAGTCGAAGAATTAAAAGCTCAGAATTTTCCCACTCTTGAAAACAATGTAAAATCTTTGAATGCACACAGAGGCTCATTATGGAAAAGGACTAACTGTATTCTAAAATATAAAGAACCAGTCCCTCCATTAAAGCTTAACAACAGATGTTACTCAGCATCCAAAGATAACGCCATGCTATTTTCTGATCTGCTTTTCCAACAATTCCAGCCCAATCCTAGTACTTTAAATGAATTTATCAGAAAAGTAGAGGCTAAAAATTACAGTTACCATCTTCCAGTAAATACTTCACGCCTGCACAAGTTAAAAATTGAATACTACGTACTTCTAAGAAAACAACGTACAAACCTTATTACACAATTTACCGAAAAAGCCCATTGTAGAGCTAACACGAATATATAATGAAATTATTCGACCCACATATTTTACAACCAAATGGAGGCATGCAATAATTGTAATGATTCCCAAACTAGATAAATTTAAGTGTGATCCAAGCAATTATAGGCCAATAAATCTATGGTCTCTGCTTTCCAAAATATTTGAATGCTTATTGCTACCCCAGCTATTAAAATAATTTGAAGTGCTTCCCCTTTCACAGATTAGCTTTAGATCATCATATTCAAATAATTGCGATACTCTTTATTGTTGGAGAGGGCTCGGAACCTGAATTTGATGCAGCGAATTTGGTACATACATATCTATGGTCTCAGTCAAATTTGGTACTTAGCGCAGATACTGCCAATTCCGAAACGTGAAGCACAGAGATTTGAGCAACTGCTTGGCTATTTCTTATGGACTGGGAAAGCCTACAGGGTGGGCAGAGAACAGTTACGATTGCCGCAATCCAAAGGTGGATGTGGACTGGTGGACATCGCCAAGAAATTCATGGCCTTATTAGGCAAAACTGCTGTCAGATCATTGGGTGGTAGTGGTTCATCGATAGATGGGAGTTTCTGGCAGGATCAGATACAGCACGCTCAGAGGATATATCCGGGATTCAAACCCATTGTTAACCATCTGAGAAATCTGCTGGACACCAGTGCTGACCTCACAGTTGTTGAATCAACGAGAAAACAGTATCAGCTGCTCAATACATCGCAGTGTATACCCAGGATTGAAGAGAAAGAGAATAGAGAATGGAAACTGATATGGAAGAATCTCTTCAATAAATTTGTTCCTACTGATTGGCAAGAGACAGCATATGAAGTATTAAACGAGACCATACCAACAGCGGAGAAATTATGGCGACATGGCCGTACAACATGTAACAGATGCCAAATTTGTTCACAAATAGACACCTTGGAACATAGGATTGCCTCTTGCAAACAGGTGCATAATATATGGAGGGTGCTCAGAGACTTTATTGGAAAATGGTGTCCGCCGGAGTTTCCACCATGTCTTCGAAGGCTACAGAGACTGGAATTCAGTTTTAAAGACACGGCGCTCTACAGGTGTGCGATCTGGTTGGTAATGGGAACGTTACACTGGATAATGCAGAAAAATCCTGGAAATGTGGCATTACAGAGGGAATGGTTTGAATTCCTGCGAAGGGAACGTTGGAAGCTAATCACAGCGGGGCTCAGTGATTCTATGGAGCCTTATATCATCCGATTTGAGCTCCATTATACTGGTTCCGAAGTCAACTTCCATCCCAACATCTAGACTGGCTGCTTTCATGGAGCGCAGACAACCTTTAGCAAGATCAATTTGCTCGCCACAAGTTGCTCAGAACAGTGTTCCTTCAGATAGTTAGGCAATCCTTTGCAAGGACTATCCGCTCAGATGGACGCAAATGGAAGAAAAAAAATAGACTGGCTATAGAAGCTCAATACTGTAGCCTCAAATACTTCAAACAAAATTTGAAAAATTGGCACCTTCTTAATCCATTTTATCATATTGCTGAGTGTTTTAATTGTAAGCTTAACACTGTACTTTTAACTGTATTAGCTTGACTTAGGTTGCAAACAACAGTTGATGTAGTTTCTATGACTTGAAAGAAAATATGTAAAATAAATAAATAAATAAATAAATAAATAAATAAATAAATAAATAAATAAATAAATAAATAAATAAATAAATAAATAAATAAATAAAAAAAAATACTGCACAGCTTCATCGCATAGTCGATAAAATACTCAATAATTATAAAGAAAAAAGGGCCTGTCTGGACTTATTTATCGACACAGAGACAGCCTTTGGTCAAGTGTGACACAGCTATAGTAGACTACAAAAAACATTCAACAAATATCAGAACCATCTAATTCAACAAATTCTAGGTAATTACCCCCCAAATCCGTCAGTGAGTAGACTGAAAGGAAGACACACTAACCTAAGAGTCTGAATGGTCAATATTTCCATTGGACATTCAGAACCAACGCTGCATGGCCTCCTGAGTACACGTATCAAGCTCTTCTTTTATTATGCATTGTATTTGCAAAACTGTAATGTGTTAACTATAAAATAAGGTTTACTTGAATTAAAAAAGATATGTGCACTGTGAGAAGCATTCGTTTTAATGTGTAATTATGTTTCATTTTCATTAATATTTTATTATTGTTCGCTTTAGGCAAACTGCAGTTAGGTAAGTGTAGTCATGCTACACATGTACATACATAGGGGTTCTGAAAAGTTTCAGACCTAATAAAAATACAAAACCTTTTTTGAGGATTTTTTATTTTTTTATTTTTCAACAGTTTCCTTGTAACTCTACACACCTCTCCCAGCGATGCTCCCATCTCTGTAACCCTTCCAAATAGTACTCGGCGTTTTTCAACATAGTCTCCTCGTAACTCTACACACTTCTCCTGGCGATGCTCCTATCTCTGTAACCCTTCCAAATAGTACTCGGCGTTTTTCAACATAGTCTCCTTGTAACTCTACACACTTCTCCCAGCGATGCTCCCATCTCTGTAACCCGTCCAAATAGTACTCGGCGTTTTTCAACATAGTTTCCTTGTAACTCTACACACTTCTCCCAGCGATGCTCCCATCTCTGTAACCCGTCCAAATAGTACTCGGCGTTTTTCAACATAGTTTCCTTGTAACTCTACACACTTCTCCCAGCGATGCTCCCATCTCTGTAACCCGTCCAAATAGTACTCGGCGTTTTTCAACATAGTCTCCTTGTAACTCTACACACTTCTCCCAGCGATGCTCCCATCTCTGTAACCCGTCCAAATAGTACTCGGCGTTTTTCAACATAGTTTCCTTGTAACTCTACACACTTCTCCCAGCGATGTTCCCATCTCTGTAACCCGTCCAAATAGTACTCGGCGTTTTTCAACATAGTCTCCTTGTAACTCTACACACTTCTCCCAGCGATGTTCCCATCTCTGTAACCCGTCCAAATTGTACTCGGCGTTTTTCAACATAGTCTCCTTGTAACTCTACACACTTCTCCCAGCGATGTTCCCATCTCTGTAACCCGTCCAAATAGTACTTGGCTTTTTTCAACATAGTCCCCTTGTAACTCTACACACTTCTCCCAGCGATGCTCCCATCTCTGTAACCCGTCCAAATAGTACTCGGCGTTTTTCTCTGCAAAATAACTGTTCACGAAGGCGATTGTCTCTTCATTTGACGAAAATCTCTGTCCTCCGAGCGCAATTTTCAGATGAGGTAACAAAAAGAACGTCGCTTGGGGCTAGAGCTGGTGAGTAAGGCAGATGGTCAAGCAGTTCAAACCGTAATTCGTAAATTTTCTCCATTGCAACAGCTGAGGTGTGAGACGGGGCGTTGTCTTGGTGAAACAGGATTTCCTCTTTCTCCAAATGTGGCCGCTTTTCCGCAAGTTCTACCTTCAGCTTGTCAAGTAATGATGCGCAGTATGCTTCTGTAATGGTTTCCCCTTTTTGAAGCTAATCGATTAAAATAACTCCATAACTATAAAAATAAAAAGAACAGTCACTATCACTTTCCCAGCCGAAAAAAACAGTTTTTGCTTTTTTGGAGTCGGTTCCCCTTTGCAGTTCACTGTTTGGACTGTATTTTTGTTTCGGGTGTACAATGGTGTATCCAAGTTTCATCTACAGTAATTGATCGGGGCCAAAAATCGGATTTATTGCGCCTAAATTGCGCCAACAGAACGCATGTTTAAATATTGATTTAATATGTGACAAACACGTTCTTTTGACCTGTTCAGAGCCTCTGCTATCTCTCTCACTTTAATTCGGCGGTGGTTTAGCATCATTTGGTGAGCTTTGGCGATGTTTTCTTCGGTGGTTGCAATTTTTGGATGTCCGGAACCTTCATCTTCTCCCAAGCTCTTATGGCTACGTTTAAATTCAGCTGCCGAAAATTTCGCTGTGGTAAATGAATCCCCATACACTGAATGGAACACATCTTTGATTTTTGTAGGCGTATTGTCTTTCAAAAACAAATATTTAATAACGGATTGATACTCGATTTTGTCCAATCTCATAATCAACTCACTCAAACGACTGTTACATAACAACTGAGCGTCCAAAATGGCTGAAACTTTGATGAGTAACTTTTAACAGATGCACGACATTCACCAGCTTTTATTTACGAATGCTGCCATCTACATGTTGAGGTCGGAAGCTATTCAGACCACCCACGTAAATCTGATGTTAATTAAATGAGGATTATTCATATTTGAAATAAAATAAAATGCAAATTATATGTTACATAATGTTTATACAAGTTGCAATAACAGAGCTATTTGATGAAGTGCAATGATTTTTTTATAATTAGCGCCTCGTGTTTGAAAGGCACGCTTATAACAAAGTTTTGTTTGATGGAAATTAACTGTTCTTTCACACTAGCCCTGTGTAAGACAAGATTTGGTTAGGTAGAACCACTGAAGAATTGAATATCATAGCCGGGATTTGAACCCCCTGGTCTCCGTCCGGTTGTTCTTAACTACTTAAGGAGCTATCATGGAAATATCCCAGCATGACGTTAAATTCTCCAACTGACTCATATTTTGTTACGGTAAACCACTAATAGTTTTCATTAACAATGAGATACGTAATCCTGAAAGTTTGCCGGTTTGAGGTAGAACTAGGTTCAAAGGAGGACGATCTAGAGAACTTTGTGTATATGTTGCTGTAGAGGTGCCCCTTCACGGGTGGAATTAGGTGTTGAGACCCAGTGAATACAACAGCTGAGGGTATAATCCCTACAGTAGGAGTCTCAAGTGAAAGCGAGAGATGGGAGGCAGAAATCACCTCCTTTCCGCCGCAGAGACAGAGTGACTTACTCCTGGTTTCTGAGTTCCAGTGAGGGTACTGCTGTGACAGTCTTACATACGAGAATTCAAAGATATACACATTCCTCCGCCTCTGACCTCTAGGCCTGTTTCTGTTTGCCTTGGCCACTGGTTGGGGGAATATAACATTGGAGGAGATGCGAGCACGTGCTCTATGTACGATTGAGCATTCCTGCCCAACAGATTCAGATTTACATACATGCAACCAGCTCTCAAGAGCAAGGAGCCAAGAGGGGGTACAGATCGCCCAGATATTGCTGTGTGGTGGGTAAATCGTCACTCCGATTAGATTTTTATTCACCAATAAAATTCATACAGAATATGGGTTTCGTCAAAAAGAGTTAAGTCAAGTATTATCATATTTACAGTATTTAAAAAAGTTTAAGATATAAGAATTTTGCAAGGTTGTACCGAGGTGAAAATATAGATACCCAGCATTTGCTTTAACGACTGAGGGAAACCTCGGAAAAACATCAGTCAGGTATACAGTTGAGATTTCTATACACATTGTAAAAAAATTGATCATCTGGAGTACAATTTTGGTCTTGGAGTTTGTCGTCAGGCTTCTTCTTAAGACAGAGTGCATCTCCCAGATAAACAGGATCCATGAAACAAAAAAGTCCAAAGGTAAAACTTATTTACTAACTTCTAATACTAAATAAACAGGTGATTTAGTACAAATGGTAATCAAAATTGGGTATTCATGAATTCATCAACTGAGTAAAACATATATTTTAAGAGTAAGTTTTTAACTTTATTTTTAAACGCTTTGATCTGCAGAACTTTGATGGTCTCAGGAATTTTATTGTACAAGTTAACACCTTTATGGGAAACTGAATTCAAGCTTTTTGTTAATCTATGTTGTTGGATATGGATAAATGTTGCTATTCGTGTATTGTATGAATGATATTCATTGTTAAGCTTAAAGATGCTTTCATTTTCATGTATGAATGAAACTGTTTTTAAGATATAAATACATGGTAAGGGTAGAACTTTTAGATCTGAAAAAAGTGGTTTACTTGGAGTACATTGTTTCACTTGTTTGATTAATCTTATTATTCCTTTTTGTAATTTGAACACCTTAATGCATTTGTTGGAAGATCCCCAAACCGGAATTCCATATTTCAATACTGAGTATACATAGCCAAAATAAACTGCTTTTAGGACATCTAAGTTGCATGCTATAGCTAACACCCTTATAGCATAACATATATGGCCAAATTTGTTGGCTAGAAGGTACTTATACTGTACTTATTTGCGTTATCCTTGCGGTATAAAAGGAATGGCCGTTTATGGAAGCTTTGTAGTCAGTGTTAAAAGCAATGATGGTGGTAGTTTCCCTCTACGGGTACCTCTTGCACCAGGATGTTCACACAAATAAAGTGTGCCTGTGTCGGATGCCACTTTACTCAGAGCGGCCACTTGTGGATGCTTCAAGTGAGGGGGGGGCAGATGCTAAAATACTACAAAATAGGAATGAACATAAGTCGGAGCTAGGCGTGGCTGGTGTATCGTTGTCTAGCCAGTAATATGACTGCACTGTTGTACAGTTAAGCACGTATACTGGCTCGCTTGGCCGAACCATACGGATAATTTCTTTGCGCGCTCCCCGCCTGCGGTGCAATATGTAGTAAAAGCGGGCGTTAAACACTAGACATCTCATTTCATTTTGCGCGCTCAAAAGACACTAATTACTCAATTAATTTGTTTATCCCATGTCATAGAGCTATTTTTTCTGAGGGCGACTGTCCAAACGCCACGTTTATAGGATATCTGGTTTCGGAGATATCGAAAGATAAGACGACTGACTAGAAAGAAAAGAAAACTGTTAGTGAAGGAAAGCGCACACGTGCTATGCTGCGGTTGCATTCAGTAAAGTGGTGATCTTTTAAGAGTGTAGACGTGCTTTTCAAAGTTAGTGTTTGATATTTGATATTTATTTATTTGTACAGTATCCATTACAAATTAAGTACAGTAAAATTTAACATAGAACATGCTGTATTATAACTCCTGTACAAATACATAAAATTGCTGACCCTAATATTTACTTGCTGACCCAAGTTCCCTGGGTATAAGCCTTTGATTTTCCTGAGTTACTTGATGCCATTTCTTCTTGACCTTTACTTCTTTTATCCTAATCCACTTTTCCCTTATCCTATATAACAAATCTCCTATACATCTATTTTTCTTTTCTCCCATCTCCGTTAGCATGCGTACCGCCAATATCTCTTTACTTACACTGTCCCATTTCTTATCCCATATTTTTCTCCTGTAATTTGTTGACTCCTTACGTTCTATAAGGTAATGAACAGTGCTCTCTTCATCTCCACAAAATTCACATATTCCTACCTCATTACTTCTCAACCCTTTTAAGTATAATATTGCTACTCTCATCCATGCTATGCCTTCTCTTCCAGTTTTGCCACATTGATCTATATATTTTTACCTACCCCATTTTGTCTTTAATTGCCTATAAAATATCAAAGATTTATTTCCTTCTATACTTTCCCATATCTCTTGCCTATCTATGTCTTGTAGTCTAGTTCTCACTTCCCTCCAAAAACCGCTATAATTTGTCTCCTCTGTTCTCCGTAGACCTCCCATGCCTATCTCCAGTGGTATTCTTTCCAATTCCGACTACCAACTATTTGTATTTTTAATGCTTTTCTGTTGCTTCATGCACAGATTCAACAATTCCCCTTTCTGCCCTTTAATACACTTATACCATAATTTCAATATTCTCTCTATTATTATTCCACTCCTTTTTGTGTTACCTAGCTCTAGTAATGCCACTTCTCTTTGTGCCGATTTTGGCAGCAAAACAATCCGTACATTTGGTCTAACTTTGTACCTATCTCTGATGTGCCCCATACCTGCACTGCATACATTGTTCTGGATTCGACGACCGCTTCATACATTCTTTCTAACCATCTAACTGACATCTCCAGTTTATGTTTACATATTATTACCCCTGTCATTGCCTCCCTGCCATTAGCTATCACTTTTCTGGCTTGTGCAGCCCACCCTCCACTACTACACATCCTTACACCTAAATAGTCATACTCGTTTATCACTTCTACCTTTTGGTCTCCTCTGAACCATTCCTCTCCTTTCCTTAGTATCAATCCTTTTTTGAATACCATTACTTTTATTTTTTGCTGTTTATTCTTAGTCCCCAGTCAGCGCAAAACCTATGGATTGCCTCAATTGATTTTTGTAGACCTATTACGGAAATTACTCCTACTGTTAAATCATCCGCGAGCAATAAACCAGGGATCTCTTTGTTCATTAATATTGGGACATAGGCATTGCTTTCCTTAACCCTCCCCATCAAAGTTAGTAAATATGTCGCTTAGCAAGCCTACTAGTGTGCCTAGTAGTGACTGCGAAACAACTCGTGAGATATTACATAAGCAGGCTAGAAGCATTATTTTTCATGTGTATTCTTTTTTCAAACAATTGTCATTTAAATACATTTTCAAAAGTACTAATTTCGCTCAAAGCCAAGAATTAACGGCACAGGCTTGTCAGGTGAGTGTTCAGACTGTGACGAACATTGTTAAAGAAGGCAAACAGTTCACCAAATTAGGAGATGTTCCTATATTTAGGTCTCCAGGAAAACAGAGCAACTTCCTAATACACATTCGTATCTTCCGTATTTATTAAGCATTTTAATGAAACAAACATTGGTTTAAAGTACGTTACAGGCAGTATACAATTACGGCATCATTAAAATGGAGATTCTATTCACAAATCGTTGAAATGTCAGTACTATGTTTCACTGTTGCAAACACTATTCTTTTGTGGAACGCATCTAATTTGTGTCCTTTCGTTTTGTATGCATATGAACGATGATGCGCAGGCGAACTGTTCTCACATTCAATGTCTTAAGCTTCATTTTATGCCATCATGCGATAGTCATTGTCACACACACGCGGAAATATTAAGCGAAATTTGCTGTCAGCGTCTATATACATACATCTCAGCTCACTGCTAGAAGGACACAGAGACAAAGACGGACACATCTTCTATCTCTGTCGCCCCCTGGCTGTAGAGCTGGCAACGCGAAGAGAACGCGAACACCACCTTGGCTGACCCCATGTTCATTATTATTTTGTAGCTACTCTAGAAGCCTTGTGAGATGAGAGTGCAGTACTTGTGGGCGTGGCCAGGTTACTACCGCACCTCTCCACTGCAGACTTATATATCGCACTGGGGTCCCAGGAATCAGAAGCCGCCCTCAATCCCGAGGACGAAAGTTTGCATGGAGTATTCTTTTCCTGCCATCTAACGTCTTTTTTGTGTGGAATTTACGTTTTCTAACGTTAAGTAATTTCGGACGATAGACATGTAACGCTGAGTCTATCACTGACACACGAAGCTGACACAGCCAAGTCGGATGAATAGTGAAGCGAAGTGAACTGAAATAAGTATTTAAAGGGAACCGCAGTGCTATAATATAGATTTCAAGAGACAAATCGAATTAATTGGAATGTAACAAATCACTGAGTCCACTGTCTGCTTTGCAGGTTCGAGATAAGGCAAGAGCACAGCTCAGAAAGCAAATAGATGATACAACGTATCTCATTCTGCGCAATATGGATGCCAACATGACGCTTGTTGGCTTAAATGAGCTGTATTATGATCTTGGCAACGAGAACCTCATTCTTCACCTCTGGAGTCTTGTTGCGGTACCCAAAACATGTTTTCCTCTACCAAAGGAAGAAAGGTAAGCTCTGACATTTAGTATCTGATGGTGGAGCGTGACTAGATTTTTTTGCTGCATGTCAACCCAGTATCACATATCACAATGTAAATTCATTCTGACACCTCAAAGTAAATAATAAAATCTAAGACGTATTACAGTAATTTCATAGCATACCTTCATATCTATGCTTTCATACTTCATACTTTCATATATTATAAAGAGACAAATTGGTGTGCATTTTGGAAAACTCCATAACGATTCAGCCAATTTTGATGGTGGTTACACCTTTAAGAAGCTCTGCTCTCTGCGTCGAACTTGCACTATAAAAAGTTCTAACTTCTGTTCATAAATTATTAAACGACTATAAAGGGTTTAAGGAGCAATCACGGCGAATGCCATTGAGTAGATAATAATTGCTGCTCTTCAGAGAGCACGTCAGTAACAAAAGAGAGAATGGTAAAAACAAAAGCTACTTGAATTTTATGCCTAGAAATATATCTACATAGGTGGCCATGACGTAAACAAATAGAAGATATAGCTTAAACGCCGACCAGAGTATATTGCAATCTATGCATGTTTATTTGATTGTCACATAGAAATTACTGTGTGTGCGTGCATGCGTGTGTTTGTGTGTCTTTGACGAAAAAATGTTAAAAGCTAAGAATACACCCTCTTAGAGGTATGCACTAAATTTCTGGTTTCCAAAACTCTCTAATAGCTTTTGGTGGTATATTTGTTTTATAATACGAGGGCTGTTCAATAAAGAATGATCATAATTTTTACGCACATAATTTTTCTCATTAAACTTCAATCTTATTATATTCTGTTAGCTTAATGTGAAACAAACACGCCGTAGTAGTTTCGGCATGTGTTTGTGTGTTTGTGTCTTGCAGTATCACCTACTGCAAGAAACGAAGGCAGCGTGGTTTTCTTTCAAGCTTTCCTAATAATATTCAAGAGACCGGAGCTCAAAGGTGAGAGGCTATAGATACATTCAGTATGTTGATCAACGATAAGGCGGACTCAATTGTGAATTTTGGAAACACCTCATTCAGGTCTGTCGAGGATAATCAAGTTAAAGCCGTATGTTTGCTATTCAAGAATGTACTAAGGGTCAATAACTGAAGGGCGACGTGAACAATACATGTGTTTGTTTAGGGTAGATGCCCAAGCATTTCGATAATTTTGCCTTACCCCTTTTTGAGCGTGTGCGTTCAACCCAATCTCTAGGCTGCTTCGGACACAAGTGTCTGAAGATCTCGATGTCACTTGTACTTCTTCGCACCTCGTTTTAAATTTACGTAGCACGTTTCGTTTGTAGTAATGACACATGCATTTGAATTAAGTTTGTTTACAATTTTCCCCGTGTGACATCTTTCTCCTTTACATTCACAGCATCAGTCCTATTTTCCACGATACCGTTATACTTCGTCACCAATTCAATTAACAATCCTTTCTCCATTTATGAGACATTTGTTTCATGGCTTTTGTTTATGATTTTGTTTATCCACCATTTTTTTAGCTGTGTGCAGCCTGCGGTGCAGTCGAAAATGAAAACAAAAGTGCATCGTAGTACGTTCAGAAAATAATACGACTCATTCACAGCCTTCTATAACTGTAATATTTACAAGTTTCTTGGCGTTAGCACGTGTTTGTTAACATTTTCAGAAATTGGTGAAATGAAAGAAATTTTAGCGCTATTACAATTGTTACGTTACATTTGTTAACGTCGATTTTAACATCTGTGGGTGAAATCGGGCCTAGATCTTCCAGAACGTGGTAAATCTTTAGTGTTTTCGTCTCCATTGATGAAACGTTGGAACCATCATTGTGCCACACGCTCACTAACACCTTCTCCTTCCACTTACATATTCTTCGAGCTGCGACAGCTGCTTTATAATCTTATTTCTAGTAGTGTTTTAGAAGGACTAAAAGTTTAAACTTTTGTATCTCCATTTCGTGATTGTTTACTAACAACTGAAGACTGGTACATGCTCGCAATGTGCGCAGCACCAGCCATGCTATCCTGTAAATAGCATTGCCAAACCAATGAAACCCAACACATTTTCCAAAACACCAAAATAAGAAAAATATATTACTTATGAGAAAATTTAATATGTACACACTTCCGCATGTTGTTTCTTAAGAATTTGGAGTATATAGTGCACCAAATATACTTTTTTAAATTAATTACTTTAAAGAAAATTAAAAATTAAATCTGAGTACAAATAAAACATAGGTTTACATAGTGCTGCATGTTGAGGTGTGTTTGCCCCTCAGTTCGGCTCCATTATGTGGCAGGGGTTTGACTCCTTGGGTCGTCAGCCTCGCCAGTGATAATTTCAAAATACCGATGTCCTCGGCTGCTCTCGGAGTTATCCTAACATTCATGAATATAGGATCTGTGGCAAGGATCTCTTGATTCAGGGCGTTTTGGGTGGATCAATTAGGATACATGGAAAGAAACACAGGTAAATTCTCTTATGACAATCGGTTGTATTTCAATTACTCTCGAAATACATGTTAATTAGGCGAACTCTGAATGGTAGGCTTCGCGCTGGCGTGGTTGTACTTCCGTGGCTATAACACGACTCATCGGATTGGCACCCAGCTACTAACTACCTTTAATTGAACGCGATTTCTTTAGTTTACTCGTCCGCCCAGTTTGGCCCACAGTAGCCAAATAACCTTAACCGACGCGATTTCTGTCCACGTGCTTTCACACCACGGTTTAGATTGTGTTTTAGCCACCAACTGCCTTGGGTATATGTTTTTTCCAGATAGATGATATGACACTTCGCTTTGCCCTTCAGTTCATTATTTTTAATTAGTAGGTAGAAAACATATGGAGACCCATTTACGAGAACTTCACTTTAGACCACCTAAGATGTGCCCTTCCTGTCAAAGCTATGCTTGAAAATAAACACCGGGTGCGACCCTTAAAATTTAGGTTGCGGTCGTCTTTCCTAGGGGAGAAAAATCCTACCTCTCAGAGTCCGCAACAAACTTGACAATGCACAAAAGATATTTGTTTCAATACGTGTATATATTCCTTTAACATTCAATTAATCTTCCATATATTCCTTAACAGTTAATTAATCAACTCGAGGAAGAGAGTCCCGTTTCAATAGGCACACTTTCAGATCGATTGAACAAACGGTGAACAAAAAAGTCTACAATATTATTTGTGTGGTTGCCTCGATGAATCTCAATTTATTTGATTACAGAGGTATTTGGCGGTGTTATAGCATTTTCAATTGTGTTTTGTATAAACTTTATGTTTTAAAGACACTGCTGTGAACCTAGAATAACTTAATTTTCTTAAATAACAGCCTTTATCATTGCTATAGTAGTTTAACTATGTTTCACGTGCCCGTGCAAATTAAAACTCCAATTTGACATGTTTCAATGGAGTACATTGGGAGACAATTTACCAATACTGTTCACTGAACCACTTTTCTTTTGGGACCACCTTTCTCCATTGCTTAGATCTATTTATAAACTATGTCTCTAGTGCACGTAACCTCTTCTTACAGACCGCCACTTGCTTGTGACTTCAAAGATATTGGGATAACGGTGGCATTACCAGATTCATTACTGGATGTTCCTCTCGTTCTCAGAGGAGCAAGAATGAAGTATGATCACTTATCTGACAGCTGTTCTACGTACTCTCCAGTTCATCTTCCCGAAAGTCTTACTCAAGGTAAGTGCCTGTCTTTATTACTACATAATAAAATAAAAAAAAGTTGATATCTAATAGCCCGGTTTCTGGAATCTACGAATCTAATCCTTATTAGTGTCGTGAACTCATTGTTGCGACTGGCGGTCGGCGCACATAAAGGGACAAATAGTGTACCGCGGAGATTAAAAAGCCCTGCCGAAACAGATAAAAATAGATAACTTAAAGGTTCGTCTTTCTAGTGCCGTCTTGATTGATATAGAACATTCCACAAACTTCCAGAAATATGAGTGGAGCTGTAAAATGGAAGCCACGATCGCCAGTTGGGTGAGTCGAAATGGAACTTGAGAATCGTCCACGTGCGGCTGTGTTTTGAAAGTGAACTCTTATAGAGAGAGTGAACACGTTACGTTAATGCCAGAGGTTCTACTGCCATTAGTCCTGGACCCGTAGTCCGGGCCTCCTTCGACCAGGGAGTTACTGAGCTGTCCCAAAAGGGCGCCCGGCGCCTTCGTGAGGCTTTCCATAGGGCCAGACCTAAAGACTAACAAGCCCTCCATCTGGTCCTAGGGGAGGGGATCCGTCCCCTTCAGCTGCTGTGGTGCGGGCTCTGCGGACCCCTAGCACTCGTGGTACCTCTGACGTTACTAGAGGAACCTCGGGCCGAACATTCGAGCTCCTACTAGATTGGGAGTTGTTCGGATTGGGTTGGACTCGAGGGGCAGTGGTTCCCGATACTCGTGGGTGATCGGGTACGTCTCCGATCCGGGTTGAGGGAAGCCATTAATATTGCCGCGTACTAGCCAGCATAGCTAGTAGAAGGTGTGCTAGATGACCAGGCGGCCCCACGAGGTTATATCGGCAGCCTTCCTATTTTGGAATTGGCGCACGTAAGTGACGTATCCACTTACATCCCGTCTTGAGTCCACAGGACAAGATGGGGAGGCTTGTTGGTCTCTAGGTCTTGCCCTGTGGAAAGCCCCACGGAGGCGTGGGACAGCTCGGTAACACACTGGTCGAAGGAGTCCCGGGTCCTTGGTCATACGGGTTCATGACTAATGGGAGTAGGAACTCAACATGAAAAAATCAGTGCCATGGCTGGGATTTGAACCACGTATCTCCTGGTTTCCGTCCAGTCGCTCTAAGTCATTGAGCTACCATGGTCAACGTGCCGTCCTGACATTAAATTCTCCATTTGACTCGTATATTTCGCACTTGTGTGTGACAACAACTCCTACTCGATACTGACAGGCTGTTAACAGCCAGAAGGTTTTTGCTGCGTACCCACCCAGGTTTTGGATCTGACGGCAGGTTGATAATTTTGATTATTACAGGATGAAGTGGGATTATTTTAATGAGGAAATTTTGATGAGGTAGCTTTCTGTTCCTCTTTATTTTGTACAGGATGCCAAACCGCTTTTTTTATTACACCCTGGTGTTTTATGTTGATATAAAGTGAGGTAAATTTTGTAGCCAAACAGCTCATTTGGAGACTTTTTGAAATTTAGCTTATGCTGCTGTTTGGATTAACTCCTTGGTTACTTCGGGTTCCCGCATGCCATACGGGGTACCCGGAAAAGCCTGAAGCGGCGTCTCGCAGCGTCTTAATCTCCTATAGTATAGCAACGCAAAGATTGTCCCTGTAAGGAATGTGCTGTGGGACAAGGACAGCGAATGTGTGTTGCAGAGGACGCTTGCTATACAGGGAGCAGACCGTTAAATAAACATGCGTCCTATTCACTCTATACACTAAAACCGGGGAAGATTCATTCACAAAAGTAGAAGCCGGCAGTATGTTTTTGAATGGTCTGTAACTGTGCTGACATGGGGTGGCATAAACCTGTCCAGGGAGGGTGTGGGAACCTTCGCCAACCCCCCTGCGTCTCGTCCTTCGGAGACTATCTCTCCTGTGGAGGACAGTAGAGACCGAACCAGGGCGCTTCTATGAGCTGGAATTTGAGCGTAGAATTTTGTCGCCCGGCGCCTAATTTCGTCCTCCACGTATGGGAGAAGAGAAGCTTCGTGAAGCAACCTCACGGGGAAAGAACGGCCCACAGAATAGATGGATCGGAGTTCTCTATTCTGTGCACGCTGAAGGTATGCTATCCAGCTATTTGCAGCCCTGCCCCAGATTTCACGGGCGTACAACATGAGTGGGATGTGTGACAACATATTGTGTGCAACTCATTATATATCGCTTGCTAGCATACAACCTTGAACCGAACACTTCGATTACGCAGCTACGGAAACAATAGATGATCTCTCTTCTCAGGGATGGTGGTGGTGTCAATCCTTATGGTTTAGAATTAAAAAAGGTCTCCTTGGTTATTCCCAGAAAATCGAAGACAGGTATAAATGTTGTGTGTCACACAGATAGGTATGTAATAAAAATGAAAACAGTCTAACTACGGTGATGGGAAAGCATCGGGGAGATAGTCGCGGATGTTCAGTCTGGGAACGTTACGGATACCGTTGTGATTCGCCTGGCGCTATATTCAACCTTCGTACTCATTGACCCTAACGCTGAAAACCTCTTCGGTTACTGGCCGCGCCGTGGCTCAGTGGTTAGACCACTTGGCTCTCACCAAGACGGCCCGGGTTTGATCCTAGGCGACCGCAAAGTGAGATTTGTGGTGGACAATACGGCGCTGGGGCGGGTTTTCTCCGGGATCTCAGGTTTCCCCCACCATCTCATTCCACCAGTGATCCATCTTCATCTCATGTATCATCAGTGTCATCGCCTGCGGTGCCGTATGTAGTAAAAGCGGGCTTAAACACTATACATTTACATTTTTATTTTTCCTCGGTTACTATTGCATGCCCCATTCACCATTAAACTACGGTGCAGCTTTGGAATGGAAGGTCAGCTGTCTCGCCAGAACCTGAGGGTTTTCTCAGATGTACTCAGTATCTTAAATTTAGGTCTGGAATCGTTGCTTCTGAAATTCTCGTAAATAATTAATTTATTTCATCAGTTGTTAACCTAGGAAGGTCTTTAAATAGTGTTAAGAACAGCTGGAGTGTTGTATTCTCATGATTTCTCTATTTACTGTTGTACAAACTACTTTTTATAAACATTCGTTTTTTCATCTACCGAGAGACCCAAAATCATCCGAACTGGCTACGCTATGTTTTGCCTGTCTGCACCCTCATCGCTCGTTGCTGACTGCCGCTAACCCAAAAAGACGTGGATGAAACCATGCAACATTTTTGAAACTACTTTTAGAGGCTTTACTTACCCATGTTATGAAAAGGAGATGTTGAGATTGGCGAACGCCGTTGTCCATACATATTTGACACCCTTTTAGGAAACTTACATCATTCGCCGTATTTCACGTTGAGAAAATGTGTGTGGTTACTGGCTCATACAGTGTTTTTTGTGTAATTTACGTCCTCCAACGTTCAGTCATATCGGACGATGAATGGAATGGGTAAAATGGTGCTCAAATGAGCCCAGGGTCCACTGAGCTTAGAGTTACGCGACATTCGTCTTTCAGGATAAGGGAAAACCCCGGTAAAACCTTATCCAGTTAACTCACCCTGACAAAGATTCGAAGTCGGGACCTCTTGAGCGTGAGGTAGACATGCTAACACCACGCTACCGAGGCGGGCATCATACAGTGTATTATGTACTGCAACATTTGAAGTATGTGAATCCCTTTGACTATGTGAGTTATCTGAAAACATAACATGCCAAGCTCCTTGATGATCTGCCAACTTTTATAAGGCATATCAATTCTTTTTTGAACGAAGGTAAATGTTTCTGTAGTTATTTAGTGCTTCTAGCAATCACGTTTTACTGTCAAACAAGTTTGTCCTCTCATTTGTTTTTGACCAAAATGTAAATATCAGAAACAAATGTACAAAAGAGTTCGTGTCAGTGAGTGAAAGTTTTGTGTTAAAAAAGTTAAACCAAGGAAGAAACTTTATAAAAAAACAACTGCATGTCAGTCTCACAAATCTTAGTAGATATTGATTGAATACGTTACTCTACTGGTCGCTCTTCCTCTGACCAATTGATGCTACGCTTCTTCATATTGTCTCGGTAACGGGCATACAACGTTCGGCGCAAATAGATAACAGACGGATAGGTTTCACGTAGATAACGAGCTTGCATAAGCAGTTAAAGATAGCGCTTGAGACAAGTGACTTGCCGGGTTACACGTAAGGAATGTTCTAGTGATATCTCGATTGACAGAGAATAGTTGTTTTTCTTTATTCTTCTGGAAGAGTCTGGAATTTATCAATGAGGTATTTAAGAGGGCGACGACTCGCCAAGAATGAGTTGTTGTAAAGGCATGTAACAAGAGTGTTGTAAACAGAGGAAGTTGGAGTAAGGTGTTTGTTATTGTCATCGACCTTGGTGTTGGTAGACTGTGTGTATGTGACGTAATGTTGTTACGTGAGAATAGAACAGTGTATAGCTACGGAAATAAAGGGCATTTAGAATTTCGACAAATTGGACTTTTAATTCTACGAACCCACAAAGTCACAATATTATGCACATTCACAGCACACCCTACTTTGTTGCCGAACCTCAAACAGCAGCAGCAACCGTAAGAATGATTAAGAAACAACTGTGAAACTGCTACAGAGATTTATAAACTTGAAGGTACACAGTGGTTTGTTTAGCACTCTATGGGGCTCGCGCATGCGAAGAAGAACCTTTCTACGTCGTGTAACATTTGCTCCGTGCTGTTCCACAGCTTTACTTGGTACGAGACTTTTTATCGTCAATGAATACCAGAAAGTTAGACCGCCTTTGGTCCGGACCAAGTTAGTCGGAAGATAGTCTAGACCAAAGAAATAACTATGAATACGGCCGCATATGTTTATATTTTTATGACAAATGAAAGGAATTTATTCAGAAAGTTCCCCGAAGTCCGCTTTATTCTGGATAACTCTCCCATAACCAATAAACCTTGAGGGATACTAAGCGGGATGGCTCAGGCGGTTTCGTTTGTGGCTCGCATGCGGGAGGTCCTGGTTTGATTCCGGTGGTCAGCCTACCTGACCCATGGCTTTCTCGGGGTTTTCCCTGGTGATAGTAATGCTGGGTGAGTTAATTGCATCCCCCAAATTCCTACCCCTCCATTTCATCTCCATTATCATTTCACATCATCTCTCATTTGGTGGTCTCTTTCAGAGTAGGAGGTTTGGCGGGAGTCTCGGCGTCATAGGACGGTCTCTGGTCTCTGGGCCGGCCCGGTAACCCCATTCAGGACGAATGGGATTCCGGTTGCACTGGCCTATCAGGGTGTTTCCAGCTGGTGAATTGTAGGTTCCCTACCCTCGGCACTGTCGTGGCTCCTTGAGACGGCCACCCTCTGGCTCCTCTCGCCTCATCCATCCTCCCGGGTGCCATACTTGGGGGCATATGTACAATAGACCAAGTTTGGACCTCCGTGTCAAATTCCCTCCACAGCATAGTCCAGTCCTTAACTAATCCACAAAATTCCACTATAAAACTGCATATCTCATTTAAAAACACAATTTGTGTCACATGATTTTTATTTTTTTTTTATTTTGTAGTAATTTGGAGATATGCCTATTGAGATGTTGCTTGTTATAGGTTGAGCTTTACAGAAACATAGTTTTCTCAAACTGGGAGTGGCTATTGCTTTTTCAATTTGTCGGTGCTGCAAAGAGAATGGAAGGTAAAAGCTATCACATAATGACCAGCTCTTAAAAGATTTAATCATCTTTTATGCCTACAGTACTCTTCTGTTAATATTCACTTAAAAGTAAATATTGTAACGTGAGCGCTGGAACACCCTGTGAACCAGCTGGGAACGGAAGGCAGGGGAGGACCGCGTTAGCCACACCTCCCCCTCGTTTGTCTTGTAGTGGTGACAGGCAGTGGTTGGGAGGAAAAACATCAGTGTGCCGTCTGTTTCTGTCCACCTGGTTCCAGAAATTACGGAATCTGGAACATTCTCCTGGTCACTAGAAACCGGCGATATTCCTATATAAAGAGGGTTACAGACAGACAGAGTTGAGTTGGTCAATCAGTTGGTTAGTGTGTGTGAGTGAGGACAGTTCTTGGTGTAAGAAGGCAGTGTTAGTCAGTGACGTGTTAATGAACGGAAAGGATTGTGCAACGGAAGACTGTACGTAACTGTGAATGTGTACCGGAGCTTACGTAACCGCGAGTACAGTGAAATTGTAACGGACGAACTGGTGAATCGTAATTGTTGCAGCACGTAATTCTGTGTAATTGGCAAGTGTTTAACTGTAAGTCAGTGGAAATAAAGAACATTGTTGAGTGGTGTAATTGGACTTTTTATTTCACGAACCCACAAAGTCACAATATGTAACAAAATCATTTCTGCAAACGCTTACCTCTGACTGACTGACTATCCAGCAGTCAATCACTCCATCAATCCATCTCATCCTAGGACTTCTTTTCTTCCTTGTCGAGTATAGTCTTGCTTTAAGCACTCTTAAAGGTATTCTATTCGTCTCCGTTCGTTCCAGATGTCCCATCCATTGTAACCTTAGTGCTTTAATAAAGCGTACTATAATTTCTCCTTTTATAAGTTGGTTAATTTCCTCATTATAGCGTATCCTCCACATACCTTGTTCTACTACAGGACCATATATTCTCCTTATTATCTTACGTTCAAATTTTCTTAATTTCTCTTGGTCAGACCTTGTCAGTGTCCAGGTCTCTGCCCCATATGTAACCTACTGGTCTTATCAGGGTTTTACATATCAGGATTTAAACGCTTACCTCAGTTTGAAGAATTAACCGATTGCAGAGTATGCGTTTTAAGAGTAGTTTGTACAAGACTGAGCAAAGAATATCTTGTGAGTGCACGCAACACTGTGAGATTGATTTACATTGTAGTGGGTGGGTCTTCTCTTCGTTTTCTCCCCCTTTTATGAGTGCTCCTAGTCCTCTGAGTGGACTGTACCTTAGGCAATAGCTTTGTTCATGAAAGGAACAGTCACTCACTTAGGGGCTTCGTGAACAAAACTCAGTTCAGAAGATATCATTTTCCACTGTGATTATGCAATAATAATTTCGATATTTGCATATAATATAGAGCTATGTAAGCACAATCCAGAAATCTGTTAAACACTTTTTTTTTTTTTTGAAAAGAATTATAAAGCTTATGTTACTTCTGAACTAAAAATGGGTTCAATTATTACATCAGCAGTACCAGCTAGTTAATTTTTTTACCGTGGAGGGAGGAAAACCCAGTTACAGGCGGTGGTCCAAGTGCAATGGCCGACAGTGTGAGGGTCCCTGTCCCCTGAGGGGGCCAGGCATACTCACTAAACAACCCCTCCACGTGTTAATTTCGTGCATCTTATATTTGTATACGTGCATTTATTATCATGCTTCTTAGTCGGGTCCCGCATAGCACCCCGGTTAGTATGTGGATCAGTAAAGACGTCATCCTTATTATTATTTTTTAAAACTTAAAAAATGCTTGAAGATTAACACCTTCATTAGCCTTATCCCGGTAAAATAATGTAAGTACGTGTCTTCAAAGTTGATTAACCGATTTCAGTCAATAGAGTATCCAGGGTTTCATACGCCTAATCTCAAACCACAGAACATTTCCATGAATTACTTTGTGTTTGCGTATATGTATACTCCTAGATAAGTGCTCAATAAAATGCGGTTATCATTATGGCTGTATATGAAACAGCTTAATAAAGATTGGTGCTGAAAACAAACAATTGACAAAAAGTCAAAGATATCCTATTATATTGCTTAAGTTTTCTCCTACAGATTTTTTAGAAATAGGCAAACAAGCATTTGCCGCTTTGAAAGTATTATCTAAAGGACACAGAATCCAAAGTTTCATTAATTTATAACAGAAAATGTAAAGAATGTAGTATTATTCCTAATGTAAAGAAATTCCAGGAAAAACTTTGTATCTCATTTTTAGGGTAAAAACGTATGTAGATAGAAAAATCATAAAAAAGTCTCAAGGTAAACAGATTAAAGTCAGAGAAGGTAACAAGTTGGCTGTAGGGCCTGCATATGATGCATGGGGTTTTTCATAGTAAACAAAATAGTTTAATTTAGAGCTAAATCTATAAAACTCAGTCTTCCCGCCTTCAATTTTTCATCATTGTATTTTCTGAACACTCCAAAATCTGCAGCTCTCAACGAATTTGTATGAAAGCTTGCATACATATTCCAAAATAAATACTTGATAATGTTGTTATTTTTGTTGGACATTGAGTAGTTTAAATATTATTGAATTTTAAATCTCGTAACTGCAACTAATTTAATGAAAATGTGATATATTCACACATAATTTGTTTTCTCCAAGACTATTTGATACACATTTTAAAACTACCTATAGCAACTTTTATAGCTCATGTGCGTAGAAACCTGAATATAAAATATAAAGTTTCTAAAAGAAAAACTGTATGATGCGGGACACTTTAGAAAACATACAAAAATCACTGTATTAAAATCAGTAAATATTTTTTAAAATATATAATTTAGAAGGATGAAATTAGGAAGATTCGTTAGAAACACGCTACCACAACTGGTGAAAAAATGTCAAGCAGTTCTGATGTAAACCCTGAATTTTCAGCATTCTTCATAGTAGCGTCAACTTAAAAACTTGAGACAGGAAAGCAAATTCAAAGGTGCTAAATATATTTGTGAATCCCTCGGCCTGCGAACAATTGTAAAGTCGCCATTTTCTATTATATGTTCAAATAACCGTTTCATCCCTCCCCATTTTTCTAGTATTACCTTTAAGTACTGAGAGACCGAGGAGCACCTAGTGTCTGTATAAGACCGTTGACTAGATTGGTAGAAGACAGGTGACAGCTAAATATAAGTCACTATAACAGGTGACTATAGTATTATTTTATCTCTCTACTTTAGATTATGTTAGGCTGTCATTGTAAGCTGTGAGTTATTTTTATAGGAAAGTATGTATGTGTTGTGATGGCTGGCTATTGGCAGCTAAGTTAACTACTCAGAACAAGAATACCGGCTTCGGGATCACTTGATGGAAGAACAAATAGCAAGAACAGAAATCAAAATGTGTTTGGATAATAGTGATGAAGAGGAGGAGGAAGCAAGTTCATTACACTGTTTTATGGATTCCAGAGATAACAAAGGCAGTTCTACAGCTAATATCCATCCTTTAGACGACATTGCGACAAATGGAAGCTCTACAGATACAGCAAGTGAAAAGACTATACAGCAATCGGAATCTGCTCATCAGAACTAAATAGGTCAAGTTTGGTGTGCTCCTTGGCGTAGCACACTTTCTGCCTTCATTACTGTACATATTTTTCCGAAACCAGTTTACCTCTCCTTACCTCCGATAGAGAGCCGTACGGCCTAAACTGATAACAGCTCCTGCACTGCGAGTTATCTTACTCATTGTCCTGGGAAATAATTTTTGTCACCCGTATCCTTCTTCCTGTTCGTTTTTTAATTTAACTCCTCCAACGTCAAGTCAAATCAGACAATGAATGAAATGGTATAAGGCAGACGCGCTACCATATTCGCTACCGAGGCGGGCTTTCTGTTATGTGACACTTCCAAAGAGGTGAATACATATATTTTATCTGTATCGAACAAACCAACCTATAACTCTCACTGTAAAAATGTGCAATACACTGGTCGAATGCAAACTCATGAGTTCACATCGGGAATCTTAAGAAAAACATTTAAACACGCAAATAAACTAAATAAATGAAAAATAAATAAATTAATCATTTAATAAGAATTCATACAAATAAATAATAATCTACAATACCTATTCTGGCACTTAATTTCTCAAGCTAGGTTAACAATAATTCCAAAATGTTATTTTGTATATTCACATTATATTTCAAGTATCATTGGAATCGTACTATTTGAAACTTCTGGAATTGAAATAAATATCACAAGAAATAACAATAATTTTGTTGTATATATACAAAATTTTGTAGACTTTCGTTTCAAAACACAAAGGTCCTTACTTCTCTATATTTATTCCTGTATGCTATATAGTTCCAACTTACGACGGTTAATGTTCAGGATATGATTTACACAGAAACAAAAGCATCACTGTTCTATTATTTTGGAAATCGTTCTTATAAACTGGGACATATAGATGTATACATAAAAGTTACCCACTGGCGACATCTAGCGCATTCTATTGGTACCTCGTGATGTATGAGACTTCCAAGCTTAGCGCTGCGGTCGCAGTCACTCAGGAAATACGCAGGATGTTCGAACTGCACGTTTCGGCAGGTCATTTGTTTTAGCATTTTCCAAAAATGCTCATATGCTACTTATTATTTATATTTTGTTATACTACTTGTTATTTAGTTTTTCTTTTAAAAAGATTTATTTGTCTTAAATTCATTAATTCGGTAATGGTAATTGTAATGTATTGAGTGCAGATGCAGCTCTGGTTGAATTGATTATTTGACTCGGAAATCTGTCTAACCTAAATCTACAAAGTCATTATTACTGTCATATGATCAATGTCACAAGTTTAATGTAGGCTAATATTCGCGTACTAATTCGAAATAGGAAGATATTAAATGGCTGATAAACTACTTGTGCGAGGGAAAACGAAACACAGTTACAATTATTTACAATAGCACAATGAAACCAATGAAAGCTGCATCCTCAAGAATGCATCTATGATGTGTCCGTTGTCACCAGTTGACTGAGTACGTCCTCGTGAATGGTAATGGTAGCCAATGATTTTAATGTGCTATTGCCTAAGCTGTTTCGGAGATAAGCTTTTATTGTCTTCAAGCACGAAAGATTGGTTCTGGAGAACAAATAGTGGACGGTATTGCAAGAAACAGGCTAAACAGTTTATATGCATCAGTAAAGACGACATCCATATTATTATCATAAACACCTTCATTAGCCTATACTAAGCTGGCATGCCTTGCATGCGAGCACGTCAACGTTGCTTCTTGATGGTGGCCAAGGAACCTGGGCACCACCAAGTGTTGATCATGCCTAATAAATATGACGCATTACTGGAGCACAGCCCAGAATGTCCTGTTAGTTATGTATTAAAAATATTAAGCTTACTATTCATTCTACTTATAAGTGTTACTTATGCATAACTGTATTGTAATACTGGAGCTCAGGCCTGGGTGACCTGTTAGTCAGGTATTAGAAATCCTATGGTTACTTTGTATCATTCTTATATGTCCTAGTTTCCTAGGCTTGTCAATTGTTCATATGTAGTATGCTACTGCATATAATGTGTTTGGTCGTCCTCTGTTCCGGCATGGCCGTTCGTCATTGTCATGGTCTTTGCCCTGGCTATGTCGTAGGAGTGTCCTACTCCATATGCAGTCGCCTGTTGTCACTGCGCCTGCAGGACACTGGTGGGAGGACCTCGGACTCCCGGGCCGCCTTTACTGTTGCCAAGGGCTTGGAGGGCTCTGTGTGGGCAGCGTTCTAAAAAAGTCAGTACAAGAAAAAGATTAGTGATGGGATTGTTGGGAGTAACAGCCTAATTGTCTGCGTCAGTCATCTCTGATTAGGTTGTCTAGAAAGTTCTGTACGTCGTCGTCATGTTGTGTGAGTGTTCTCTCGAATAGTGATAGAGGTCGTGCATGTATGTTTATTTCTGTTGTGTAGTTTCCCGAGCGTGTTATTAGAGGGTTGTGTTGTTTCTCTAGGTTTTTATAAGTGTCGTGAGCTAATTTCTTAACGAATTCGTCTACTGTGCATTATTAGTTCGTTGTGTAATAAGTCAGCTGGTGCTGTGTGAGGTACTTTCGCTATCATTCGTAAGATTTTATTTTGAAATGTTTGTAATTTGAGTATATATGTTTTGGCAGCATACCCCCACACCTGAGTCAAAGGCTGATGAGGATGAGGACGAGGCCGAAGTCGAATATGACAAAATTTTCCATCAGGCTGTCAAGACAAATTCAAAAGTATTTTAGGCTTTATACACACATGACTCAATGAACAGAAACCTGCAGAGGAAATCATCGCCGACTACAACTCACAAAACACCAAGAGGATTCAGGCTCACTTACCTAACATCTGGAGAACACCTCGCCCACAATAGCACACCTGATGCCTCAACAACACTTCCCCCGGCGCTACATACCAGAACTTATGCCCTCCAATACAATTATATTTCACAATAAAGAATTCAATTTACACTCCTCACCTATGAACACCTTCCTATACTTTCACCTTTACTCCTCAGTGTCCCGTTCAGGGCCTTTTGGTCATGTTTGGGGCCTAGCACAGAAACCTTCACCCGCCCGGCGTTATTGACGGCCCGCTCCTTATCTTTACCTTTTAATTTCAGGGGTGCTCCGTGCGGAACCCCACAAAGCCACTCAAAATGCTTTCCTTACTTTTTCACCTCCTACCCTTTAGTAGTTGGTTAAAAAAATACATGTTTACATAGTTCAGCTTAAAAAAACCTGAACCCAAATTTCTCGCGTGGAATCCCAAGCGTTACTTTTTATGCAACTATTAAAAATTCTGCAACACATTCGTAGATTCAGGTCTCCAAATTATTCTGCTTCATCATCAATGATGATGTGACGTTACCTCCATAAGTAAATAAAAAGATTCCAATACTACTTAGTACTGTTGCTATGACCACAATCAGAACGTCTGCTGCTCCTCTATTACTATGTCTACTGCCACTACTTACCACTACTATTGTATCTGCCATTAATAGTGTGTTTAAATATATTTAAGGAACCTGTGTGTATATTATTTTGGTGTATGCTCTTTTCACCACTTTATCTTGTATCAGATATGAGGAGTACTGTCATTAAGGAGAGAAATTCAAGACTGGAATTTGAGAAAGAAGTTGCTGGTGAAAGGGAAAGAAGGAGATTGGTTACAAACAAGGTTGCTGCTATGAAGCCTACAGCCCCAATTAAGAAAAAGGAAGCAGCACTCAAAGCGATAGGCAGACAGACACCTTCTCCAGAAGTAGAAATGCTGAGATCTTTTTCCACAACTCCAATAAGGTCGGCTGTTGAGCGTTTTATAGATAACGAGGGTAAGTAGTATCCTTTTGATTTCATCCACTCACACCTAACATGGTATTATTTTATGGGGTGTAACTTAGAAAACTATAATTGTAAAACTATGCAGGTTACAGAAAATAGCTATATGGATCATTGAAAAAATACCAGTTAGAGAAAGCTTACAATCCCTTGTTTATATGTATAGGGTGTGTATAAATGAATATCGGGACTTTAACTCTTTATAACATTTATTACATTAAACGTACAGTTATAAATGATATGTCAAATGAAAATGCAGCTCAGTTTTGTTTGCTGGCACCAGTGCGCATGTGCGTGCAATGTTTCTGCCGCAATCCGCCAGAGAGTGGTAGTAGCAAAGATGGTGACTAGTAAACAGAAAGCGTTTTGTGTTTTGCAGTTTCCAAAGACCGAATCCGTAGTTACTGTGCAACGTGCGTTCCTCATTAAGTTCGGTTGTGATCCTCCTAGTGATAATAACATTCGTAGATGGCATCATCAGTTTGAAGTTACCAGCTGCCTTTGTAAAGGGAAGAGCACGGGACGACCAAGAGTAAGCGAAGAGACCTTCGAGCGAGTGAGAGTCATTCACTCGTAGCACAAAGAAATCAGTCCGGAAGGCTAGTCGTGAATTACAAGTTTCTTTTTCGACTGTTTGGAAAGTTGTAAGAAAACGCTTACGGCTACATCCTTGCCGTTTACAGTTATTACAGGCTCTAAAGCCGACAGACCCCGGATTACCTGCCAACTTCGCAAACGACATGTTGTTTCATGAGGATGACGATTTTATGGATCGTGTTGTCTTCAGTGATGAATCGACCTTTCAACTTAGTGGACATGTTAACAATTATAATGTGCGCATCCGGGGCTCAGAAATTTCTCTCACGAGATGGTACAAATGCGACGAGATTCCCCTAAAGTGAATGATCTTTTTGCCGTATCCCGGTGAAAAGTTTATGGGCTTCCTTTTTTGGTGAACCTACTGTAACTGACACTTCTTACCTTGATACACTAGAGCAATGGCTCTTCCCTCAGTTGGAAGAAAATTTGCCAGAGAACTTCATTTTTCAGCAAGATAGTACACCGCCTCACTAGCATAATGGGGTACGCGATTGGTTGAACGTCACTGTAACCGAGCGCTGGATAGGCCACAAGGGCCCCAATGATAGGGCTTGCTATACATAGCCTCGACGTTCTCCTGACCTAACGCCATGCGATTTTTACCTTTGGTGCTTCTTCAAGAATCGCGTGTACGTGCCTCCGCTACGAGCTGACCTCCCTGAATTCAGAAACCGGATTGAAGCAGCTGTTGCTACAATTACGGAATACACACTTATCAATGTTTTGGAAGAACTCGGCTATATACTTGATGTGTGCCGTGTGACAAAGGGCAGTCACATTGAACATTTATAAGGTTCTTGGAAAAACTGTTTGAGTTGCTATTTCATTTGACATATCGTTATTAACTGTAAGTTGAGTGTAATAAATATTATAAAGAGTTAAAACCCCGATATTCATTTATATACACCGTGTATATATATATATATATATATATATATATATATATATATATATATATATATATATAAATGGATTAAATATTTAGTTAAATATGAATAAAATGTGATATAACTTTTCACAATCATTCCTTGAAAATATTTACTTCCATCAATCATCATACACTGTAAATAGCCATTGTGTTTTGACAATACCAAGTAACATTTTTTAGAAATGGTGAATAAATGAATTTACTCACTGAACTTACTTACTTCTCTCCTTCTTACTATGTACTTCATGCAGTAATTATCCCATGGGGTAAGCTTTCTTTTTATGGTTAAAAATTTCATACATTTGTCTCTGTTATTAGTATCTTGCGAATGGACAAAAGTTCTCCAAACCAAAGGAAAATTCGGTCACTGATCTGCTACTATTATCTTGGATATATAATTAACTACATATAATAAAATACTTTTAACCAAATTCTGAAGAATCTGTTCATTTAGAACCAACGTTCTAGTTTTGGTCACTTTATTCTGAATGTCTGGAGATGTAACTCTGAAGCCTGTTGAAGATGATGAATGAATAAGAAAAACAAAATCACGCATAAAATGTTGTTTCTGTGAAGTTTAGTCTGATAACCCTAAAGATTACTTTTCTTGTTAATCTCTAATCGTTCTCTATGTTCCTTGAAACCTAATTACTGTTCAGCTAGAAAAGGCAACAACCTGAATGCATCTGAATATAGTATTATCATGCTGCTCAAAAGCTTACCCTGGCTTAATCTTTGTTAATAGAAATCTTTCAGATAACGTACCGATTACTCCACGTGGACATAACATCTATTCGTCATTCACAGGCTGAAGTGATGCTTTCATTGGTGCTTAGCACATGCCTGAGAAACTCGCCAGTGCCCCGTTCAGCGCCGTGGTTGAGTGGTTCGACCGCTTGGCTCTCACCCAGAAGGCCCCGGTTCGATCCGAGGCGACAGCAAAGTGAGATTTGTGATGGAAAATACGGCGCTGGGGCGGGTTTTCTCTGGGATCTCCGGTTTATCCCGCTATTTCATTCCACCGGTGCTCCATCTTCATCTCGTATATCATCAGCAGACATCGGAGCCCATACACCTTCAAAGGGATTTGAAGTTTACGTCTCTCTGACGTCAGTCCCGGGGACAAAACGCAGGGAGAGTCCGGTTCACAACGCTTAGCTTTAGTTTCATTACAACTACTGCCCGCCACGCAGGTAGATCTGCCTTTCAGGTAGTGCAAGGTGTTTGACATATTGTGTTAATAGCATTACGTTCACAACAATTATAGCACAATCTCCATTTTATAAATAAAATTTTTGGGTATTATCAACAGCCATTAAACAACTTGAAGAATGCACTTTCGAGCTGTCTAAAGGCAGCCAAGGAGGTGTCTGCAAAAATTAACAATACAGAGAATGCACCTCCTACCAAACAATGAATTGACTAGTATTGAATACAAAAGTACTGGATTTTCAGTGCTGCGTAATATAAGAAATAAACGAAGTCTCGGATAGACAAATGAAAATGATTTGTACTACTAATATACACCATTAACGTCATGTGACATTGAACGAACTTTCTGCTAACATTTTTATATTGTTTCAGTGAGAGGCGCAGAAAATTCATATTCGACAATTTAGGAATGTACATGTCTGTTCACTGTAATTCCCACATCAAAAGCAATGAGAAGGCTGGCATGTTGTAACGTAGCTTACACTTTGTATCCGTACCGGACTGTACACACACAGTGCTTCGGTATACTTGTTGACACGGACGTTTGTTGATGTCGCGCCTGGCCTTGTATAGTACCTGTGTGCGTGCATTGATTGCTAAGGTGTACGGGATCCGACGTTTGATAATCAGTGTCACCACCTGCGGTGCCGTATGTAGTAAACGCGGGCGTTAAACACTAAACATTTACACAGAATGAGAGTTGGTACTTTTAATGCAACAATGATAACACACTGATCAAAGCTTACTGCATTCGAATAGGGAACCTGAATACTACAAAGCTCCAATTTTTTTTAAATTCCGATGCATTCCTCAACTTTTTGACGGTATAACTTTTTATTCTTAATCTTCGAGGGCTGTTCAATAAAAATGATCATAATTTTTACGATCATTATTTTTCGCACTAAAATTCAATCTTATTATATTCTGTTAACTTAATTTGAAACAAACTCGCTTTAGTAGTTTCATTATTGGTACTCCTGGTTCCCGCCTGTGAGAATCAGGCAAGTTCAGACATGTTCAGTGTTGCCTAAAGCTGCAATGGAGGTAACATGCGAGGAACAATATGCGGCTTTGAAATTCTGCTTTCGTCTCAACAAATCTTCAGGTGAGACCTATACAATATTACAGGAGGCCTACGGAAAGTCTCTTCTTCCCTACAGTACAACTCAAAGGTGGTTTAAAATGTTTAAAGAAGGGAGACAATCAATCTCAAAGGAAGGTGGACACGGTGCTCCAGTTATTGTTCTTACGGAAGGAAACATCAACACTGCTGCTGCCATTGTGAGAGAAGGTCGACGAATTACCTTAAGATCACTTTCGGAAGTAGTGAACATTTCATTGGGTGCCACCCACACGTTTGTGACAGAAACATTATACATGAGACGTGTTTGTGTGCGATGGGTTCCAAGACTGCTGATTCCCAAACAGAAGTACATTCGCATGCAGGACTGCATGCAGTTAAAGTTGATGTTAGAGGAAGATCCAAAGTTTCTTTCAAACGTAATCACTGCTGATGAAACTTGGCTACATCATTTTGACCCTGAGAGCAAACAGCAAAGCTCATTGTGGGAATCTCCTTCATCACCAACTCCCTCAAAACAAAAGTGGTTGCTTCTGCTAGGAAAGTTATGGTCATGTCATTGTTTGATATTCATGGAATAGTTTATCAGCATGTTGTACCTGCACACACATCACTAACTGGACAATACTACAGGGATGTCCTGAAAACTTTGCAAGTCCATATCAGCCGCAAAAGACCACATTTCTGTGAAGCAGGCTGGATGCTGCACCATGATAATGCGCGGCCACATATTGCCAATGTTGTTGCTGAATATCTTGCAAAAATCAACGTGAAGTGCATCTTTCAGCATCCCTATAGTCCGGATTTAGCCCCATGTGACTTTTTTCTATTCCCTAACTTGAAGAAACGCCTTCGTGGGAGGCATTGTCCATCATCAGAAGCAGAAGTAAAGGCTGCGGAGGCGATTTTGAAGGATCTCTCAAAGAATGATTTCCAGCATGTCTTTAAAGACTGGTAGAAACGCTGGGAGAAGTGCATCGCATTCAGGGGAGACTGATTTGAGAAGGACCCTCAAAATTATAAGGATGAGTAAAGATACTTGTCAAAGAAAGAAAAAAAAACATAGTGATCATTCTTTATTGAACAGCTGTAGTATTTTCATGTACATGTACAATAATCTGGCTATCTATAAATTATACCCAACAGTGGGTTACTGTTTCTTTAACATTTGAAATGTAAAGTTGACGAGAGCAAGGGCAGTATCAATTGTAATTGTTTATTTAATGCATTTTAGATATATTCGAGGGCAGTTTGCGGACAAAGCTTTTACATAAGTTGCTACCCAATGAACTGGATCTTCGCAAATATATGATTCTTGGCGGCGTATATTTGTTGGATATACTAAGTCAACCACCGCAGCCGTTTGAGCTTGCTTGCAGATACATCCTCACCACTTGTAAGTACTTTGATGCTTTCAATTAATTTGGACATTTTGGTTAGTTCGTTTAATGAGCTACTTAGAAAGTTGGTATATGTTAATTTTTAAAAATTGATTTAAAATTTAAAAATGATTATAATCCGTCAGAGGCGGTTGTTCCTTGATGCGTTTAAATCGCCCAGTCACCTACTTGTTTTTGATTAACTTGCATGATTGTGTTTTATGTTCTAGCATTTAATTTACATTTATAAAAGTTCTCTAAATTATATTTTGTAATGGGGCCTCTCTCTTGGCGCCCGCGCATTCATAATGCAGCTAACTTATTTCCCGATTAGTGGTTCGTTATCGGAAGGCCAGGGTGACGCTAACACATGCGGTGGGTGAGGAGAGATTGGAGAGGCAGAATGCATTGCTGGTTACAATGGCTACGGATCCGATTCATAGAAGCTGTATATTCCGCACCAACTCGTGTTACCAACACAATACAGGACTTTCTTCCTACTGTTTCGTTTATTTGAAAGGAAATTTGTTGGTAGAAGTGGTAACGCACTTGAAGCGAGCCCCGCGTATCATGTACTACTGTTTATTATCAGTTTGCATCCTGTGCAAAGAGTAATTATTTGTGTGATCAGTGATTATTGCTGATATGTGCAGTGTTTAATCTTTCATATTTAAGGGATTTATAATGAATCCAACACCCGACTTGGTGTGTCTCCAAACACCCTTTTCTTTATGGAAAAACTATGACAAACTTGACGTGATAAATGTCGGTAGGCCAACACCAGGCACGTATTTAGAAGTCAATTTCCGGGGGGGGGGGGGGGGGGGGAGTGTCGAAAAATCTACGTTGAATTATTTGCTTTTAATAAATAATTAATCAGGAATGTGTTTTTATCATGTTATTGAAAACTAAAAACACATGTAATATATTATACTCATGAATTTCTCCACCCAAATTTCTACAAATTGTTCTTAGAAAAATTTGTTTTTGTCTCGTTTCTTTGGATAAAGTCTGCAGAAAGGCCTTGAACATTGCACATATGTTGTTTTTTACCTGGGATTAAGTAATATAAGCAGTAATCAGATATTTAAAAGTGAACCATTGTTTGGTGCATTTGAAGTATTAGTTCTCCTTGAATTAAAAAGGGAATAGGAACTTAGAAGTTAAAAATTACATACCTTTAAGTATCTGGGAATTCTAATCAACAAATTATAATATACCGGAATTGTTTAACTTTGCAATACATTATTGTAATTGACATTATTTGTGTATTTTAACGAGTTCTACAGCTGCTGTGCTGTAACTTTTGTTTTATCTCTTAAATAACTTCATGTCTGTCTGACAGTGAATAGAGACGTTAAGATGAGAAACTTGAATAAACTTTTTTGATTTATTTTAAACTAAGTTTCATTTCAACTATTTCATAAAAGTTTGAAATGATAATTCATTTGGGGGGGGGGGGGTTCCTTGTACCTCCTGGATCGCCCTCTTAAATACGTCCCTGGCCAACACCAGTTCTATGTTTAGAAAAACTTTACGCCTGAGCATCTTCAAAATACACCAAGATGTTTAATACTCGTTGATATGAGGAACATCATTGTGTGGGATTGAAGGAGCCGGGAAAAAACACTAACAAAATTGCAGACGCCCTTCGGGAAAGCTCACGTCTATGTATTGTAAAACACAACAAGAACGATAAGTTTAACAGGCTTTTCATGTAATATCAATTAGGGAAGTAGACTAGAAATGACATTTCGTGAACATAATGAAAGCGAAGAATCTTTAAATAAAGGTAATTTTAAGGAACTTTTGGATTCATATACAGAGGGAAGACCCATCGAAATTCAAAACCACTATTCCAGTATAAAATCCGTTTTTGCAATGCTGATTTTGCGAATTTAGGTTGGCCAATTTTCCGAGTCACTTAATTAATTCGCCCAGAGCCGCACCTGCAATCCGTGTCTCGCCATAGTGTATATCACGGGGCAGTTTAAAATAACACGTACATCATACAAATAAGGGCTCTTCTTTCTGATATGTGACGCGGCGATTTTTTTCTAATTCCTTCACACTTTTTGGTGTTTTTATATTCAACCATGATTTTTAATATAATTTCTTTACTTTTAGTGCAATTTTGTGTTGGAAGGCATTCTTTTAACATTATTAATTGTTTGTCTATTTACTTACTGCGTAATGTAGCCATACTGAAGAATTCAGTGCAGCAAAACTATGCTTATTTCTCCACTGAAAGCAATGCTGCCAACAGTCTTACTTGTCGCGAAATTACACCATCTAACAGACTAAATGTCTGAGTTCGCGGGCTGTATCGGACTGGTTCGGCTACTGTCGCGAAGTGTGCATGATGTCAAATGACACCCAGTACACTGCAAGAGGGGAAATTGGCGGTCCCGGTCACGTCGTTCAAATCGAGGAATGCAAAATAGGACGACGCAAGTTTCATCGTGGGCGCTGTAATTAGACTGTAGAGTGTATTTACATCCCTCCTGTTGCTGGGGCATATCGTCATCCGCACCTCATTCGTTTCCGCGTCGATCATTCCCAAGATCCAGTTACCCTCTACGACGCGCCCACGATGAAACTTGCGTCGTCCTATTTTGCATTCCTCCATTTGAACGACGTGAGTAATCCAAAATATTTAAAAAGAAAATAGTTTAATATAAAATATGATTGGGGGTTTGATAACAGAGAAAATACCAAACAATGTAGGACTTAGACAAGGTTGCTACTTAATTTATTTATTGATGATATTCTAGAAGTAATAACTAAAAATGTTACGCATTTACCAATTTTAGATAATAGAGAGATACCAGGTCTGCTCTTTGCAGATGATTTAGTAACAGATTACATAACAAGTATAGGCTTAAAACAAATCCTTGGAAGCAATAGATCAGTTTTGTAAAGAATGGGGTTTGAAGATAAATAAAACTAAATTTAAGATCATGGAGGTAAAAAAACTTCAAACTAAAAAGAGAAGAAAACTGGTGGTGGGAAGGTTCAGAAATTGAGGTGATTAAGAATATTGATTACCTAGGAGTAAGATTATCTAGTAATGGTGAATGGTGTTGCTAAAAAAGGAAAGTACTGGCAGATGGCAAAATGGCTATGAATGTCATTAGATCATGTATTAACAAAATACCGAATTTGCAAGTAAAATGGTTAGAAAGGGTGTTTGGTTCAATTGTAGAAAGTAGAATGCTGTATGGAATAGAAATGTGGGGGCCAGATGAAGGATGGAAAGTTATAAATGTTATAAATAGACTATTTTGTAGACTTGTTTTAGGCTTACCTAGATCCTCACCAAATGAGGCGGCTTTAATGGAATTAGGAACATTAGGTTACAAAAGCAAGGCGATGGAAAGAATTTTGAAATACTGGCTCAGAATAGGGAATTTAGATGAGGAAAATATTATTAAACACTGTTTGATAGCACAAACAAGAATAAAGGGGAGAGAGACTTGGATATAGAAAATTCAAAAGATTTTACAGGAAATAGGTATGGGTTCATTATGGTTAGATAGTGGAAGAATAGAAAAGGGATTCTGGAAAGAAGTATAAACAAGAATTGAAGATATTGATAAACAAGAATTACGGGTTAATCTTAATAACAAAAGATCTCTGAAATTATATAAAACGTTGAAAAATGATTGGGTCAGGGAAAAATATATTGACGTCTAAGATAAAGTAGGAAGAGAAGGGTAGGCATGGGTTAGGACAGGAGTAATATACTTAAAGGGTATAAGGAATGGATATATTAAGGGAAGATGTCCAATGTGTGAAAAAGAATATAGTACTTGGCATTATATTTTTGATTGTCAAAAAACAAAGTGTTAGAGATGAATTTCTTTTGCATAAGTGGGAAAACAGATCAAATGAAATAAGAGGAAAAAGAATCTTGAATTTGAAATCAGAAGAAAACATAATAAAACTGGGAAAATTTATTGGCAAGGTAAGACAAAAAAGGCTTTGGAAAACAGGGAAGACTGATGAGAACAACTAGGACAAATAGTAGAAAGTATAAAGGGAAACAAAAATATAGATCCAAAGTTTTAAAATGTTCCATTATATACACAACCTGGGTTAATTATAACGGATCTTGGGAATATGCAACTCCAAAATAAGCAGTATGTAAAATATTGTATTTATGGTATAATAATTATGTTATATATGTATGAAGTTGTATATGCTACATATTGTAATAAGAAATAGGAAATAAACTAAATACTACTAATGAACTTGAAAGAATATACAGTGCTCCTGTACTTGAATTCGAACACTGTAGTTATTACTGCTTGCGCAGAATATGCATGTTAAGTAAGACAAATGTCATGAATCAATATGTATATTTAAGCTATAAGCTTCATCTCAGAATTCATACCAATTAATGGTTTGTATCTTCATTAAAGCTGTCATAAACCATGGGTTTATGTATTTGCACTAACCTGAAAGTAAGGGAAAGTAAAGTAAGAAAAGAAACCATTTGTTTATAAGAAACTAGCATTTAATTTACAACATGTACAGTAAACATTACAAATATTTCAACATTTAACAGGAATGATCACACTGCTTGAACCTTTCTAGAAGCAGGTAAACATTCAAAATTACTTTTCTTTCAGCAGCACTGCAATGAGAGCAATTATTACTATGCCTTCAACATAAACCAATGGTATTTATTGAAACCATTTACATGAATTACCCAGTCAACTTGAATGTACGATAAAGTTGTGTTGGCAAGAAAGCTCTGGTGAAATGTTTGAGCTGTGAGAGCATATTTGGCAGGTAAAGGTGGGCCCTTTGGAGTGTTTTGACTAAAGAAATCTTCTCTTTACAGAGGAATCTCAAAGCATATAAGTAATGGATTTCGGGAAAAAATCGAACAGAATATCACATGCCTACCCCAGCCCAAAATGGTTACTGTAATCCTCACGTCATACATCAGCAATATCTGAGCTAGGCAGTGCTGAGATAATGCTTCTGAAGGTACACAACTATGGAGTTATTCGTTGCTCACTGCCTCCACAACCAAAGTGGAGGAAGAATACATTGATAAAAGCTGCAGTGGTAGTTCCTAAATGATGTCGGATGAAATCTAACTAAGAGTTACAATCTATTTCAAATACTATTGATGTAAAAACTATTGCGTGACTCAAAAAATGTTCCAGTTTCCAATTTAAGCCGCTTCTGAGCATTTTCTTTGTCCAGATAAGGCAATTGCTGGGCACAAGTAAGCTCCTTGCCCTCCAGATTACTTGAATACTCCTAATAAAAAGTTATTCATCACCTCTGTGAATCTGGGGTGTTATAACGAATGTTAGACTGTTGAGACACTGCAATGTCTTTACATTTTTTTCATGTGCATTCTACAGAATATGTATAGGCGCCCCCGTAAGGCGTTTTGCAACGACAGGGCATAATAGTGTCAGTACACTGGTAAAAAAAAAGAGGTGCTGGGGAAAGTAAAACAAATATAGGGTATTTTGGTGTTGCTGAATCCATATCTGCCATTGGTTTTCCCAAATTGGCTCTAGTTTTTAAGCTCCAGTGTGTTTTAAAAATATTATTATGATAAAACTCGCCTTCACTGATGAAGGGAAGGGTAATGTTTTTAAATTTAGTTGGATTCTTTATTACCATATAAAAATGTACTATGTGAAATTAAACAACAATACTTTAATGAAGATGATTACATAGTATATTGCAATGATATTCCGGGACTATTTCTGAAAATGGATCTTCCGGAGTATCGACCAGAAGACTGGCGAATTTTTATCGAAAAATACATAAAAAGTTTCACGTGTATATTATTACACAATGGGAAGCAGTATGCATCAATTCAACTTGCCCACTCCACAAAACTTAATGAAGAACATGATGATGCAGAAACTGCGTTATAATAACATGAGTGGCCGATTTGTGTTCATTTGAAAATTGTCAACATCTTGCTTGAGCAACAAAGTGGCTATACAAAGCACCCATATTTCATCTGCAGGTGAGATAGTTAGGTTAGGCATCTTCAATGGGAAAAAGTGACATGGACTTCAAGAGACATATTACTGTTGGTGCAGCGAACATCATACATAAGCCTTTGGTTAGTAGGGAAAAGTCATTCTGCCCCCGCTCCATATTAAAGTGGGCCTCATGAAGCGATGTGTGAAGGAATTGGACAGAAATTCTGAATGCTTTAAATAACTATACATTTGCAGAAACTTCTCTGGACTCACTTCTGAAAAGCTTAAAGATACAGTCTTTGATGGGTCTCAAATTTGCAAACTTATCAACGATTCACATTTTAGTAAAATGATGACTGACAGAAAAGCATCTGTCTGTTGTAGCTTTGTCTGTGTTCTAAAAAATTCCTTTGGCAACCATAAAGCAGAGAAACACGAATATTTGGTCCACAATGTGCTCACAAAGTGTCATAAGTTGTGGGCTAGTGTGAGCATAAAGGTATACTTGCTCCATAGATAGATTTTCCTGTTAATCTTGGTGATTTCAGTGATGAACAGGGGGTAAGGTTCCACCCAGATATCCAAATTACGGAGGAAAGGAATCATTATGGCAGACTACTGTTGGAATCTCCAATGTGACTGCCCTCATCAGTCACACAGGAGACAATCACAAAAATGGAGTTTTTTCCAGCAATGAAATTGTAGGCTATTGTTTTCAATAGAACTGAGTTTAGTGCAGTCACTGTTTACTTAATATGTTTGCTTTATATAATATAATAACTTTATTTAATTTATATAACTTTATTTATTTAATATAATTTATTTTATTTAATTTCTATATAATTTATTTAGTATAATTTTATAATATTTATTAATTTATATACTGATTTATAATTATTTATAATTTAATTTAGAATCCAAAATATTTCATATTCTTAATTTAAATATGAAAAATAAAACTGCTAAATTAAAAAAACAAATTATATAATTTGCATTTGAAACAAAATAAATTAAACCCAATTATTAAAAATAATAAAGATAATGTTGTTAGTTTATAAAATTGTAACCTTAATGAAAAAGAGTTAAATTAAATATAGATGATTGTATTGCAGATATAGAAATTGTTAGTAAAGATTTAAGTGAAAATAATAAATCATTGATTAAATTGAAATGTAGCAAAATATTACAAAATTTAGATAAATACCAATCTAAGAGAAATAATAATAAACATATTATTAAATAATTAAATAAAAAATATATTATTTTCACTAAAACGGATAAAGGTAATAGAACTGTAATTTTAGATAAATTTGATTATATTAATAGAGTAAAACGTTTACGCCAAGATGAAGATTTCATAAAAATTAATAAAGACCCTCTAAAATCTCTTATTTCAAACTTTAATAAAATGTTTAATGAAGTGAAAATTATATAAAACAAAGAAAAGCATTTAGTAAAAGTTAGTAACTCTATTTTACCTAGAATTTATGCTCTTCCTAAAATTTATAAACCTGGAAATAAAATGAGACCTATTGCAAATTGTATAAATTCACCAACTTATAAGTTAGCTAAATGGTTACCTTAAAAATTTAGTAATATTGATAAATTTGAAAGTTTAAGTATTAAAAATTCTTTTGAATTAGTTAAAAAGATTGACAATGTTATATTATCTAAAACTGATAAACTTATTTCTTTTGATGTAACTGCCTTATTTCCTAGTATTCCTAGAGAAAAACTTTTAATTTATTTAAAAAATTGGTTGAATTCAATAATTTACATAAGGAGTTAATAGGCTTCATAATTTAAACAAAGAGTTAGATGATGAAGCCTGGGACTTAAGTACTTACAATAGTAAGTGGCCACAAACGGTGTATCTCGGATGCGAGAACCCCTAGTGGTCTACAGGGGAAATCTACAATTTCACTGGAGAATTTAATGTCAGCCGGGCATGATGGCCCTGGTAGCTCAAAGGTTAAGAGCAACTGGATGGAAACCGGGAGATCCGTGGTTTAAATCCCGGCCATAGCATTGAATTTTTCATGTTGTCTATCCATCAAATATCTTAGCCTATATATGGCTAGTGTGGAGAAATGATTAATTTCCATCAAAAAACTAAACTTGCTGAATTTTGTTTAGATCAAATTTTTTCACTTTTAATGGTTAATTTTTTCAACAAAGGTCTGGCTTAGCAATATGGTAATCCTTTTTCACCTTCTCTTGCGGATATTTTTATGAGTTTTTTGGAAATGCAAGTCACTAAAGCACTCCCTTTAATTTTTAAAGTTTGGTATAAATATGTTGATGATATTTTTGCAATTGTTCCTGATAAACTCATAAACGATGCTTTAAAATGACTAAATTTGCAACATAAAGCTATAAAATTTACATTAGAAACTGAAATTAATGGATTTCTTCCTTTTCTAGATCTAAAGATAATAAGAAATAATAATGAATTAAACTTTGGTATTTATAGTAAGTCTACTCATGCTGATAAATACATAAAAAATAAAAGTTATAACCCTTTTTCACATAAATTTCCTGTTTTGAATAGTTTGATTTATAGATAAATAAATATACCCCTGAATAAAGATGAATTTAATAAAGAATATAAACATATTATTAATAGTGCTTTAATTTATGGTTCTAATAAATACTTTATAAATAAAAGAATTGAAAAATTCAAATATTAAAGAAATGATAGTGATATTTCTACCCTTAAAAAAATAAAAGACAATTATAATTTTAAAAAATGTACTTAACACCCTTGGGTTAATAAACATTTTCAAAAATATTTTAAAGAGTTTGGTATAACTTTAGTTCCTCAAAATAATTATAGTATTAAAAATTTATTGCATTTCTCTATAAAAAATAAAATTCCTTATAATAAACATCTGGTATTTATCAGTTTAATTGTTTCGATTGTGATAAAATTTATATTGGAAAGACAAAACCTAATTTAGAAACCAGAAAGAAAGAGCATTTCCATAACATTAAGTATAAACAGACTGATAAATCGGCCATAGCAGATCATTTTTGGTTATTTAACCATGAAATAAATCCAGAAGTTAAATTATTAAAACAATTAAATGGTCCGATAAAGTTAATGGTTTGGGAAAATATATTTATTTTAAAAAACAAACATCGCGTAATGAATTTTGAAATACTGGCAGTTGATTCTGTTTTTAAATTTATTTCATTTTCAGATTTTGGCAGTACTAACAAAATATATCAATATCTAAGGTTCGGAACAATGGCAACAGCTTTGTTTCCGGCTGAAGATGTGGATAAGTTTACATGAAATCATCATTTCTTATAATATAAGTGAAGTTTTAAGTTACAAGTTGTTATATTTGTAGATATTTGTTGGCTTCACTGTTAATAGCTGCATATTTTACGTATTTATGATTTGATCTTGTTTATGCTGTTTGTGGATATATTTAATATTCCTGTTTTTTAAAATAGTTTCTTGTATGGAGGTTTGATATCTCAAAAACTAGAGCCAATCTTGAAAAACTGAAGCCATTTCTGTGATCAAGGAGTAAAGTGACTCTAAAATCAGTCTCAGATTCTTGGCACCAAAATGTGTGTTGACCACTGTTACTGATCAGACCAAAGTGCAGCACGAAAGGAACGACTCTTAAAAGTGAATAATACAAATTACGCGTCATGTTTTAGACTTCATTCACAATGATATTAACCATAAGGATCAAATCACTTAATTATAAAAATGAAACATTAAATTGAGCCTATGCTTAGAAGCTTGTTTATGTCTACGTCAAACATAAGAAACTAGCCAATTCTAGAGCGATTCTCATGTTGTAGTCATTCTGCAATGTCCCATTAAATCTGCCATCAACATTTTTGGATTCACCAACACACTTTCTGCCTAAAAAATCACTAGAATACGTGTAAAAATATCTGCAAATGAAACTGTGATTGAAGTTATGCGTTTTATTAATCTAACCGCCTTTCACACCTTTTTGTCAGCAGTCTTTGGCAGACCAGTATTACAGGTCAGCAGTTTAGAGCTCTCTTGCAGTTGGCTGCTGTTATACTTTCATTTGTTAATATGAATGACTACATATTGCATTGAATTTTTATTCAAGTTTTACATCATTATCTTTATGCTTAATTTTTATAGTGAATGGTCTCTTATTGTTCAAGCTATTGCTCCTGCTAAATTCTTTGTACTCATGTCAATTGTGCTGTCATAAATACATAATCTTGATTACATCGTGATACAAAGGCATTGCCTTTGCTGGTGTACAGGGAACTTATGCAACAATATGAGTTTGTTTTCCTAGAAATAATCAAGCAGTGACTGAAGCACAAATAGTAATATCATTATTGCTTTCTTGTTTCTCTTATGAAAATAAATACACTAGTGATACTTAAAGCTATTCACGCAACTGACATACACTTTACCCTGCTGTTTAAAACAGAGTACTGAAGAATAGCTCTATTTAGTCTATTCCAAAAACATTTCCTTTCTGCTTCATTTCCATTTTCTGGCCATAATATATAAGTTTTTGTCTTCATCAAATATGTAAGGGATTTAGGTCTAATGTGTTTGGGTATTTCTTCTAAAAATACAAGTATAAGCTCTTGTTGTTTTGTTTCTAGAAGTCTGTATTGTGCAAGCTGCAGCTCAAACTGACACCACTGGCTGCACAAAAACTGTTGAGAAATGACAAGCAGAACACACCTGCTAATATCCATATTTGTCACAATATTCTCTACAATCCCAGTTCCTACCTGCAGAAAGAAATTAAAACAGGTATTAATATATGCTTATTTTGCAGGAAAATAGATAACATACTAATAGTTATAATGCCAACACCAATACTACTACTACAATGATGACAATGATGACAATGATGACAATGATGTATTTGCTATTTGAAGCCAGCTTTAATTGAAAGCACTTATTCAAATAACAGTTGAAACATTTGCTGCAGATTACAATATTGAATTACTATACACCAACAAAAATCATTAATATCATACACATATGAAATGTGCAACAATTGCATGACAGACTTCAAGTCTGCAGGCACAGATTGCAGACTTAAAATACTAATATGGTTTTACTTAATTGATGGAAATGAATCATTTCTTCACACTAGCCGTATAAATGCTAAGGATTTTGATAGATAGAGTCAACATGAAATATTCAATGCCATGGCTGGGATTTGAACCACAGATTTCCTGGTTTCCATTCAGTCACTCTTAACCATTGAGCTACCATGGCCAACGTGCCGTCCTGACATCAAATTCCCCATTTGACTCGTATATTTCCCCGGTAAACCATTAGGGGCTCTCGGATTTGAGATACACTGTTTGTGAGGACTTACTATCGTAAGTGCTTGAGTCCCAGGCTTCATCGTTTAACTCTTATTATTTTAGTTAATTGATGGAAATTAATCATTTCTTTACACTAGCTGTATATAGGCCAAGGTTTTTGATTGATAGAGTCAGCATGAAAAATTCAATGCCATGGCCAGGGTTTGAACCACGGATCTCCTGGTTTCCGTCCAGTCACTCTAACTCAAATATACGAATCAAATGGAGAATTTAATATCACGACGGCACGTTGGCCATGGTAGCTCAATGGGTTAGAGCGACTGGACGGAAACCAGGAGATCCGTGGTTAAAATCCTGGCCATGGCATTGAAGTTTTCATGTTGACTATCTATCTACAAATATGGTGTTTGAAGTGTTAGTTATTTAAGAGTAGCCATTTTATAATGGGGGTTATCTCTAGTCTGAAGTTTATATAATGCCAGGCTCAATAATCCAGTAAACTTCAAAGACTATAAATGCCATTGCATGTCTCTGATTAGGCTATAAAATATGAGAAATCATTGAATGAAACATGTTTTCCATTATAACTATATTATATTTACAGTGAAAATATCTCAAAAACAAAAATACCAAATTCTTGGCTTTCTCTACCCATAAGGCCACTAAAGTTTGAAGTTGCAATTGTTGTATTAAATATATCTTCTACTCAATGATCTTTTGTCAGAGACAGGTTAATAAACTTTACCCTGACCTGACACTACCAGTATTTGCATACAAGACCATGCTAAAAATAACTCACAACCAAGATTACATGTAGCAAAGAGAAAGTAAGCCATGGTTACATTCCATTCAATTTCTCCCAGTGATGGTTGGCTCAAAAAAAAAAAAAAAAGGGAAAGGAGAAGACAAAGCTGAAGAGATAAAGGCTGCATAATTTTGTGAGCTCTCTTGTTTGATATGTTTTAAACACCTGTATATTATGCAAATAATTAATTTGGGTACATGGAATGTTCAAGGGATTTCAAATGCCTAAGATAAGTTTATCAAAACAAGTTTTAGATTGCAACCTACCTGAAAGAGAATTCCCTAATGAAGGAATTAGTTCTGGAGGAATTTGTTTGGGGGGGGGGGGGGTACAATAGCACAGAAGAAGAGGATAAAAGCTCAAACTTTGGATACAGGAATACCTTTTCCTACATTGTAAACCAGTTTATAAACAATAAAATTTTATTAGTAAATAAATCTGATTAGTAAATGCTTATCTGTTAAGCTCGTGCCCATTTTAGAGTAAGCCGAGACATATTCAGTTTGTTTCACTGAAAGAAATCCCAGCATAACACAGTGGCAACAACATCTTGTAAGATACAAAAGTCCTGAAACTGGACTACATCAGCTGGATTGACAACATTTCATTAAAATAGAAATAAAATATAATGCTCTTATAACATAGTACTATTTCATTAAATGACCTGAATATTTTATATTTGTCCTCTGGGAAATGCTGCATGTATGTGGCAGTATTTTGTTTAAAATAAATTAGTCAATAACTGCACTCCGGTTGGTGGACAGGCAGTCAATCAAGAACAAAGGAGCAGGGCTACCAGAGAATCAAGTATAAAGCCACTGGAGAACCAAGTTTTGAGTCTTTTGAATTGTAAATATTACATTATTTTTACAATTAAATTGTGGTGTTTTTTTTAGTATAAAAAGGCAAAATCCAAGCAACTGCAGTCAAATGATACCTTGTCAACATCCAAGTATGCCATCACACCAATTATTTTACTTGGACCCTCCCTGTCCTTTGCCACAGGCACATTTGACTGTAGCTGCTGAGACTCCAACTCACGACGTTTAGCTTTGAATAGATGGCCAGTCCATTACATATCGCCTTTACCACCAAGTCTATTCGAATGTGCTGAGGTACCATAGAAGGCGATATGGAAACCAGCTTAAGTACAGCAAAAGTGGCATAGGTAGCAAAATAATTCATCCATTAAAGGGAAAAGCTAGGACAACAATGCAAAGATTGGACAAGAGCTCAGAAGTAGTTCATGATATGACCATTGAAACATCAGCAAGTCTAACCAAGATAATGCTAAGGATACTCATCGAGACATAGGCCGTGGAAGCCTATGCATTCATAACTCTTTATGGATAATTGGCTAAACTTTCATTTCAGACACACAGCTTTCAGGTGTTTTCTTTGTGTTTGGTTTGGTTCTCCGTAAGAGAGGTGATCCATCACCTTCAGCTGCTGTGGTGCGAGCGCTGCGGACCCCTAGCACTGGTGGTACCTCTGACGTTACTAGAAGAACCTCAGACCGAACTGCCGAGCCCCTCCCATAGAGGAGTTGTTTGGATTGGGTTGGACTTCGAGGGGGCAGTGGTTCCCAATAGTCGCGGGAGATTGGGTACATCTCCAGACGGGGTTGAGGGAAGCCAGATATTCCCGCGTACTAGCCTGCATAGCTAGTAGAAGATGTTTAAGTTTGGTTTATGAGTCACTATGTTTACACTCAAACTTCACTTACTTGTTGTTGTATAATTGAAACGTTTTCAAGATCATTCGATCTCATCCTCAGCTGTTTGGTGACCAAACAGTTTCAGTCACCAAACAGCTAACGATGAGATCGAATGATCTTGAAAACGTTTCAATTATACAACAACAAGTAAGTGAAGTTTGAGTGTAAACATAGTGACTCATAAATCAAACTTAAATATGAAGCACAGATTTTCTGTTATGTTTGTAATGTCTTAAAAATATATATTTTGGTGTAAACCACCATCCCTCCCTTATAATGTTTAACATTGGTTATGTTGCAACATTGTATAAAATGTAAATGTCTATTTTTATGGCTTACATGAGAGTACAACTCAAGTCAACCTTCTAGAACAGCAATATCTATACTAACTTGGAGTCAAAAACAAAAGCCTATTAGTAAATAGCATACAGTGCCTATTGTTATGATATTCATAACTAAAACATGAAAGTGGTAGTACTGTAAGAGCTTATGCTATGTGATTGTTGAACCTAGAATTTTTGCCAGCCTCGGTAGCGTAGATGGTAGCATGTGTGCCTCACATTCAAGAGGTTCCGAATTTGAATCTCAGTTATGTGAATTACCTGGATAAGGTTTTTTCCAGAGTTTTCCCTTATCCTGAAAGATGAATGCTGGGTAAATCTAAGCTCTATGAACCCTGGATTCAATTCATCATCCGATATGACTTAACGTTGGAGTACGTAAATTACAAAAAAAAAACCTAGAATTTGAATCATTTCTCTTCTGGTAGTGACAAAAGTCATACATTTCCCCACAACTTCATACCACCACCACTACCTCTTGTCTTATTATATAAAAAAAATGTTAAGTAACTAAATAAAGGAAATGTATTTTAAACTGTGTGACATACACAGCCAGTGTCTTTGCATAGGAAATGATTAGGGGAGATGCGCCCAGTACTGCACAGTGCCAGTATCTCGTAGTTGCCGATAGATATTAGAAGCTCGTGGTGTATACTTAGACAAACAACTAACTTTGTTACCAACGGAAAGTTTTCCCTCCTTTTCGACTGTTGAATCAGAAGTTATTGTTCAGAGAAGTCGTGTAGTGAACTGGAGCTGTGCTGTTAATAACTTGCTGACATTGCTGCTAAATTATCCTGTAAAGAACTAATTAAGTATTTGTACTCATATTATTTGGAATTAACTAGACTACACAAACACAAAATACAGTGTCGCTTTAAAGTAATCGGGCCGTGCTATGACGTTATACATACCTACGTATGAGTTGCTCAGTATCGTACGATAGCAATATTTCCAGTACCGTACGCGAAGGTATATTTTTATCCCCTGAACTTGCACTGATATTAGATTAATTTTTGTTTATGGGCATTTCTGTCAACATGAAAGAAAGGAAAATGGTTAGATGAAAATATGAAACAAGCAATAAAGAATGTGATAGAAAGATCAATGAGCCTGGGAGTAGCAATATATTATGCTGAAACATTAACACTAATGCTGTATAAGTTTATGTTGCAGGAAAAGGCACAGAAACAAAACAGCAAACCAATAGCAAAGGGACGCAAGACTAACATTAATAAAATTATAAATAGAGAACCTAGCTCTAACTCTGTGCCAACAGAAACTGGAAATAGTGAAGAGCCTTAGAAGACTAAAAGAAAATTAAATTTTGAAACCATAACCAGTGTTGATTGAAGTGTTCTAACAGAGTGTATCATTTGCTTAGAAATCACAGACGAGGCTTGGGGTCAGTGTGTATTGTGCAAGGGTTGGCCACATATTGAATGTACAGGGCAAGAGAACATTGATTTTTATAGATGTGATCACTGTGCTTAAAAAAATGTTCCATTAGTGCTAAGACATTTTTATTTTGTTGTGATAATCTTTAGAGAACGTTTCGAAAAATATATTATTATGTTACCATGTTCTGCTTTTATCTCCAAAATACAATAATTATGATACGAATAATTATCTTATGATTTATTATGCAGTTCATCTTCCTTTATTTAGAAATATGTATTTATAGCATAGCCACTATTCACATCTGTGGTTGTTTTAAGATTTTATTTAAGTTTGTAATACATATTGAATTTTGAAGGCATTGTTAATGTAGATATTGCCTTTGTTAATGTAGATATATGTAAGGAATATATTTACAAGGGAACTATCACTGTACTAACACCACTGCATATCTGAAAAATAAAAATATATATATCATATATATCTAAAATTTTCATGGTATATATAAACCATATAAACCATGTGCAACAAAAGTCTGCTGTGGAGTGGAACTGCAGCGCCCCCAAAACTGCAGCTAGGAAAGTGCTGCATGCAGCCACTTGCATAGTATCTCATCATCATTGTGGCGAGTGTAAGAGACGGTGCTCCTGCTGCTAATCAGGGGTAAACTATCTCTCACGTACAATGCTGTGTTATTATGCCTATATATTCTTATGTATTTTGGACCCATTTTCAGGTACTTCCAGCTGTACTCCACACCCACTTTTGGCACACAGCCCCCCACATAGTGCAGAGATGATGCCATTAAACTCTCAAGCACATACAGGTGTGAGCGTAGTGATAGGTCCCTTGTTAGATGTAATTGAAGACATGCCGGGAAAAACAGGCCAACCCTCCAAATAAAGTAGTTTGCATTAAGTGCTGCCCTCTGTTGTTGTAGCAGAGAGCTATTTTTGCTTCAGTTCGTCCATCCTCCAGCAATTATATTACGCTAAATAGAGATAGGTAAAGTTCTTCCATTTCATTTTTTTTTTTTTAATCTATGTCCTTCAACATTAAGTCATATCAGACGATGAATGAAATTGGTGAAATGATGCTCAAATGAGTCCGGGATCCATGGAGCTTAGAGCTATCTACATTCATCTATCAGGATAAGGGAAAACCCCGACAAAAACCTTATCCAGGTAACTCACCCTAACCGAGATTCGAACTCGGGACCTCTTGAACGTGAGGCAGACATGCTACCATCTACTACCGAGGCAGGTACGTGTTTCGTATGCTGTTCGTTTAATGTCAAAAATGGGCTAACCTGTTCATACTCTGTGCATGCCGGTCATACATTTTTGTCTTGTGACCGTGACTTCGGCCTTATAGAGAAAAAAAAAAGGAGGCAATATATATCAGTGGATGGAGCTAGTGACAAAAACCAGGGTAAAGAATCCTTTAAAATGACAACTAAAATGTTCATCTCTGCAAAGCCTCTTCTTGATAAAGTACAGTTTCAGAATCTGGGTAAAAGGTGGCATGCATGAAAATATTTAAAGACCACCCCTTTAAGCTATATGGTATATATGGACCATATATGGACTGATAAATCGGCCGTAGCAGATCATTTTTGGTCATTTAACCATGAAATACATCCAGAAGTAAAATTATGAAAACAATTAAATGGTCAGATATATTTTTTGGTTTGGGAAAAGTTATTATTTTAAAAAACAAACTTTGCATAATGAATTTTGAAATACCAGCAGTTGATTCTGTTTTTAAATTTGTTTTATTTTCAGATTTTGGTAGTACTAACAAGAACATATTAATGTCTAGCATTCGTAATGATGATGACAGCTTTGTTTCTGGCTTAGAATGTGTAAAATTTTTACATGAAATCGTAATCCCAGATAATTTATAAGAAAAATATCATTATTTCTTATAAGATAGGTGAAGTTTTAAGATACAAATTGTTATATTTGTATACAGAAATAACTGAATTAAAAAAATCATAAATGATTTGCTTTGTTTGTGACCAATTATATTTTTTAGCCTTACCTGAAAATCCCGTTCATGAAGACATATGCTAATGTCAGTTTTTGACTCAAGATTCGGAAGAAGTTCCTTGAGTATCCAGTCTCGATTTTGATCACTGTATGAAACAAACACATCATAACTGTATATCTTTTCAAAGCAAGAATTGTTATCACTTTTATCAGTTGTCATCAGCTTGAAGATATTAGAATTCTTTATTAGTGTAGTATAGTATTTAACATATTGCCACTTCCAGTATATGATTCCTAGTGACACTGATGCTGAAATTGTAACTATCATTGCTGCGCCATATACTACAATATTATTTACTTTATTACCATGTTTTTGTACTTCATCGTCTTCTGTGTAGTCATCATCATGGCTGTTATCATTAATGTCTTTGTTTAACTCACAAATGTTTTGTGGCATATCTCTAAAGCTGTATGTGAGTATGGTAAAATCTTCATTGGTTGAGTCATGTACGAAAGAACATATGTATGCCCCGTTTTTATTCCAGTCTTGAATAATTATCTGTGAATTTAAGTGCTGGTAATCAAAATGTTGTATCCTGTCTGTTGTTTCAATAGATAGAGAAACTGTATTATTCAATTGATAAACTTGAAACGTGTTCTGCAATAATATTAGCTGATTCTGCTGTGAAAATAGTTTTGTGAAGTTATAAATATTTTTTGATCCACTGTCCACAAACTGTAAAAACTTTAATACGTAACAGTCACAAATAAATGGATTTCCTGAAATATCTAATACCTTTAGCTTAGAAAAATCTGAAAACATAGCTTCTGACAAATAAGTAATGTGGTTGTGAGCCAATCTGAGATATCTTAGATTGTAATTAAAGGAAAATATTGGTTTGTTCCATGTCTGTATCATGTTATCATTAACACTTAGGGATTCCAAAAGAGGCAGATGCTTTAACATAGCATTAGAAAGGTACATTATGCCATTTGACATTATATTTAATTTTCTTAGCGATTTAAGACAGGAAAATATTTCAGGTGTTGGTACAAATGAACATCCTGCTAAATTCAGCTCCTTCAGGCTAATTAAATCACAAAAGACGTCCTCGCGGAGGTTTTTCCCAAGTAACTTGTTTCCTGCTAACTGCAATACCTCTAAACTGCTTAGATTCTGAAGATCATATCTATGAATAACCCTAAGGGCAGCATAATTTAGGAACAAGCTCTTCAGACTTGGTTGTATGTTTAACGCATGAAAGGAAATGTTATTTGCTTGAGTATATGATAGATCTAAAGATTCCAGTGCCGGAAACCTGGTCATATTTATTTGCTGTAGCTCCAGTGGATTATGACTTAAGTCAAGATGGACAAGTTCTCTATGGACATAGAATGATTGGAAGCAGTTAAAATGTATAAGTAAATTTCTGGACAGTAACAGTACTTTAAGCTTTGGTAATGCATCAAATGCATCTGTCTCAATGAAGTAAATGCTACAACTACGAAGATCAATTTCTTCTAGATTTTCCATATAAGGAAACGACGGAGATCTTTTTTGTTTTCTGCTTGCAGGGAACAGATGTCTTCTGTAATCCTCTTGGGAGCTGAAAAAGTAAAATGATCAAATAAGAATTTGCTTATTAACAGTCAAACAATTGAATAATCTAGAAAAAAGTCAAGAAGAATTTAACACATTTACAATAATTTTATATGTAAAATCAAAAAGAAATAACCATCTTAGCCAGCTTAGAAAACAAGATATAACACCTAGAGATTTTTAAAGGCAATTAAATGTAATAGGAATTTTCCTATTAAACGTAATAGGAATATCCACAGAACATTATGCTTTCATACAGATTCAATGTAGTATTAACAGAGAGGTATGTTTTAATCATTTTTATTCTTAAAGCTCAATGAAATCTGATTTGCAGATGCACTGATGCAGATGCCTGACAGCAGATAAGTCGTTGCTACTTTTAGACTGAGTAAAAAAGCTAGCATTAGAACTGCACTAACCGTATTCATGTTTAAATATTCATGAAGAATTCAAAGGATTGTTGTTCTAGAATTGCCCAACCTTGGCACTATTTCATTAGCATTGAGCCAGTATTCCATAATTTGTCCCTCCACAAGAGTGTTTCTCTATCACTTCAAACATGTTTGTTACATTCATTTAGGCAGAACATGGGGGAAAAGCTTCTTATATGCACCATTCAACTGTTGTTTAATTTTATTTGGATTAAGTCCTTCTCTTGTGAAGAAACCATGATAACCACTCAACTCAGTTATGAACATGTCAGAATATAGCCTTGTTTATGCAACTATATCTGAATATCTGAAGGCAGCAGAGAAGAAGTTACAGCTGCAACAGTTGTCTTAACAAGTACGTTATGACATCGCAATAGGAGTCTGTGCAGGTTATCAGCAAGGCTGGAAGTTATTGGACCTAACCTCTCATAGCTTTAAATATTAAAAGCAGAAGCATTATTAACAGTGAAGTATTCTTCATATTTGAGTTTGATTTATGAGTCACTATGTTTACACTCAAACTTCACTTACTTGTTGTTGTATAATTGAAACATTTTCAACATCATTCGATCTCATCTTCAGCTGTTTGGTGACTAAATGAACCTTCCTCTTCTTCCACTACTACGCAGCTCTGCACTATGCCATCTGGTGTTAGGGGCTCTAAGTTTTAATACTTCATTTAATGCCGGGATTTCAAAATGTATAACTTTATCACGGTTTTTGTTTATGAATATTTTTTCCCAAATATCCAATTCTATGGGTGTACTTAAAGATTTTAACAGTTTAATGTTGTGGCCAATAATGGATTCAACCCAGCCATCATAAGGAACATGATGAAGAGAAAAGAAAAACTGAAGATAAAATCGAAAAATACCACCCTCACACCACTTAGAAACACAAATTGGCAATATAGAAAATTCACCTACCATCCATGGGCTTTTAGAAAATTTGAACGAATCTTCAAAAGACTAAACTTAAAACTAGCACCACAAAACAAATTCAGACTGAGGAACCTGCTAAATAAACCACTGAAAAATACAATCCCCAACAATTTGAAATCAGGAATTTATCAGATTAATTGTGAAACCAGCGAAAAAAGCTACATAGGAAAAACTAAGAGAAACTTGTTAACCAGGCAAAAAGAACACCAGAGCAACATTAAGTTGAAACAAACAGAAAAATCTACAGTTTCACACCATTTTTGGACAGAAAACCACAACATTGGCCACAACATTATACTGTTAAAATCTTTAAGTACACCTATAGAATTGGATATTTGGAAAAAATATTCATAAACAAAAACCGTGATAAACTTATAAATTTTGAAATCCCAGAATTAAATGAAGTATTAAAACTTAGTGCCCCTAACACCAGATGGCAGAGTGATCGGAGCTCCGTAGTAGTGGAAGAAGAGGAATGTTCATTTAGTCACCAAACAGCTGAGGATGAGATCGAATGATTTTGAAAACGTTTCAATTATACAACAACAAGTAAGTAAAGTTTGAGTGTAAACATAGTGACTCATAAATCAAACTCAAGCTCTCATAGCTTTCTCTAAGAAATGTTATACTATTAATGAACCATTTTTGGATTTGCAGATTTGTCTTTATGTAGATTCCTTAGATTTGAAGGTCATCCTTATGTACAGTTATTCCACTGGAAGTTCCTGCAGGTGATACCACTGTAAACAGTACTGTTGTATACTGTTTTAATGCACAAAGGTTATCTCTTTTTAGCAAACATAAATATGAGTAAGAAAATCAAATAATTTTTTTAATAATAAGATGGAACTGGAAGCTATCTTTAAGCCTAAAAATGTTTTAAATAATGAAAATAAGTTGAGTCACCATAAAAGTATTTATAATAAAAGCTTAAGCTTAGATATGCCTGAAAGTTCTCAATAAATTTATTTTATTTATCCAATAAATGAACATTCCACTAAATGTACTGCATATATCACTTAATGAGATATTCCTGTCACTTTAGACTACTACAGAATTAAAAATGAATACAAAGGGAAATTCTAAATATTGTTTACATTCACTAACAATTTTTACTAAGTCTCATAAAAGTGTCGAATAAATATTGTGGAATACCTCTAAAGGTTTATTAAATATGTAAAATCCAGTTTATGTGATTCTCAAAAAAAAAGGGATTTGAAAAACAAGAAACACCTTTTTTCATCTTGCTTCTCTGTTAGGCAGGTTTAATTTGAGATGAGATTTTTTTTTCTGTCAATAATGGAATACTGAAACCAGTGTTATCATTACTCCTTCCTTTCTATTTATTATGTTGAAATCTAAGTATTCTGAATTCAGGAGAGCATATCACAATTGTTAGGTCCATAACAATGATGCGAAAAAAATGCAGGTACTCACAAAAATAATCGGTCAAATTTCTGGAACTCAAACTGAAATGTTTATTTTCGGAAAAACAGCTGTAAACATTGAAGTCAAAATACATTCTGATAAATGCATACCATTTTCAACAGTAGCAAAACCAGTGAATCTTCTAAAAATCATCAGCGTGGACAGAAATCTTTCAGTTACTTCCTAGTATTTCAATACTTGTTTGTATTTACTTCAGTCAACAATAAAATATACATATGTATTCCCACACGCTGGTTTGTATGGCATAGTTTATGCCTTGTTTCTATCAGGCGTGATTTCATATTAGATTTATTTTTTTGGAGCATAGGCAGGCTCAATTTTTACCCATTCTTCGAACAGTGTTTTACTTAGTTGATCTTCAGAGGAGATGGAAGAATTTCTGATTCTTTTATTTCACTCATAAAATTTCTATTTTATTAAGATCTGGAATCTGTGAGCGCTGGATGTATTACCTACATTCGGACAACTATACGAGGGCTGTTCAATAAAGAATGATCATAAATTTTTTACGGTCATAATTTTTCACACTAAAATTCAATTTTATTAGATTCTGGTAACTTAATGTGAAAAAACCCGCCGTAGTAGTTTCATTGTTGGTACTCCTGGTTGCTGCCTGTGAGAACCAGGCAAGTTCAGACGTGTTCAGTATCGCCTATCGCTGCAATGGAGGTAACACGCGAGGAACAATATGTAGCTTTGAAATTCTGCTTTTGTCTCAAAAAATCTTCAGTTGAGGCCTATACAATGTTAGAGAAGGCCTATGGAGAGTCTGTTCTTCCCTACAGCACAGCTCGAAGTTGGTTTAAAATGCTTAATGAGCGGAGACAGTCAATTTCAAAGGAAGGTGGATTCGGTGCTCCAGTTACTGCTCTTGCGGAACAGAACATCAACAGTGCTGCAGCCGTTGTGAGAGAGGATCAACGAATTACCTTAAGATCACTTTCTGAAATACTGAACATTTCATTGGGTGCCACCCACATGTTGGTGACAGAAACATTATACATGAGACGTGTTTGTGCGCGATGGGTTCCAAGACTGTACATTCCCGAACAAAAGGACATTTGCATTCAGGTCTGCATGCAGTTAAAGTTGATGATAGGGGAAGATCCGGAGTTTATTTCAAACGTAATCACTGCTGATGAAACTTGGCTACATCATTTTGATTCTGAGAGAAAGCAGCAAAGCTCAGTGTGGAAATCTCCTTCATCACCAACCTCCAAAAAAGCAAAAGTGGTTGCTTCTGCTGGGAAAGTTACGGTCATCTCATTCTTTGATATTCATGGATTGGTTTATCAGCATGTTATACCTGCACACACATCAGTAACTGGACAATACTACAGGGATATCCTGAAAACATTGCAAGTCCATATCAGGCGCAAAAGACCACATTTCCGTGAAGCAGGCTGGATGCTGCACCACGATAATGCGCGGCCGCATATTGCCAATGTTGTTGCTCAATATCTTGCAAAAATCAACTGAAGTGCATCCCTCACCCTCCCTATAGTCCGGATTTAGCCCCATGTGACATTTTTATATTCCCTAACTGTAAGAAACGCCTTCATGGGAGGCATTATCCATCATCAGAAGCATGGTGAATATTGCGGAGGCGATTTTGAAGGATCTCTCAAAAAATGGTTTCCAGCATGTCTTTGTAGACTGACAGAAACGCTGGGACAAGTGCATCGCATTCAGGGGAGACTATTTTGAGAAGCACCATCAAAAGTATGAGGATGAGTGAAGGTACGTTGTAAATAAAATGTTGTGATCGTTTTTTATTGAATAGCTCTCGTACAACAAATATGCCCTGACAATATACGCCTGGTACTTTGGATCATTATCCTGCTTAAGCTCAAAAGTATGTCTTCTTCCTAATCTCTCTGCACAATGGTGAATGTTTTGTCTGTGAATCTTGAGGTAATGGTGTTCTCAGTTAATACTAAATGACCTGTGCTACTATGCACTGCCATACCATGACATTGTACCTTTATGTTTCACTGAAGGGTGTTAATTCCTTACATTCATCTCTGTGTTGGGCTTGCGCTAAACACGAACTTTATTTCTGTATCTAATAGTAAAGTACACTCTCATCAACAAAAATTACATCACTCCATTGTTGGTCTGTTTTGGAGGTTTCTATAGCAAACTGTAACCTTTTTTCCCTATTAGTTTTGTTTACACAAACAATTATTTCCCGTTCTTTCTTTGTAGGCTTCCTTTCTAAAAACCCTTCTGTTTCTGGTTGCACATCTTTACCTGGAGTCAGACGTAATTCAGTCGCCTATTTTGGGAATTTGTTTTACGATTACTTACATATAACATTTCTCCTAATCAGTCTCTCTCTCTCTCTCTCTCCGTCTCAGCTTCTGTGGACGTCTCGTTATTAGCAAAGATTCGATTCTGTCTTTTTCTCTGTATCACGGATGATGTCTCCAACAATGCTCCGTGATACACTACCGCTCAAAGATTTTGAACAGCCTGTTTTTTCTACAATTAACAAGTATATAACGCCAAACAAAGCCAATGTCGTATTATATATGGTAGAAATACATGTGAAAATGGATTGCGCACGTCCGAGCAAGGTCATGCATCACGTCTAAAAATACATCCGTAATGAAATATATGGTCCTTGTTTTCCCTAAGTATCCTATCAAGATCTCTATATTTTAGTTAATTGATGGAAATTAATCATTTCTCCGCACTAGCCGTTTATAGGCTAAGGTTTTTGATGGATAGAGTCAACATGAAAAATTCAATGCCATGGCCAGGATTTGAACCACGGATCTCCTGGTTTCCGTCCAGTCACTCTAACCCATTGAGCTACCATGGTCAACGCGCATTTCTGATATTAAATTGTTCATTTGACTCATATATTTCCCCGGTAGACCACTAGGGCCTTCGCATCCGAAATACACCGTTTGTGGCGACTTACTGTCGTAAGTACTTAAGTCCCAGGCTTCATCGTTGACCATGGTAGCTCAATGGGTTAGAGTGACTGGACGGAAACCAGGAGATCCGTGGCTCAAATCCCGGTCATGGCATTGAATTTTTCATGTTGACTCTATCCATCTCTATATTTGTTTGAATTATGTGTAGCTTGGTACAACTAGAGAAAATTAACAGATGCACATTATTTTCATCAGGATACCGAGCGGGATGACACAGATGGTTTCGTCCGTGGCTCGCATTTTAGAGACCCGGATTCGATTCCCGTGACCTACCGACCTGACCCAAGGTCTTTTTAGGGTTTACCGGGCCACCAGATGAATGCCGGGTAGGTTATTCCATACTCCGAATTTCCTGTCCCTCTATTTCATCTCCATTTTGTCATATCTCCATCATCTATATTGTGATATTCACAAGAAAACTGCTTCACTTTCGGTTCCACAGCTTGGCGATCCCTCACCCGGAGCGACACCTCTTGGCCTGTGAACGGCAGGTTGCCCGTTCCACGGCCTGCAGACTCCTTATTACGGAGCTTTGAATGTATCACATTCGGCACCACACTGCTCTAACTGTACAATTCAATGCTGTCTGACTCACTACTATTAGTCTTGCATCGGCTTTTACATATCTTTCGGATGGGGTGATCTTTTTGGAATGAGAAGCCTCTCGAAATTGCTGTCATGAAAGCTCCTTTTACTTAGCAATAATATGATTCGCTTCTTGACGTAGGTGTCCTAGTCGCGTGTTTGTTTCTCACGGCAGACTCGCGCGATTGCCGATGTGACAGTATGTAAGGTATGAAGGTCCCATCCCTTTTTCTAAGGAACTTGATTTTAGAATGTTCCTCAAAGTTAACAAACAAAGGAGAATCAAATTTCAAATCATACGCTCTTGATAACTTATAGTCAAGATTAAATTATAGAACTTCAGCGCGTTTAAAGAATTTATAGAATAATGTTTATACAGTACTCACCCTATGGAGTGTATGAGGTTCCCATGAAGCGACAGATATTGGAGTGTTGAGCTGAACTTCTCCAAAACTGTAGTAGGAATGTTAGATATACCCATATTCGCCAGTCCCAGTCCCTTCAGGTTTTCTAGGTGCGCTAGTATTCTATATAAATCTACATTAAACGCAGATACAGCTCCTAGCTCCAGAACTCTTACTTTATCTGCGATGGGATACAGAAAACCTAAAAGATGAATAACGTTGAAATTGATTACAAATGCACAGGTTCAGTTTTCCTGATCATGTATTTGTTTACAATTAACTAACAGATGCATGTATCATGTGATTCACTTAGGTATTATAAGTTTCCTTAATAATGGAAACATGTATGAGTAGTACAAGAATTTTTAATGAAAAATACATTTTCAACATTGCAATATAGCATCAACGGCTTCTCCAGTTATAGTGTAATGATAACGTGTATAAAGCAAAAATAAAAATAAACAGAAATCACTAATGTTTCGTTTTATTATACTAAGGTTGGGGCAAAAGTCATGGCAACTATTTTATTTCTGATAGATATGTGAACGGAGCACAAACATATAAGTGTCTTGTGGAAGTTCTGCAGGCATATGTGTACGCATAACAACAGATGGCTCTGTGATAGCTGGTAGTAGGACTGTGAGGGTTGTGAAATCAGTCAGTTGTGGAGTGTCGTGCGAGATGGAAGTAGCCCGTGTTTAGCAGCGCGCTTACATCAAAATAGTCGTTCTCCAAGGGAGATATACGATTGAGTGTCACAGTGAATTAGTGGAAGCCCTTGGGAATAATGCCCTACCATACCGTACAGTAGCATGGTGGGTAGGAAAGTTTCAGCAAGGACGTGTGTCGACCAGTGATGAGCAATGTTCGGAAAGAACTGACAGTGTGCGGACCGACGTGACACGGGCCGTCATCCAGCAGCTCCTGGATGAAGACCGACGATGGGTGCAACTGGAGTTATAGATGACAAGTGGCATTGAGGAAAAAACCGTCCATAAGATATTGCGTGATGAGCTGTAACTACGCAAAATCTCATCGCGGTGGGTACCGCAAGTACTTACGGAATTTCAAAGGTGGGTACGCTATGCAATATGCTCCGACCAGCTTGCACGCTAGCAACAGGACGGCAATCAATTCTTGTCACGAATAATCGCCATTGATGAATTTTGGGCCAGGGCATACAAAGCAGAACTGAAACGTCAGTCCGCGGAGTGGCGATGTGCAGGATCACCAAGGAGGTAGAAGTTCTGTCAGAATCCTTTCGCAGTCAAATTAATGACGATCGTCGCGTATGAAGTCAGGGGTGTCACTGTTTGCGACTTTGTTCCACATGGCACACCAGTGACCGCACAGTACTACAGGGACTTCTTGGTGCGACAGTACGACGTTACGTTCGGGAGAAGCGTCCGGATCTTGTGGACAGTGCAATAATCCTGCACGACGGTGCAAAACCACATAAAGCAGAGTGTGTAGGGCAGCTACTATGACGTTGGGGATGGCAAGAATTGGTGCATCCACCGTACTCTCCCGAAATTTCTCCCTATAACTTTGATGTCATTCGAAAGATTAAAGAACCATTACGTGTTAGGCGGTTTGCAAAACGAGAGGACATTGTGCGCGAACAGGTGACCCCATTCACACATGGTGCGGCAAAGGCTGGGGCAGATGATATTCAGCGTCTCCCACATCGTTGGAAGCGTGATGTGACAGTAGCAGGGGACTACTTTGAGGGTCTTTAGGCCCAGGTTTGTCGTGTCAACTGTATGTGTACTGTGTTGTCATTCTTTTGTACCGTGAAGGGCATATTGCCCTGTATACTACCGTAATAAATTAGTGTGTTACGATATTTCGGTGATATTCATTGTCTACCCATATAGTTAACACTTTGTGCTTTCGTCTGTATATGTCACATTTTCCAACCAGACTTGCATCTTCAATAAAAAAAAAGTAGTTGCCATGACTTTTGCCCCAGCCCACGTATTAAGATGACGATAATAGTGATATTAACGAAAGCGATATTAGTTAACATGGAATGATCGAATGTTAGAGTTTTAATCTATGGTGTCCTATATTGGCACTAGAAAGTACAGGGTGATAATGCACTACACCGAAATGATTTCAGCGATTGTAGACACGACTAATATAAGCAAGTTGATATAAGCAATGCATGGTCTGCGGCTAAACATAATGCACTTAATTGTGTTAAACCTAACTGGCATCAGATGTTGATAAGTTGGTATTTGAACAAGGTCGGTGAAATTATTGCATTAAAATGTCTTGAAAACTGCTTCCCGAGTACAGCATTATCGAGTTTTAGTAGATCGTTATTGGCATTCACAAGATTTAGTGTCTCAAAGCTCTCTCAAATCTCGAACTAATCACCTGCCAGTGCATCAGAATCACTGAACCGCGATTTACGGTCTTCTTGCATCATAAAGCGTAATGTTTGTCTAGTCAACGCGAGTGCAGCTGCCTCACTAATGACCATCATAAATCTATTTCCAAACTTCAGAAATGGAACACTGTCGTTGAGGACCAATATTAACCCTGATTTTCTCGAAGTGACAGTGTCATGTTTACTCCACGTGGGGTCTCAGCTGCCAAAGTTCCAGCTTCCAGTTGATCTGTTTCATTACGTGCAGAAATTCGTTGTGTGTCACGATGTGGAGACACGAAATGCAGTGGTAAATGCAAATGAAGTAGTAGATAGCTTTCAGTCAAGTGAAAACAATCAAAGTGATGACAACAGTGTGAATAAATGGGAAAGTGTTGCTGGGCCGAGTTATGTTACTGGAAAAACCTCAAAAAACAAAGATATAACGGCAACTCTTTCTAAGCAAATTCAAGCACTTGTTTTGAACACATGTAAATATGTGCTGAAAAATAATCTTGGTAAGGGGTCATGCAATGAACCTGATGATAAATTCTGGGTATTCACAGAAATACAGTAAGAAATATTGTGACGAAAGGAATACCAAAGACGCCGATCATGGGTGAAAACAAAAGGAGGCATTCTCTAAAGTAGACAATTTCACATGCGATGTAATTCGCCAAGAAATTTATAGATTCTATGCAAAACGGAGAGTGCCCACCTTAGACGAATTGGTTGCACATTTACAAGAAATTTGTGATTTTCCTTATGGGCACTGCACTTTGCGTGGTCTCCTAAAGGAGCTGGATTTCAAATACCGCACTTCGAATAAGCTAAGGGTTATTATGGAATCCAGTAGAACTGTAGCTTGCCAATATATATATATATATATATATATATATATATATATATATATATATATATATATATATATATATTTGTCAACACTAAAGAAGTTTCGCATTACGATATATATCGTCAAAACTAAGGAGGTTTTGCAGTAATGTACATAAGATAATTTATTTAGACGAAACCTCGTACGATCCCCATGACGTATTGAGAAAGGTGGCAACCTTGCAGAAAGATCTGGGAGAAGGAGGGCCGGGGTTGTAAAACGATTGTAAGGGTTAGTCAAAGGAGGCGGCCAACTTGCACACGAGTTAACTAAACAAACTCTACTGTAGTGGATTTCTGGAACTCTTCCTGTGGCCCAGTGCGTAACGCCGATAATTTGTGTTTCAGAGGTCATTGGTTCGGTTTTTGTCATGTAGTCAATTTGTTTCTTCGTCTTTTTAATACGAAAATTCTAAATGGCAATATACGTAAATAACTGCCCAAATAATAGCAGCATGTGAAGTTACTCGACACACACAAGGAATTTTGGACAGAGTACACTGAAAACGCAGGTCTCCATTTCGAACAGTTCCTATAAACGTAAAGAGTTACATTTCCTTTTTACTTTTTATAAGATAGTTCACCCCTTAAATCACCTCCCATTTAGACGTACAGCATGTGAAAGTATTAAGCAGGATTTTTAGTAAGAATTGTAATTAATTGCACTACAAGGTGAAATTAAAACGTAAAATACACACATTTATACATGAATTGAAAGCTTTGACAAAGTATTAAAAAGTCAACCAAAACAACATAAAAAAAGCACTACTCGTTTTTCCAAATCCTCCCTTTTCGTGAAACACCTACACTTGTCTTCTTTAAAATATTGTTATTCAAAAAGTAAACAAGTTATCGACATGCAACTATAGATGAAAGCTAGTCCAGAGTTAAACTATATTATGCTATCCGTCAACCTGGCCCAGTTGGCGCCATCTCTACTGTCCTCCACAGGAGAGAAAATATCCGAGGTCTAAGACGCAGGGGGATTGCACAAGGTTCCCACACCCTCCCTGGATATATTTATTACACCCCATGTCAGAACAGTTACAGAACATTCAAAAACATTCTGACAGCTTCTACTTCTGTGAATGAATATTCTCGGTTTTAGTGTACAGAGTGAATAGGGCGCATGTTTCTTAACGGTTCTGCTCCTTGTGTAGCATATATTCGCATGCATTCGCTATCCTTGTCCCACTGTGTAAGGTTGGCACATTTTTTTTCAGGAATCTTCTTTGCGTTGCTGAACAGTATGCGAAGGGCACTACGAGCGGCCGGCTGCAGTGCATTGCCACTCAGGGTCACTTTGGACAACACTACTCTAGAAGACAGAACTATGTATTTGTTTCAATTCCGCTGCATATACACTTTAAAGAACTTAATGATAAGCTATGAATTGTTCGAAACTGCGTTAGAATAATGTCCTATGTTAAAAGGTTCTTAATTCTGAGGGAGAGGAGAGACTGCTGATTGAGAGAAAAGAAAGAAGCTCCGGGAAGAATGTGGAGGTAACGGAAGAAGTTTGTAGCCTGTTTTGAGTATACTATTGAGCTTGAATTTTACTGCTAAAGTTTTATTCGCCTCCGAAATGTAATGTTTACTCTGTAAATTTCTAAATTCTAACACTCCTTAAAACTCTTATCTAACTGCGATTTCAATGCAACTCTGTGGCATCTAATCTTACTGCCTTCCAAGTAGAATGAGCACTAGGATTTCATTACAAGGGGGATTCGGTACCTATGCCACCATGCTGGGCCCATTTTTCCTTTGCCCCCAAGTGGGGACACCCCCGGAAGGAAGGAGGTGAAGGAGACAGAGGGCAGCAGTACAGAGGGCAGGGTGCCCCGACAGGCCAGGACAAGGAACTCGCTCCCCTGCAGCGGGGCGGCAACGAGCCCAGTAGCCGAGCCCTAATGGTCCCAGACAGGCGATCCGAGCCACAAAGGTCCCTGGCTGGCGGTCCCGAAATGGTCCGAGCAGCAGCTGAAGCCAGCTACCGACCTACCGGAGGAGGAAGCAGTTTTCCTCCCATTCGGGAAGCCCGGGTTTGATTCCCGTGGCTGATCTACCTGACCCATGGGTTTTTTCGGGGGGTTTTCCGGGTCTCTAGGCGAATGCTGGGTGGCTTAATTACATTCCCCGAATTTCCTGTCCCTGCATTTCATCTCCATTATCATTTCACATCATCTCTCATCTGGTGGTCTCTTTCAGGGTAGAAATGTCGGCGGGTGTCTCGGCGGTGCATGGCAGGATGATATGCTCTGCGGATGATATGATATATGTTTTTGACTGAGGACGCGAACAAGGGTTCGTGAATTCGATTTCAACTTCAACTAATTTAACTAATAACAAAAAATAGACATTTTTTAAGATAAGTGAAGCTTTTTGTTACAAATAGTTATATTTGCATAATACTGCTTCACGTAACTGACTTCCTTTTCTACGTAATTAGGTATAAATTATATTCTATAACCAGACTGCCCCCTCTTGGGCTCCTTCTCTTAAAGAAACATTCTAAAAATAGCTAGCTTTTCGCTAGCCGCATTGTTTTAGCACACTAAAAATTCTTTTAAATTGATTTTGAAAACAAAAACCGAACACTGAATCATCTTACAAACCTCAAAAGTGTTCAGTTCGTAATCTTAATCTGATTTTCATACAAATATATTAGTGAACCACACAATTGAACACAATTTTTATCACTATTTTTTTTAAACTTAAATTAAAACTGATGCTTTTTATTGTGAAACTAGATTAGACAACTTTTAATTTCCTGCTTGTCTCTTAAATGTTATTTTGAGAGCATCATTTTCTAATGCTGTCACATGGAATACTGCTTTGTATAATTTATATTTTACGTTACAATGAATAAGTAACCATTCAATAATTAAATCCACTACCTAATATACATGCCCCCTACAGCAACGTTAAAACGACGCCTATGTAACGAAGGCTCCTGGGATTAGTTGGTTGAACAACAAAATCCTAATTCTTAAAAATGTGGTTTTGTTAAGAGGTTAAACATGAGGGAATAACGCGTAAACTTTGCATAACTGTCTTAACAAAACGTGACGGAATAACTCGGTGCCCCTTCAGGCCTGTCATTTCCTCATATGTTTTTGTTTTTGCTAACTGACGATTTACTAGCAACACTGCTAGTTATGCCACCATTCAGAACTGTTGATTAAGCTGGGACAAAACAATAAATGTCCCCTTGCATACCAGTTTTCATTTTGTTCCAATTAGATATAACATACTTTTAAATATCTCTGTATGTAAGTAGTATAGAATTGAGAGAATCAGCACAGTGTAGATAAGATGTTGAACTCTCCTCTGTGTTAATATATGAGTGATGTAGAATGCTCATTGATTTAGAACTCTCCTATATGAAAATCGAGTTGTAAAAGAAGGGGAGTGTTGGCGTAGTGCCGTTCTCCCCTGTGCAGTGAGATGTTTTTGAGGGTTGGGATGATGATGATGATGATGATTGTGTGTGTGTGTGTGTGTGTGTGTGTGATGTGTAATGTGTGATGGGTGGGATGGGTAACGGGGGGGTTCCGGGGATGTTTGAATTAAATGTGAATTCTTTTCGATGTGTGTGTGCTTGAACTCTCATGTATGAATATCGAAGTCTAGGGTTCGATATTGTGATGGGGGCGGTGTGGGTAACGGGGGTTCTGGGGATGTTTGAATTAAATGTATTGATAGTAATTCTTCGATGACTGTGCTTGAACTCTCATGTATGAATATCGAGTCTAGGGTTTGATATCTATTACGTTCAGTGCTTCGATGTCTGTGCTTGAACTCTCATGTATGAATATCGAGTGTAGGGTTTGATATCTATTACGTTTAGTGTATGATATATGATGTAGTATCGTTATTCTTTAGATAAAAGAATATCGAGAGAATGATTAGGTATGTTTACTGGGAGAGATTTATGAAAATAAATGTAATAAGACATTCTGGTAAGGGGTGTTCCCTATGCAGAATCTCTCCTTGAGCTATTGTATCCAAGAGCTATGTAAAGGTTAAGAAAAGGTTAAATTCCATTCCCACATCGAGGTACGAGAAAATATAAATCTATTCCACATTGATGAAGTATAAGAATGGAAATGTAAATCTATGTGAGAGGGTCGCATGACAAAGAAATGTCCCCTCTAAGCATGATAAAAGTGGTACATAGCAAATGCAAATAAAAATAAAAGCACTACCCATCTCTTTAAGAATGATAAAAAAAATATTGAGAGAAAAGTATAAGAATGCAAATGTAAAGCTGTTTGAAAGGGGTTTCATGATAAAGGAACGCACCCTCTAAGCACGATAACTTAAAAAGAATATTCCCTCTAAGCATGATAAAAGTGGAACATAACATCGAAAATAAAATAAAAGCACTAACCATCTATTTAAAAATGATTAAGATAACGAGAGAAAAGTATCTCATCTTTAAGTAGATATGAGTAATACAAAACTGATCAATCAATACGATAATATATATACGCAAGTAGGGGTCTATAGTGTAGATATCCTAACTATTCATGGCAAGGTATCACCCTCCATATAAAAAAAATTGTCTAGAAAATCTCCCCTCAGTATTACGAATACTCCACTGAACGTCATCCCCCTTGGTATGTAGGTCAGAGAAAAAAAGAGTTAATCTCTCCAGACTGGTGACAGGGGTGATCAAAACATTCCTATTGCTGTAGCGAAGTCTAACTTTGTCAAATAACGTTAGGAAAAAAAAGAATATATTTTAAAGTTAAACGAATGAATCTATATATTTGTATGAATGATGAAACAATACTATGAATGTGTTAGTATACCAAATGTAAAAAAATCAAATGTTCAGAAAAATATATTTTGTACAAGTATGTGTGTGTAAAGAAATGTGTAATTATATCCCCCCTCCAAGATGTAGGGAACGAATCACAGTTAGTGTGCGCACGCAACATGGTGTTTGGGAAGGAGAGATACGGTTGGAGGGGGTGTAAAAAATGATGAACCTATATAAAGTTTAAACTATGATAATAAAGTTACTAGTAATATGTTTTAACTCATAACGTAGTCACAACAACTTTAAAGTCATAGTGTAATATGTAGACAGTAACAGCTCTCCCGGAAGGAGGAGGCGGAGCCTCTCTCAATAAATACCCCGGCACGGATGTGTTAGGAGGCAGTCGATTCTCTGGAAATATGGATCCTACAGGTAAGATAGAAAAGTTGTATATTGTATTTCATTTTTTATCTCTGTTTACGAAGAGTGTTGAAGTAATAGTGATTCGTTTGTGCTTATATGTTTGTTTCAGATCATGAGATGCTCCAGCTAAATCAACTAGCTGAAGGTGGAACACATCTTCCCACAAAGAAACTACGTGAATTAGACCAGTCCGTTCAACACATCATTCGATCCGTCAAAACCGTGAAGACCAGATATGGTGAACGGGTTGTCGTCGAAACATCAGAATTCCAAGTCTTCCTCCCGGAGAGATTCAAACACATGCCCGCAGCGCAGAAAGATCTACTAAATCGTGGTGACTGCATACTCCAATACCATGGCGAGGAAACACTAGAAAGTGGTTTCAAACGACATAAATTGTCTTTTTTAAGCAGCCCGTAATGTCGTCAAAAGGTGAGTACAATTATTGAATAAAATTTCATAAAAAAAGTGATAATGTAGTTACTTGCATGTAAATGTGAAATCGTACATGTTGTATTAGAACTTAAAGTGTTAATTATCGCACGTCATGTAGTATTAGTAATTGAATGTAGTTACTTGCATGTACGTACATGTTGTATTAGAACTTAAAGTGTTAATTATCGCACGTCATGTAGTAGTAGTAATTGAGAGTGAACGTTGTAGGGTTAATTTTCATGTGTAATAATTACGTACATGTGAATATCGTAGTTCAGTTACGTTATTTCACATGCATGTTAGTTACGTTTGTTTGTTACACGTAAAAGTAACGTTGTAGGTGAAAAAAGAACGTTAATTTATATGTGTAAAACGTACATGTGAATATCGTAGTTCAGTTACGGTATTTTACATCTATATGGTTTACGTTGTGTTTTTTTATCATTTATGTAAGGGAGAGAGCATTACGTAAAACAGTTACATACTATCTGAATATTGTAGTTACGTGATGATAGCAATAATTGTAAAAATACATAATCATTATGTAACTATTTTCATATGTAAAAGTTACATGCATGTTACGTTCTACGTAAAGTATAGAGTTTACGTAAAATTGAGATTCATACATGTAAAAGTTATTAACATGTATGTTATTTCTGTTACCACCTTACATACATGTAAATCAATGTTCCCGTATGTAAAGTTAATCGAATGTTGTAATTGCATTTTTCAGAAACGGCGACAAGATGCTCCGATACTGCCACTGGACAACCCTCGATTCAGCAAGAGGAAACCTGTTCGAACGTGACCCAGGCTGAACGATTACGATGTAATCACAGTGAGTCAGCATTCAAAAACAGATTATGTACCTATGAAATTCACAACTGTGTTAATATACTTGACCCCGTTATATTCTTAGCAGAATGCAAACCTTTAATTTTGAATGAAATTGATAAGGGCTTAAACATGTATAAATCCGGTCTTAAGATAGGATCCTGTTTATCCTGTCAATATGTCATAATATCACAAGAGAGCGATAATATTCATACATTTAACTTTAACAGTAAACTTGAGGTGATATTGCAATCTACAGATAAATCTATATGGTATGAAGAGAAGATTGTACAACCTATACTAGATCATATGGATAATTTTGAATCGCGTACCAGTTCAAAAGCTTTATACAGTATTGAGAAATTAACAATATATGTGACACAATACGATTCATTGAATGCAGGGATGTATACTGAATTACCCGACTTTATAAAATCGAAGAGAGCTGTTATTAACATTCGTAATACTGATAAATATTGCTTTGCATACTGTCTGTTAGCATCCAAATACCCAGTAGAACGTAACAAGAATCGACCCACCTCCTATAAAAGATATGATTTTCTTAACGAATTTAACTTTGAGAATATAACATTCCCCGTATCATTGAAAGATGTAGAAAAATTCGAGAATCAAAATTCAAATATTTCCATAACGATATACGGTGTTGAAAATAAATCGATTATTCTCTTATATCAACCAAGAGAGATAAAATCACATCATGTTAATCTTTCAATGTATAAAAGACATTATTGTCTGATAACAGACTTATCACGTTTGCTAGGAAAGCAGCTAACTAAACATAATGGGCGAAAATGGTTATGTAACAATTGTAACTTGTATTTCACATCAGAATCACGTTTAAATAGCCATAAAAAGCGGTGTATGATGAATCAAATTATCAGAATGCCCGAGGCTGGTAAAACTGATCTCGTTGAATTTAACGCATATTCGAAATGTCTAAAAGTTCCATTCGTGGTTTATGCAGACATAGAATGTATCTTACGTAAGGTAGATTCGTGTCAACATGTATCGAGTAAAAGTTGGACACGTACCATTCATAAACATGAAGCGTATGCAATTGCATTACATTTGGTCTGTAGTTATGATAAAAATTTAACACGTTTCAAATCATTTGAAGGTCCATATGCAATTGAAAATTTTCTTAAAGAATTAACGTTAATTGCAAATCAGGTCATTAATATATATGCTAATAAAATTGAAATAAGTATGAGAGATGTGGATGAGCTAGAATATCAAAATGCAACACGATGTCACATATGCAAACGTGAATTTCTTAACTCGTGCATAAAGGTTCGTGATCATTGTCATTTGACTGGAAGTTACGTTGGCCCAGCTCATAAGCACTGCAATTTAAATAGGAAAATGCCAGGATTCATACCAATATTCTTTCATTGCTTGTCAAAATACGATGCTCATTTCATAGTAAAGAAACTAGGTTACGATACGGAACCTATCAACTGTATTGCACAAACTTCTGAAAATTACTTATCCTTTAGCAAAAGATATACAAATTCGAATGGAATGAGTATATATCTAAGATTTCTGGATAGCTATCGTTTTTTGGATTCAAAACTTAGTAACCTTTCGGATATGTTAGAAGCAGATGATTTTCATTATACCAATAATATGTACACGAATCCTTTGCATAGACAACTGATGAAACGTAAAGGTGTCTTCCCATACACGTATGTGGATTCTATAGAAAAATTATACGAGAATAGTCTACCATCCAAACATCAGTTTGATCATGTAAGCGATGAGGATTATAGTCATGCTAGAACGGTATGGAATGAATTCAATGTTAAAAATCTGGGTGAATATTTAAATATATATCTTAAGTGCGATACATTAATACTAACGGACGTGTTTGAACGCTTCCGTGAATTAAGTATCGGTTTGTACGGACTCGACCCGTGTCAGTATTACACACTTCCCGGGTTAGCCTATGATGCAATGTTAAGAACGACTGGTGTACAGATTTCATTATTAACAGATAAGACTATGCTAGATTTCTTCGAAAAAGGAATACGAGGTGGAATTTGCACTGTGTCCAAACGGTATGCAAAGGCGAATAACAGATACATGACTAGCTATGATAACACTCAACCAACTAATTATTTAATGTACGTTGACTGCAATTCTCTATATAGTTATACAATGGAAAATAATAGCTTACCATACACTGATATAAGGTGGCTAACTGATGCTGAAATTAAATCAATAGATTTTATGTCTATTACAAGTGATTCTGACGTGGGATATGTGTTGGAAGTAGACTTTAAATATCCACAGGAACTTCATGATATACAAAATGATTTGCCATTATGCCCTTTGAATGAAATCGCGCCAGGTGATAAGTATACAAAATTGCTAACAACATTGAATGATAAAAATAAATACGTATTACATTATCTCAATTTTCAACAATGTGTTAAACTTGGTTTGATTCCATCGCGTATACATAGAGTAATAGGTTACAAACAATCTAACTGGATAAATCCTTACATTGAACTCAACGTTCGTAAACGTATTGAAGATAAGACGAAATTTGGTCAAAATCTATGGAAGTTAATGAATAATTGTGTTTATGGAAAATTTATAGAGAATGTAAAACGTTATAATTCATTTCATTTAGCTACCAGCTGGAAACGAGCGCGTAAATTGTTAGCTCGACAGACATGTATAAGGTACGTGATTTTTGATGAAAATTTAATAGGTATAGAATTGGTCAGAGATGAAATATTGATGAATAAGCCAATATACATAGGACAAGCAATCCTGGATCTATCCAAACATAAAATGTATGATTTTTATTATGAAATTCTGAAGAAAAAATTGAAAGATGTAACTTTAATCTATACGGACACGGATGCTTTTCTCTTTGAATCTAGCTGCGATATATATGAATTTATTAAAACCAATATACATTTATTCGATACATCGAATTATCCAATGGATAATGTGTATGGTATTCCGTTAGCAAATAAGAAAATTTCAGGATTATTCAAGGATGAGTTAGCCGGTAGAGTGATGACTGAATATGTAGGGCTGAAATCGAAATTATATAGTTATCGATATGATACTGAAGTGATTAAAAAATCAAAAGGTGTAACAAAAGATTCGATGAGATTCATAACCTTTGAACAATATCTCTCATGTATTACACATCCTGACACTATACATCGAAGCATGCAGACATGTTTCAGAAGTTATAAAAATGATGTTCATACTATTGAATCTAATAAGATAGCTTTAAGTGGTATCGATACAAAACGATACATTCCCAATAATTCATTTTCAACATTAGCATGGGGACATTATGCTATAGAAAATTGTCAAGTGTAAATTTCTTTTTCTTTTCTCAATAAAGCATAGATTCAACTGAGTTAAAAGGTATTACTAGGCCACGATATTAACATATTACTGTATTTCAAAAAATAAAATAATTGAGTTTCAAGTATAATTGTAAAGTGTGTTACAACTGAGTTAAAAGGTATTACTAGGCATATGATAATAACATATTACTGTATTTCAAAAAACGAAATAATTGAGTTTCAAGTATATTTGTAAAGTGTGTTACTAATTACATGATAATAACATATTTACTTCATTTGAAAGATAACGTGTTGCTTTTTTTATGTTTATGTTAGGGGTGAAGGAATATTTTTTCCTATTCATGTCGTTTTGAAATGTTAGATAGCAGAAATCAATGAAATGTTAATTCAACTATAATCATGTATGATTTTTTATTAAAATATATTTACTAATTATATCAAAATGTTATTATCATGTCTCCGTTAAGGGGTGAGGGGAGATTTATATATATCAATGTGAACTAGCATGTACAAAGGCTCTTATTTCAGCTATAATCATGTATGATGTTTGTTTAACGTATATTACTAATTACTTCAAATTGTAATTATCATGTTTACGTTAAGGGTAGGTGAATTTATATATACTCAATGTGAACTAGCATGTACGTTATGTTAAAATCTCTACAATTAAATGTTAATTCAACTATAATCATGTATGATTTTTTTTAAAGTATAAAAATGTTATTATCATGTTTAAGTTAAGGAGATGTGAATTAGCAGTTACAGAAGATTTTTAAAAAAGGATAAAAATGTTATTATCATGTTTAAGTTAAGGAGATGTGAATTAGCAGTTACAGAAGATGTCAGGAATCAATGTGAACAAAAAAAAAAAAAAATCAAACACAATATATCATTAAAATTATATTTCTTAATTGAGTTGTGTGTTTTTTTATTTATACAATGTCCACCTCATTAATCCATTCACGGGTAGGAAATCCTAACCATTTCACCAGAATCCTATCACCACGACGTCTGATGATCCTTTCAACTAAATACGTGTCTGGATATTGAGTTTTCTGTAATTCATAACCGTAGAATGCTCCTTCAATCAGTTTACCCTCCAGATCCTCGATGAGATAGGTCAATGGATGTGTCCTTTGCACTGTACGTATCCTAAAGACTTCAACACTCCAATTTGGTAGATAACCTTTCTCCATAACACCTTTATGCTTAGAAATCCTCACGTAGTCACCAACACGATGAAGCCTAGATCTTCGCTTCTCACGCAGACTTCTATCATATTTGTAGACGCTGAGCAGGAGAGAATTATCACGAACTTCTACAGGCTTCATACGAATCGTTCGATGGTAAGTATTATTGTAGGTATGAATAATTCTAGGTAGTATGTTTATCCATTGATATGAGCCTTGAACAATAAATTCCTTATGCAAAATCAGTTTGATCGTTCTTATTAAACGTTCCACTGCAGCAGCCTTAACGTGTGTGAATGTACTGTAATGATTAATATTATTACGATTCATTAGTTCGCGGAAATGTTTATTGTAAAACTCCCTTCCTTTATCAGATTGAACATTCTTCGGAAACGATTCCATTTCATTCAATATCTCTTCCATAGCAGTCGAAACGTTAATACCACTTTTATCACGTAATGGTCGTGCATAAGCCATCTTGGAATAAAAATTGCATGCAAGAAGAATATACTTATAATTCCTATTGTCTCTTGCATAATTAGACATGTCCATAAGATCTATTTGTACTAAATCGTTCATTCCTTTGCTTATGATCTTACGACGTAAATATCGTCTTCTAGCTGGTGCATGTAACTCGGTTGCAATGCGACGTTTTATCATGCTATAATTTTTGATGTTTTAAGTTCTGTAATAATTTCTTCTATCTCGGGTGAGTGATTCAAATTACCTGCATCCCTCGACGCAACCAATAATCTTAATCTGTTTATTATTTCATTCGGATCGTTCCAGTAGACGTAATCTAATTTTCTCTGCGGTACATGTTCTTTCCAACGTAAACCAAATCCAGTTCGATTACTAACAAGGTCACGAATGATATGACGATACTTGAACCCTCGATTTGCTCTTAAACGTCCATCTCTTGAATAACCGTGTCTGTAAACTTGAGTATTCTGTAAGATTTGCGAATACACGTCTAAATCATCATCTGTGTACGATGTCTTGCGAGGTAAACGTTTAAATAATAATTCATATAAGCCTGCTGTGGGTTCATACGTTTCTGTTCCTATCTGAACACCATCAGATTTAAACACAACTGTCTTGTTACCCAATTTATACTCATTATCCTCGTAACGTATGCCGTAAGTATTGTCCATGTCACTCGAACTGGCAGTTCGAACCTTGTGTAGATACTTTGACACGAGATCAGATCCGTTAGCATCATCTGTAGTTTCGTCGTCGTTGTTGTCTTGGTGTGCTTTCGCTATTACTTTCAATGGTTCGGTTACAGGTTGAAGAACTTCAGACATGACTCGTTGCGTTTCGAATTTCATTCCTTTGAGAGAACGTAACTTTTCTCTTATTGCCCTACTGTGACGGGCAATGGATTCCTTAAGTCTTATAGCTTCAGCATCCATATCGAAATGAATGTATAATTAATCAGCTACTGCTAATTTATATGAAACTATCAGTTCTATACTTAATATATGACCATCTTTAGCACGTCCGACTGGCGCTGTAAACGATAGAATATCGCCAGTTTCAACTCTTACAGGATATCTTTCAACTAATCTTCCGTTTATTGCAAACAATGTATCATTTACAGCATGCGGATGTACCGATGATACGATGGAACACGAGAGTACACTTCCATTTCCAGGAACTTTATAGTATTCGAGTCCCGATGTTAACGTATACCTTAAAGAGGGACCTCGAAACGGACGTGTTTGCAATGAAATTATGAGTTGTGCTTTCAATTGTTGTAACATAGTGTTTACAACATTTCTCATTCGTGTTTTCATAGTATGAATATCATTATTTATAGTGATTAGTTTATTATCAAGTTCCGTTTGTCGTGCGGTTAGTTCTTTCACTTCTTTTTCTACAGCTGTAGTAATAGTCTCGCTAGCGGAGGTGATTGTTCTAGTTAACTGACTTTGTAATTCATTCTGTTTCCGTGTAATAGTATCGACAATGTTTGTTATAGTCTCAGTTAAACCCGTTTGCAATTCATTATGTTTCTGTATAAAGAAATGATTAACATAACTCATGGTGACTGCATCCCTATCATCTATCGGGTCGGCTAAATCCTTCAATCTCTTCATTCGAAATGATAGAGTTTCATTAGAGTCGTGAATTGGAATCCTATCATCTACATATTTTTTATTAGGAACGTCGTGTTCGTGAAGGGGGTCCAACAGCGTTTTCATTCTTATACCATCTATAATGACATTATTTTCGGAATCACGTTTAAATGCATATTTACTTAAGTACTCCATTAAATTGTTGTATTGGATGTCGAGCGATTTTTGTATGTGATCCCTAAGCATAGCTTCAAACTCGCCCATACGCTGATACGAGGTCTGCTCGCTGAAGATCTGCATTCGATTCTCGACGTCAGCCGTATGCGTATCCACATAACGTTTAGTCGATGCATCGTCACCTTCTTCAGGGTCGTGAATATTGCACAACCGCTTTCCCTTGAATCGATAGTTTCCCGATCCATCTCTAGTTATGATATATCGATTGAACACACCCCTAGAGGGTATGATTCTTCGGGATCCGAACCTGTCGATACTCATTGCTTAAGTGATGGATTATTCTATTTATTCATTCTGATAAAGCGATCAAAACCGTGACGGTAGCGTCCCTCGTTCAGTGGATATTCTGGTACTATAACAACAAAGGATCGTTCATCACTCTCCCATATATGTTTACATATATTCTTAAATTCATCATAGGACATATCGGTATTTACATAATCTTCGTATATATGTTTTAAATTGAGATTATCCTGTCCAAAGAATATAATCATATTTGCATTATCTCTAATTAAATGTTTAGGTACTTTAGCATATGATTGTGCTAAATATATAGCATCGACATTACGATGTCTACCCATACTGTAATATGAAGCTATCTTACCCTGTTTTTCATTTATCACATCATCAAATACGAATATCGAATTTTCTCTAGCATCCGACGTTTGAATTACTTTATCACCATCATCGAACGTAAATACACCTATATCGGGTATAGTTTTCAGTAACCTGAGTAAATATCGATATTTAGGTTGTTGCAACGATTTCGAGTATATGTAGAGGTTTTCGAATCTCAGACCATTCTCGTGAATAAGCAGGTTGAGTAAAACGTTCGTTTTTCCAGCATTTGAACTGCCAAGTATGAGCGCTCTAACGTTACTCGGAAACAACGTACCGTGTCGTCCTTTGCGAATGTCATCCTCGAAATCTAACACCTGTATGGGTAGCGTACACTTTTGCTTTACTATCTCCATATCGCGACTAATACTTATAAAGCATAAGTTTTGTCTTTTATTTCGTTCGTGATAAGGGCAATCTATGTCTTTACTGGATTTAGCCAATCGTCATAGGAATCGTATACTTATAAAGCGCACGTTTTGCCTTTTTTATTTCATAGTGAGACATGCGCTCTACACGTGCACGCAAAGGTTCGGGAATTCTTAATTCCTTGATTAATTCATTACCATTTGAGGCACATTTACCGGGTTATCGTTTCTGCGGTCCCGGAACGAAACTACATAAACGCTTGCAGAGAGGTGACTTACCGGTGAACGGGTTAGATTCAGCGTGTCTCGATCACGATCGGGCTTACGCAGAGAGTACTGATACAGAATCTCGTCGTCTAGCCGATAAGGTGTTGGTAGAGAAAGCTTGGAGACGTGTAAAGTCTGCCGACGCTTCTTTGGGCGAACGACTTGCAGCTCGACTTGTGACTACACTTATGAAGGGTAAATTGGCAGCGGGCGCTGGCATGCGTAAACGTCGCAACAAGAGAGGTGGTTTCTTACCTTTGCTACCACTTTTAGCAGCTCTAGGTGCAGCAGGTGGTCTAGCTGGAGGTGCTGCTCAGATTGCTACGGCTGTCAATAAGAAACGTTCGGATGCAAAACAACTTGCGGAATTAACACGTCACAACGAGCGCATGGAATCTTTGGCTCAGGGCAAAGGTCTTCGCCGTAAGAGACGTCGTAAGGGTAGAGGATTATATCTTCGATCAAAAAACTCGGGGCGAGGCCTATATTTATCCCGGAAAAAGCCCTGAGTGCTAACGAGATCGATTCGTATGCACGACGTCTACGCATTCCACATTTTAGAGGTGTCTACATGATCGATAAACTACCTCCACATCCTCGATACTATGAGAGAATAGTAGTGAATCTGGATACATCAAATAACCCTGGTACACATTGGGTTGCTGTACGTAAGGATGGTGACGTTGCCTACTACTTTGACAGTTTCGGCGATCTGAGACCTCCGAAAGAGATAGAAACGTACCTTTCGGGTGTCAAGCTCCTATATAATACGACGAGATTTCAAGAATTCGATTCTGTGATTTGCGGTCACTTGTGCCTTCAGTTTCTCCTCGATGAGTTACACGATCACCGTGAGTGGTAGTGATACCAGCTTCTCTACATTTCTAAATCCACCATTACATCTGGATCCTAACGGACATTACGAGATAGCTCTATTGAATTTTGAGACTTTTTACTCAATTCCGAATGTGGACGAGAGTAATAATCTATTCCATTACGTTCGCGATGGAAAAGTCGAACGTATAGTAATTCCACCGGGTACTTATGAATTGGATGATATCGCCAGATTGATCAAGGATGCTCTCGACATCGGTGACGACTTTATTCTACGTGCTAATAATAACACCATGAAATCAGAAATTCAATCTCCCTATATTATCGACTTTAGTCGTGAGAGATCTATTGCTTCACTTCTCGGTTTCACCTCTAAACAGAGGGTACCGGCAAACGTGCTGACCGAGTCTAATGATTTGGTTAACATATTCAAAGTCAGCATCATACGTATCGAGTGTAGTCTTGCAACGGGATCTTTCATCAATGGTAAAAGTGGTCATTCTCTGTATGAATTTTTCCCATCGGTACCTCCAGGTTATCATATTTCGCAGGAACCATCAAGTCCTATATATTTACCAATCATCGATACGAATCTCATTGATCATCTCGACATTAGAGTGGTAGACCAGAACGGCGATAAGTTAGATTTCAGGAACGAAACCATCACTGTACGATTGCACATACGTCGTAATGGGTATAAGTTTTAAGAGACGATGCTATATTAAAAAACATCTCTCGAGATTGATCTCTACTCGATCATCGACCCGCAAGCTAATCACATCGTCTAATCGACAATTTCTCGCTAACTTAGGCTTCAAGGTTCTATGATGGATGTGTTGGACGTGACCGGGATTCCGACCTTTGATGATAAGATCAGTAAGGAGGAAGAACACGTATTCCTACCGTACAATACGTCAGCTCTCGATGTGAACGATGAAATTAGAATTCCATGTCAAGCTGAAGATTTGTACACGCTTCCTAGTAGAAGTTATCTCTACATTAAGGGGACTCTCACTAAACCCGACGGCACCGTTGCCACATCGAAATTGAGTAACAATGCTATGGCATTCCTATTCGATGAGATTCGTCTGGATATGAATGGAACGACTATTGATAGAACTAGGAATCCGGGCATTTCATCAACGATGCGTAACTATGCTGCACTGAATGAACTGGAATCGAATCGTTTACTAAATGCTGGATGGATCTATCCTGGAGGTGTGGTAGACATCGTGAATACATCGAATGGTATCTTCAATGCTATCGTTCCTCTTTCGATGTTGCTGGGTTTCGCCGACGATCACAAGGAGGTCATACTTAATAGCAAGTTTGAACTTATTCTCATTAGATCTAAGGATTCTAATAATTGTATCATTGGAAACGATCCTACAACCATACAACTAACTAGACTCGAATGGAGGATGCCTGTACTTCGACTTTCAGATTCTGAACGAGTTGATAAACTTAAACTCGTCAAATCGGATAAACCTCTACACGTCGCATTTCGAACCTTGGACCTTCACACTCAACCTGCTGTACCTCAAACTAAAGCGTTCACATGGAACATTGCAACCACGACTAAACTTGAAAAACCACGTTTCGTCATAGTCGGTGCACAAGTGGATAGATTGAATCATCTCGCTAAGGATGCTTCTCTATTTGATAATTGTAATATCACCAATCTGAAACTTTATCTCAACAGTGAATCTTACCCCTATCACGATATGAATTTGGATTTCGCCAATTCGAAATTTGCATCTCTGTATGATCAATATTCCAAATTTCAATCATCCTACTATGGAAAGGAGAATTACCCTCTTTTGAAAAGGAACGACTTTCTGAAATATGTACCGCTATTCGTCATCGATTGCTCTCATCAACCTGAGGATACTGTGACGGGGGCAGTGAATGTCAGATTGGAAGTTCAAGCATCGTCAAATTTTCCTGCACAAACTTCATTATTCTGTTTAATTATTCATGATAAATTATTCACTTATAAACCACTAACTCATGTTGTACAATCTATCATATAGGTGTAATAAATAAAACATTACAAATTCAAATTATCTTTTTATTGACTTTAACATACATCTCCAATATCCTCTTCCTTGCACTCCTGCTTTTTGCATCATATGAACATAATGATTTATGAATATCATACAACTGATATAAATTTCTTTCAATATATGGAATTAGTCTTTTAAGTCCATTGAATGCAGTACTATTCAGATTTATACTGCCCACATTTAAACATGTATTCACAAACGTTATTTCTTGCATCTTATTCATGCATAACATTATATTAAATGCATATATTATATTTTCACTGTACGGTGCACATGGATGCTTACCATCTTTCAGATACGTATCCAAAACACACAAATTTGACATTATTACCTCCCAATCCTCTTTTGTAATATACACAAACGTATCGTCATGTGTGGCTTTAATGTAAAGTGATGGGAGTTCATTGTATAATCCTATGTTCACACGATAGTCAATGCTGATGGAGATGTCGTTATCGTTCATGCACACACTATTTACCACCACTCGCAACTTCCTCCTCTACTTCTTCTGCGAAGGGTGTGAAGGGTTCGAACATCATTATGATGAAACTGTCTTGATCGAACGTCTTCTTGGCTTTGACGATTCTCGGTTTGCAGTTCGTCTTCTTCTTTTTCTTGTCTCCTTTCTTACTGGATCTGCGGACATACACGAACTATGTCTCAACATCGTGAATATTTAATACACTTGTTAACGTAAAACTCTTATTATTTTATACTCACTTTTCTATGACTTCCTCCTCGGGTTTCGATGTACCGATATCCTTAAACGGACGATCATTGTACGGACCGCACACATCTTCACCTTGATCCTGTTCGGACTGGCATGCCACATCTTCACTTTGGGCTTTACTGAAATAAACATATTTATCATTAGTTATCTAACACATAACAACACTTTCACGTTAACACACAATTATAATTCTACTTACCCGAGGTACACTTTACAATTCTTTCCGCATTGAGCATAAGATGTGATCGAATCATGATGGGAAGGATTCTTGCAAATCACTTGATGCATCTTTCCATCACACGTTTCATCGTGGTGCTCAACCCAATGCTTTTGCAAATCTTCGAAATTGCGTAGATTCTCCCAGAATCTGGTATCACTTTCAATGATAGGTGTTGTTGTTCCACTCATCTTGACGTTGCGATGTGAAGTGAGAATGCATTCGTTCCCGAGTGAGCAGATGGGTGATGAAACGTGATCATACCTGTCTCCCCCCTCCCCATCCTATCGTCGATTGTACTTAACGGACGGAGGTTTTGTGTGAAGTGAGGACACGTTCGTTCCCGAGCTGGCGGGACAGGGTGAGACCTGTTAATTCGAATTTACTCACATATGCACAAATCTTGAGGAATGACAACACGTCATCACACTTATACTTCAATGTGGAATAGATTTATATTTTCTCGTACCTCGATGTGGGAATGGAATTTAACCTTTTCTTAACCTTTACATCGCTCTTGGATACAATAGCTCAAGGAGAGATTCTGCATAGGGAACACCCCTTACCAGAATGTCTTATTACATTTATTTTCATAAATCTCTCCCAGTAAACATACCTAATCATTCTCTCGATATTCTTTTATCTAAAGAATAACGATACTACATCATATATCATACACTAAACGTAATAGATATCAAACCCTACACTCGATATTCATACATGAGAGTTCAAGCACAGACATCGAAGCACTGAACGTAATAGATATCAAACCCTAGACTCGATATTCATACATGAGAGTTCAAGCACAGTCATCGAAGAATTACTATCAATACATTTAATTCAAACATCCCCGGAACCCCCGTTACCCACACCGCCCCATCACAATATCGAACCCTAGACTTCGATATTCATACATGAGAGTTCAAGCACACACACATCGAAAAGAATTCACATTTAATTCAAACATCCCCGGAACCCCCCCGTTACCCATCCCACCCATCACACATTACACATCACACACACACACACACACACACACACACACAATCATCATCATCATCATCATCATCATCATCATCATCATCATCATCATCATCATCATCATCATCATCATCATCATCATCATCATCATCCCAACCCTCAAAAACATCTCACTGCACAGGGGAGAACGGCACTACGCCAACACTCCCCTTCTTTTACAACTCGATTTTCATATAGGAGAGTTCTAAATCAATGAGCATTCTACATCACTCATATATTAACACAGAGGAGAGTTCAACATCTTATCTACACTGTGCTGATTCTCTCAATTCTATACTACTTATGTATCTTTAAAAGCTTTTCTAAGTTCTATAAATATATAACTACTATGTGCTTCAATTGGGAAGAGTTGTGGCTTGTAGCGAATCAGATTCGTTAGAGCCTTCAGCGTTACCACCTCGTTACCCCCACTCTTTTTATATTTGTCTCTCTGTCGCACACTTTCTAGTCGTAAGGAAACGCAAACTGAATTTTCCAAAGCTTTATAATAATGCAGTTGTTCAAATCACAATTGCAACATTTTAAGTGTCTAGTTTAAAAATTAATTATAGTTTGTGAATTATCTGTTTTCTAATACAACGAAACTGCCAGTGGTGCATCCATATAGCTATGAATGTCACTTCCGTTAAGAGACAATTCGTCATGGTCACTGTCTTCATCGTCTGAGTGATAGTCTATGATGATAGTCTACAAAATCTCCTCAGATGCTATTTCTTTCCAAAAGAAGTGTTCGTGTAGTTTATCTTTCTTTTGTTCATCAGTCTTTTGCAATCTTGTCAATTTCTTGGTAAAAATGTCGTTTAGCATCAGTCAGTTTATAAGTATTATTTCTGTTTGCAACATAATTTAAGCTCACAATAACTCAATTGGATTGTTCTGACAGTGGTAAGGGTGAAGGGGGTTTATAATACCTCGTGTCTCATTTCAATTGCAAAGCTGATCAAGTTGATACATTTTCCCTGGTTTTCAAGCTTACGTACAACTGAATAATACTGCTTTGAACATTCTAGAGTAAATAGAGATTAAGTACACATATGGTGTGACAAGTCACATTCTCTACCCAACTCGGTAGCGTGGATAGAAGCGTGTCTGCCTCACGTTGAAGAGGTCCCGAGTTCGAATCTCAGTCAGGGTGAGTTACCTGGATAAGGTTTTTTCCGGTTTTTCCCCTTATCTTTAAAGACGAATGTCGGGTAACTCTAAGTTCTATGGACTCTGGACTTATTTGAGCATCATTTCACCCATTCCATTCATCGTCCGGTATGACTTAACGTTGGAGGAGCTAAATTACAAAAAAAGTCACGTTCTACCAATACACCATTCTACAAGCCAGCAGGAAGTGTATTCTCTGTTCTCGCTCGAATTTAACAAACACCTTGGCTTACCCAAAGTAATTCTTTTATCACATCATGTAATCACATCATTTTATCAAATCATGTAAAACGTTTACGTTTCACTACTGAGTAATTACAAACATACGTACACACATATATGCCAACCAATAATGATATCCATTACAATGCTTACGTCACTATGTATTGTTATAATGTAATAGTGATCTATTTATTTGTATTAGGAAAACAATTTGAGCTAAAAAATGGGAGTTTGGAGGTTATGTTAGATACAGTCCTCTCTACTTTCCTCACGGATCAGATTTTGCAAAATGGAATTCTTGTCTTAGCGCGAATTGTGTCTATTTATTAGAGATGGATTAGTTTGGCGCTCGTTGCACACCACTTACGGGAAATGCCATACAACAACACCGCAGGACTCCGATTGGTTGATCGTCTATTAGCACTCAAGAGACAAACATCATCACATTTGAAACACGTAATAAGTTTTAAGATACTTACCATGCTCAAATGAATCAACTCCACAACTGCGCAAGCTCAGATGTGTAATGCTCGAGTTCTGCAACCATAATAGTGACTGATTACTGAGATGGTTCAAGGGGTTTCCGGCAAGTATTAGCACTTTTAAATTTTTTAATGTCTTGTATGTATCATCGTTTGTACCTGTAGAAAAATACAAGGAAATGATTCTAGAGACTACTGCTTTTGAGTTTATCAATTCAAAAGTATTTATAAGTGCACTGCATTTGAAAATACGAAACACATACATATATTACTTAGTCTCTATTGTAGAAATTTAATTGTTCTCAATTTGTACGAGAGCTGTTCAATAAAGAATGATCACAATTTTTTTTTTGGCAACGTACCTTTACTCATCCTCATAATTTTGATGGTCCTTATCAAAATTGTCTCCGCTGAATGCGATGCACTTGCCCCAGCGTTTCTGCCAGTCTTCAAAGATATGCTGGAAATCATTTTTGAGACATCCTTCAAAATCGACTCCGCAGCCTTCACCACTGCTTCTGATGATAGATAATGCCTCCCACAAAGGCGTTTCTTCAAGTTAGGAATTAGAAAAAAGTCACATGGAGCTAAATCCGGACTATAGGGACGGTGAGATATGCACTTCACGTTGATTTTTGCAAGATATTCAGCAACAACATTGACAATATGCGGCTGCGCCTTATCGTGGTACAGCATCCAGCCTGCTTCACGGAAATGTGGTCTTTTGCGCCTGATATGGCTTGCAATGTTTTCAGGACATCCCTGAAGCATTGCCCATGTGTGTGCACCTGATGTGTGTGCAGGTACAACATGCAGATAAACCATTCCCTGAATATCAAAGAATGAGATGACCACAACTTTCCCAGCAGAAGCAACCACTTTTTCTATTTTGGGGGTTGGTGATGAAGGAGATTTCCACACTGAGCTTTGCTATTTGCTCTCAGGATCAAAATGATGTAGTCAAGTTTCATCAGCAGTGATTACGTTTGAGTGAAACTCCACATCTTCCTCTAACATCAACTTTAACTGCATGCAGACCTGCATGCGAATGTCCTTTTTTTCGGGAATCAACAGTCTTGGAACTCATCACGCACAAGCACATCTCAGGTGTAATTTTTCTGTGACCAATGTGTGGGTGGCACCCAATGAAATGTTCAGTATTTCAGAAAGTTATCTTAAGGTAATTCATCGATCCTCTCTCACAATGGCAGCAGCAGTGTTGATGTTTTCTTCTGTAAGAGCAGTAACTGGAGCACCGGGTCCATCTTCCTTTGAAATTGATTGTCTCCCCTCTTTAAACATTTTAAACCACCTTCGAGATGTGCTGTAGGGAATAACAGACTCTCCACAGGCCTCCTGTAATATTGTAAAGGCCTCAATTGAAGATTTGTTGAGACAAAAGCACCATTGCAGAGCCGCATATTGTTCCTCGCGTGTTACCTCCATTGCAGCGGTAGGCGATACTGAACATATCTGAACTTGCCTGGTTCTCACAGGTGGGAACCAAGAGTACCAGCAATGTAACTACTATGACTTGTTTGTTTCATATTAAGGTAACAGAATATAATAAGATTGAATTTTAGTGCGAAAAATTATGAGCGTAAATAAATTATGATGGTTCTTTATTGAACAGATCTCCTATGCTACTCTTAATAGAGAATCAGGTCTAAACTGGGAAGAAATATAAGGATCAGATTCCTTAAAGAAAAGCAGCAACGTCAGTTTATATCATCATATTTCCTGAAATGTATATAGTAGTGCTTTAAATGGCACAGAGCAGAACTAAGGTTCCAGCATATATATTCGAAAAGCCCACAATGTGTTTTAATGGAATCAGCAGCCACTTTCTGATGTTCGTACCTAGTGCTTATCTCAGTCTATGTATGTCATAACTTTAATGACGTAGGAATTCAAGTCCTTTATAAATCGCCTTTACGAAATCATTCTATTTTTCTAGAATTACTTTTATCAACATAGATAAACACATTTGTTAGAAGCTTAAATACTTCTCACAAGAAAGATATGCGTCAAGGTGATACCGTACAAATAAATCATTCCAGAGAACCCAAGAATTACCTAATTTAGAATGTGACATTATTTGCATTCGAATGTTAATTGAGTTCTATGGACGTGATACCCACGTTTTGATCTAAGGTATGGGCCAATTAATGGATGGTAGTATTTCGTTTGGGCACATGCAAATTTAAGCAGATGTGTTCAGTTCATTTACTTTTAAATATATCTGAGTGTCTTCCGTGTTACCGAGCGGGATGGCTCAGGCGAGTTCGTCTATAATCCGTATTCGGGAGGCCCGGGTTCGATTCCCCGTGGCCAACCTACCTGACATATGGGCTTTTCGGGGTTTACCCGGGTCAATAGGCGAATTCTGGACAGGTTATCTGCAACTCCGAATTTCCTGTCCCTCCATTTCATCTCCATTATCCATTTCATGTCATCTCTCGTCTCGTGGCAGTGATTACGTTTGAAAGAAATTCCGGATCTTCCTCTAACACCAACTTTAACTGCATGCAGACCTGCATGTGAATGTTCTTTTGTTCCGGAATCAACAGTCTTGGAACTCATCGCTCACAAACACGTCTCATGTGTAATGTTTCTGCCACCAACGTGTTGGTGGCACCTAATGAAAGGTTCAGTATTTCAGAAAGTTATCTTAAGGTAATTAGTCGATCCTCTCTCACAATGGCAGCAGCAGTGTTGATGGTTTCTTCTGTAAGAGCAGTAACTGGAGCACCGGGTCCACTTTCCTTTGAAATTGATTGTCTCCCCTCTTTAAACATTTTAAACCACCTTTGAGCTGTGCTGTAGGGAAGAACAGGCTCTCCATATACCTCCTGTAACATTGTATAGGCCTCAACTGAAGATTTGTTGAGACGAAAGCAGAATTTCAAAGCCACATATTGTTCCTCGCGTGTTACCTCCATTGCAGCGTTAGGCGATACTGGACATGTCTGAACTTGCCTGGTTCTCACAGGCTGGAACCAAGAGTACCAACAATGAAACTACTACGGCGTGTTTGTTTCACATTAAGCTAACAGAATACAATAAGATTGAATTTTAGTGCGAAAAATTATGACTGTAAAAATATTATGATCATTCTTTATTGAACAGCCCTCGTCTATTTTGCACTAAAAATTTGCGTTTAAAGGACGGTTTATCATAAAATATGTAACTGCTAGCAATCTGTTTTATTTTATAATGTTTATAATACAAACATAAAGCAAACATATAGAATGGTGTTCTACATAATTTATACATCACACTGTTATTAATTTCAAAATAGTTACATATACCCTCATGTTTTATTTATATATTAATGTTGCACATTGATAAAAAGAGGACAAACGAACTAGGCAAATTAATCGTCCACTATACCTTTCGTGATCCAAGATTCACTTGTATAAACACAAACTAATGTTTGTTTTCCATGCACTGTATTATTTCAGGTATTAATTACGATTTGTTACGGTGGTTGCTGAAATAGGTAAATGTATCAGGCCAGAGTAAGTCAACTAGCTGGAAGATAGCTGAAAAGTGATTTAGAGCATCAGCTAATTCAGCTACATTCACAACAACCGCCACGCCGTGGCTGAGTGGGTAGACCGCTCGACTCTCACTCAAGCGGCACGGATTGGACCGCAAAGTTAGATTTTTGGTGGACATGGCGCTAGGCTGGGTGGTTTTCTCCGGGATTTCCTATTTCCCCCGTCATCTCCATCCACCGGTGCTCCATTTTCATTTCATCTACCACTAGTATTACCGCCTGCGGTGCCGCATGTAGTAAAAGCGGACGTTAAACACTACACATTCCAATTTCATTTACATTCAGTTCAATTGACGCTGCATATTACCTGAGTACCTTCTCTCCCTACCTCACTGTTTTGCACATTCAGCCAGACACACGAGCCATGGGATACAGTTAAGGTGTAACAGCAACTGTAGTCCAGCAACTTTGTGGGGAAGAGGGAGGCCATTCACACGAAGGCTCCATTCATTTCAGCTCTTCGTAGCATAAAGTAGCGAAGGTCCATCTCAATATATTGGACATATTTCAGTACCATCGAATATCTAGGGTATTGAGGTATCCACGGTATCGAGGTCACATTCCTACTGATAACCATTAATGTAATATAACAAAGAACGTGATAACTATGAAAACTAGTAACCGTTAACACACTGAAAAGATGACAATTATAATCACTACCCGAAAACCACTGTGACATATTTATTTTGTATGCAAGTAGCACCAAAGATTGGTTTGGATTGGATTGTTTGAGGGGGGGATGTGGCACCTAGACCAGACTGGTCCTTTGTATCTATGCCCCAGGCGGGGGAATCCCCGAGAGGGAGGATGAGTGAGAGGAGACACAGGGCGACTGACCCCAAGAAATCAATACAGTAAAGAGGGCGAGGTCCCTACACTTTATCAGATTCAAGCTCCCCGTTGATGGGTTTAGGACAACCGTCATCTCGCCCGCCCTGGCCCCGAAACAGTCATGAAGCCGGATTGGAGACCGGAGGTCCCCTTCCCAGAGCAGGATATTCCAGGCAGTCTTAGACAACCGGCACCCAGCCTGCCGCGTAGCTGAATCGGCTCACTAGGCCGGCTCGGAGACCGAACTTCGTCCCCCCGGAGGAGAAAGTGTTTTCCTCAGAGTACATCATCGAGACCGAAACCGCCGAGACTCCCGCCGACACTTCTACCCAGAAAGAGACCATCAAGTGAGAGATGGTGTGAAACGATAATGGAGACGAAATGGAGGTACAGGAAATTTGGGGGATGTAATTAACCTACCCAGCATTCGCTTGGCGACCAGGACAAACCCCAGAAAGCCCATGGGTCAGGTAGGTCGGCCACAGAAATCAAATCCGAGATCTGTGGCAATTGGGCACAGTAGCAATTGGGCACAAGGCAAAAACAGTACTAATTGGGCACACGGATCAACCAGCGAAACCGGTTACAGGTACTCGGGATTAAGAGAGGCACCGGAGGGTTAATTGCTCATGGGCATTATTATTATTATTTTGTTGAAATATATGTTTTAAGAAATTCTTAGCCAGCTATGCCTACTTAAAGTGTACTGTTTACGAGACAGGCCACATGGAGGTGATCTCTTATCGCACCCCAAAAATTTATATTTTTGTTGTTATAACTACTACACTTTTTTCATCTGATAGAACTTGTCAGTGGTATTTCTGTTTTCTTTGTCCATAATTTAACTTACATTTATTTACAAGCTCATTCAGAAAGAATTGGTTACAGTCGTCATTATTTGAGTTCATTCGTTTAAAACAGAATTTGTAATTAATTTAATTTATGCACATAGGCAAGAGTGTTCAGATATTATCTTAAATCTCTAGTTTCCTCAAGATCTTTCAGGCTATTGGTAATCCTATTTCCAAGTGTAATTGTAGACTTTCTTCGTCTTTTACCCTCCAAGGTGAGTTCTTTTCTGTCGAAGATGTATCCCTGGTATTCTGTATCATCCTTCAAGGCCTTAACTAGCACGAGAATGTTAGGGTGTGGTTATTAGAACCGGTGGTTCCAACCTTCGACAGCATTGTTGGTTCTGTGACATTTTCCATGGCTGTTCCATAAATCTGTAACGATCCACTGTTCCACAAAGTACTCGTAGAACAAACTTAATTGCTCATTTTCTGGCGAGTTTTCTTGTATAATGAGCCAACCATCGTCAATTTTATTACAGATAGACCGCAAACAAACGGCGGTCGGTTTGCGCATGCGCGAGGAGAGCCTTCTCCCCTTCTACACCATTCACGCATCACGTGACTCCCACCTCTCCCTTCCTGCAGGCGACAGAGCGCAAACCACACGGAATGTGTGTATTTTAATGCTGTTTTGATTTTCAAAGTTAACAGGAAATAATTACCTCGGACATGACCTCACAATGGATCAACAAATAGATCGAACCATAGTTCCTTTAAACCCTGAGGAACAAAGCAGTAATTCGGCAGAAAATGCAAAGAGTGAATGTAACAGTGAACGGAAAAGCGAGTTAAACAGATAACCAGTGCAGCCCGCGCGATGTAGGAGAGACAACCTAACATAACGATGTGGGGGGAAAGGTAGAAGACTCCAGTGGTGGTAAGCCACGCCTACAGCTGCATTTTGTTCGCGGTCTAGTTATAAGCGGAAGATGAGCCAATGCGGAACACATCCTTATATGAAGCCTAATATCCTCATTTTTAATGCAGTCACGTGCCAGTCCCAATTCTTGCACCTTTCTCCAAATACACTGATTGAAATGATAGTTGCAACCAGAAATTTGTACATTTGGAAACACAGACTTCAAAGCTTGAATAGCGCCAGGTTCAAAGTCTTTAATTACTTCCTTGGGGTTCCAGTTTAGAATCTTCTCTTTAATTGTGTTGAACAGCGTACTCTAAGTCTCCTTTTCCTTATTTTAAAGAATAGCGTACATCACCGGCAGGACATTGGTTTAATGACTTGTACTGCCAAGATCGGCGTGGATGATGTATATTTGGCTATAGTGTTTGCTGCAGCTTTTGAATGTACAGCTTTTGTCACCTGAAAGTGAACTTCACAATTAAACCAGAAAAACAACTCCCTCCCCCCTGAAACATAGATAATTATCTATGTGCCCGATTGCAAATGTGCCCAATTGTTAATGTGTTTAACACTAGAAGGATAGCACCCGTCATTTTGACCGATGTGCTGTTTTAGAAGACTTATTTCTCGCTTATGTTTTTTTCTACACTTCCCACGTTCTACGACTTTTAATAAATACTTACGACAAACACGTCTACAAAGAATTAAGCATTTTGGACCTTTCTATAAACTGGTACAAACAACTCCTACTAAAAGGACCGTCATCCGTCTACGGAAGTGTGAACAATAGGCTTCGGATCTGTCCCTATCTATTGTTGTTTTGCTTCCTGATTGGGTTATGGCACTCTGCAGACCCTTTGTCGATGAATAAGAAAGCTTTATTGCCCAAGTGGCGCAATTCATGCTACAACTTATGTAATTACGAGGTGTTGGAGCAAAAAACTTTCCGTTGAAGTTGTTATATTCAAATACCAGGAACACAATGAGCAGAAATAAATTCGCTTGAAATTTTGTGGTTTATGCGATTTGATGCCAAGGACACATGTTCTCAAGGACTAAGTACAGATCGCTTTGCAGCTGCTACTCCTGTCTGGAATTCTTTTATTGCCAATTCTTTGCAGTGTTACATTCCAAGTGAAAATATCACTGTGGATGAGCAACTGTTTCATTGCAAGGCTAGATGCTCTTTCAGTCAGTATACGAGCAATAAACCGGACAAATTTGGAATAAAATTTTGGCTTGCAGTTGATGCAAATTCAAAGTATCTGGTAAATGATCTTCCTTACCTGGGCAAAGACATGTTTTTTCAATGTGTTGGCCTTTGCAGCCGTCAGTTCATATACAACTTAGCAGAAGGGTTGCCTTCAGCATATAAATCTACAAGGGTACAAAATGCACTTCCTAACACAGTAGCTCAGTAGAGCTACATTTGGAAGACTTGTCAAATTGGCAGATGCAGAGGGAAGAATAGGAGCAAGCATTTCTGTAACAAATGCAGCAAGTATGCTTATGGACCACGTTCAGGCAACGCTGAATACACATGTGTTAGGTGCTTCGTTGTTTCAGGTGGCTCTGAATGAGCGAAATCAGGTTTATAAGTGTTTGTTATATTATATATTGTGGTATTCAAAATTTTATGTTGAAACGCATGGAAGTTGTCCATTTCACATTTGGCTATCGCATATTTTTGGCTAATTTTAGGATTAAAATGTTCATTTTACCATGTAATTCTTCAGACAAAAGTAAAGTTAAATACTGGTAAACTATATAAATATTATTAAATAAACTGGTATGCATTCAAATTTGTTTACTATTTTAAAAAGGGCAAATAAAACTGCACCCGCCAAAATGACGGGTTGGTCGTTCTCGGTAGACCATATTCGCCGGTCCTTCTAGTGTAACTACTACACACCCAAAAACCTGGGCCTCCGGAATGCGGGCCACAGATAAAACCACCTGAGCCATTCCGCCACTGGGAGGTGAATTCAGTAGATGAAGCACCCGAACATAATACTAGAAAATTTTAAATACTTACTTAGTTGGTTATCAGTATCCCATTTTAAGATACTGTTGTTTGAGATGTCTAATATCCGTAGATCTGTCAAGCCATTGAATACTGCTCGAGGTTCACCTAAATGTTTGATGTTGTTATTAGTTATCTTCAAATAAATTATGTTTTGTGCTCCATAAAAGGCTCCTGCTTCAATGATTAAGTTTCCTGCATTCTCTATTTGGACTTTACAGCCCTTCGGTGCAATAAATATGTTCCTTTCTAATTTTACTTGTAAAAGGCGCAGATCACCTGTAGATTCATGCTGGAAATCTGGAAATGAAAAGAAGGCATAGGTAGAAATTAACTTAAATAATAAAATAAATTTCACTTAGGGAACTCTAATCATGTGTACCCTTTGTAGAGTTTTACCAGTAGAGATGCTTAAGTGAATACAAATACACATAATAAATTTACGAAGAAAAATTGAAATAACACTTTTCCTGCAGCATTATATAATTAATGAATTGTAAAACATGTGCTTCTGCTAATAATGATATATCTGATTTTATAGTCGTAACCAGTGGTGTACCTAGCGTAACAATGATATATGTTCCAGCATCTTATGATTTGTATACTCATGATACGGATTAACACTTCATCCGGATCGTGTAGAAGTTGATGAAAACATGATATGTATGACGGCTGTTCAATAAAGAATGATCACATTTTTTATGACAACCTACCCTTACTCGGCCTCATAATTTTGTTGCGCCATCTCAAAATAGTCTCCCCTGAATGCGATGCACTTGTCCCAGCGTTTCTGCCAGTCTTCAAAGACATGCTGAAAACAATTTTTTGAGAGATCCTTCAAAATCACCTCTGCAGCCTCTACCACTACTTCTGATGATGGATAATGACTCCCACGAAGGCGTTTCTTCAAGTTAGGGAATAGAAACTGTCACATGGGGCTAAATCCGGACTATAGGGAGGCTGAGAGATGTACTTCACGTTGATTTTTGCAGCATATTCAGCAAGAACATTGGCAATATGCGGCCACGCATTATCGTGGTGCAGCATTCAGCCTGCTTTATGCAAATGTGGTCTTTTGCGCCTGATATATACTTTCAATGTTTTCAGGACATCCCTGTAATATTGTCCACTTTCTGTTGTGTGTGCAGTTACAACATGCTGATAAACCATTCCATGAAAATCAAAGAATGAGATGACCATAACTTGTCCAGCAGAAGCAACCAATTTTGCTTTTTTGGGAGTTGGTGATCAAGGAGATTTCCACACTGAGCTTTGCTGTTTGCTCTCAGGATCAAAATGATGTAGTCAAGTTCCATCAGCAGTGATTACGTTTGAAAGAAACTCCGGATCTTCCTCTAACATCAACTTTAACTGCATGTTACCTCCATTGCAGCGGTAGGCGATATTGAACATGTCTGAACTTACCTGGTTCTAACAGGCGGGAACCAGGAGTACCAACAATGAAACTACTACGGCTTGTTTGTTTCACATTAAGATAAGAGAAAATAATAAGACTGAATTTTAGTGCGAAAAATTATGACCGTAAAAAATTATGATCATTTTTATTGAACAGCCCTCGTATCATAGAATATGCTGAAATGTGGTTTGCTGCGAATTAATTTATGGTAAATAATGACAAATGGTAATCGTTAAATTTTTCCTATGAAATATTAATGCAAATGTTGCCCAAGGCATTATACGTCATCAGAAGCAGTGGTGAAGGCTGCGGAGGCGATTTTGAAGGATCTCTAAAAATTGTTTCCAGCATGACTTTGAAGACTGGCAGAAACGCTGGGACAAGTGCATCACATTCAGGGGAGACTATTTTGCGAAAGACCATCAAAATTATGAGGCTGAGTAAAGGTACGTTGGAAAAAAAACTGTGATCATTCTTTATTGAACAGCCTTCGTATTTATTACCATCATCATTTTTGCATAACAGGGTGGATTGCCATGTTCTATTGTCTTTTATTCACTAAGATGCAGATTAAAGAGTACAAGGACTATCTTCTTTGTTTACATACTTTTAGTTAAATGAAGTGGGCTATAAGTGTGTATTATACTTGCTAAGCTGAACTTACTGCTGATAAAAGAAAGCACTGCATACTACATTTTAAGAATAATGAACGGAATAATTATCTCTCCGTTTTGCTAATGTTATTTAAGTTACTACATTAAAATGTCTTATTTTGCATATAGAAAGAAACAGAACTATTAAAAAGCATTAAGGGGCTGTTCAGAGATTTCGAATGTTGGTTATAAGGAAGTTATGGTCTCTTGTGACGTAGCAGGCTAAATGTGTTACTCATATATTAGACTGCTGACCTTAATTAGGCACATGTAAAATGGGTTCCCATAACAAAAGGAATAAATACCATACTAGTTTCTCACCTTCTGAAGAAGGCAAAGTAATATTTTATATTGCAATACCAAAATTACGGAAATTATCTGAGTAATGAAACAGACTTTTGATAAGCTTTACTACGAGGTGTGTCTTTAAACTCCAATTTTATTAATATAGAAAACATGTTTATTGTCAATGAATGTTGCATTGATGGAAGGGCGGAACTTAGAGCTATTTTTCAACGTAATCATCATTGCGATCGATGCACTTTGGCATGCGCTGTGGCAGTTTTTGTATACCCTTGTCATAGCACTCTCCCGCCAAGTTGTGCACGTAGGTTGGTAGGTAGACGGGTAGGTGGTTGGGTTCATAGGTAGGTAGATATTTGGGTGGCATGTTGGGTAGGTAGATAGATAGGTTGGTAGACAGACGTGTAGGTGGACATCTAGATAGGTACCTAGACAGGTGAGTGGGTAGGTGTGTAGGCATGTATATCTCGTCTGTTATATATGCATGAATGTATATTTTACCTTGGAACAGCGAGCTTTTCAATTTGGCCAATTGCATCCGTTCTGTTCATAAGACATAACATTTACAACAAATACTACACATACTAATACAACACTATAAGTTTAAACTTAAGTATGAAGAAAGCATACATAAAAATATAATTAAATTATGCTTACCTAGACAGTAATTGCATTGGTCGCTGGAATGAACAGCGCTGTCCGTGCAGGACAAATCCGTGACTTGATAGCTTGGGTTCGATGGAATGCCATAATCTGCTAGTTTTGGAAACTGTAGAAAGCCGTAGTTGTCAAATCGGTGACTAACTTCCGTCCTCTCATTTATAGAGAATTCTTCAGATATCTCGAGTAGCGTCAGCAGCAGCATAATGCTCATAAAATAGGAATTTGAAAACATTGTAGTAAGTCCTGAAAATTAGGAACTGTAGGATGAAAAATATGTTGTTTTGCATTCTTACTGAATGTAACTTTAACTCATTACAGAAGAAGTTCAAAGGCTATCGATACTATATGGAGAATATAGCTTTTTCTAGAAAACTACAAGCACACATGTACACACACACACACACACACACACACACACACACACACACACACACACACACACACGCACATACATGCACAATCTTAATGTACAAAAAACCTCTTGTACGGTTGATGAATTTCAGTTAGTACACACGATCTGATTTTTAATATGTTACAGAGATTTAGGGATATATATTCAGTAAGTAGGTAGACGTAACGGAACCACCTCAAATCATATGTCATATTGTCATAAGTGACTTGTTTTAATTAACGCAACAATAGTTCATGTGACTTCGTGGAATGTGACGTCACTCCCCCACTCCTCCAGCTCTGGTATAAGTGAATGTGAGTGTGAATCTCCTCCTCTTTGTGTGCAGGTCTTCGACCTGACAGGGCGGAATACCCTGACTGTGAAAGGTACGGGTTCGAGTGACCATTTTTTGTAATTATTTAGTTTAGTAAATATTCTTAGTAACTGAATTGTAGTGTTAATTAGTGTCACCCGTACCTTTTGTAGAAACGTAACCTAATAGAAAACACCAACCACTCGGCAAGCCAGCATTCCCTACTTCTGAGGAATCCCCCCCCCCCCCGTGTCCGATCTGGCCATGAGTTTCTTACCTATCCTGTGCAATCCAGGGTTACTTCGTCACAATATTAGCATTACCGAGTCGGATGGCTCTCGCTGTTTTTTCTGAGGTACGCATTCGGGAGGCCTCGGTTCGATTCCCGTGGCCGACCTATCTGACCCATGCTTTTTGGGGGGTTTTCCCCGGTCGCTAGGCGAATGCTGGGTAGGTTAATTATATCCCCCGAATTTCCTATCCCTACATTTCATCTCCATTATCATTTCATATCATCTCTCATCTAGTGGTCTCTTTGATACCGAAATTAAGGGATGCAATGAATAAAGAATCGTAATGGATTTCAAAGGAATGTATATTGGCGTGGAACGCGTACAGCTGCAGTTGAGTTGAATAGCAGTTGGGGTGATTAGTTGTTTTAACAAAAGAAACGTAAGAAACAGTGTCCTTAGCAGAGTTCTAAAGGGTAGCACTTGACTTTGTTTGAATAGGGTATTCTTCGGACCCTTCGTAATGGCATGACAAAATAGTCACAAAGGGAATATTTGGTTGAGTAAAGGGCTTCGAGAAAGTGAAAGTCCCACTCACCCACGCGCAGCTGTGGACATTCAGATGGTGGCTTGGAGCCGATTAGGGCAGTCCTCTTCTTCTGTCTTGGTCGAGGGCAGACCAGAAGCGATGAGAGAAGATATTTGTCGGTTCATATATACGTGAAGAACGAATTAAGTTTTATCGAGTAATAAGCATTCCACATATAGTAACTCTAAACAGTGATATTGGTAACCCTTGGTCGGCAACTTCGAGTTTGGGGTTATGATAAAAAGAAGCAGTCATTAAACCAGTTTGAAACGGGCATTCCAGTGTCATTAAAACCATCCTTCTCATACATACCCACGCATACTCTGAGATAAACCTCATTGCTTTACCCTGAGCTAAACCCTGCTTCAAACTGTAACGTCAACGTGGAACTGTGTGCCACACATTATATTGCTACATCTTTCAGAGTAGAAGTGTCGGCGGCTGTTTCGGCGGTGCATGGCAGGATGATATGCTCTGAGAAAAACTACTTCCTCCTCCGGTAGATCGGTTGCCGGTCTCAGCTCCTCTGCTGGGACCATTTCGGGACCGCCAGCCAGGGACCCTTGGGGCTCCGATCGCCTGCCTGAGACCATTAGGGCTCAGCTGCTGGTCTCGTTGCCGTCCCGCTGTGGGGAGCGAGTTCGTTCTCTTGGCCTATCGGGAGAAGTCTCTATCCAAGTAAACTATAGGGACTCAGCCCTCTGTACTGTCGTGGCTCCTTGGGTCGGCCGCTCTCTGTCTCCTTCACCTCATCCTTCCTCCCGGGGATGCCCCCACTTGGGGGTATAAGAAAATTGGGCCCAGAATGGTGGCCTACGTACCGTAATGAAATCCCAGTCGCATATTAACATTGGGGAGGCTCGTAATGAACTCCCTGCGAACTACCTGGATGACCCTTTTAGTGACCTGAGTTCCGTGCCGTTGCTACTTGAGTGGGAACTTGTTTTTCTGCTAAATTACCTTGGCCGATTCACTAAAACAATAAATGGTTTAACAGTATCGTCGGTCTTCTGCTTATTGCCAAATAAAAATATTACAAACAAATGTTGACAAACATAATTAAAAATGTGCACCAATAAGACGTCAGTGGTCAGATTAACATCAGATCCTGAAGATGGCCATGGGGTATAGAATGGTCGAAAGCTCGACTCTTCATTAACTTGACACGGTGGATCACCCGCAAAGCCTTGATTAATAACACTCTCCGTGAAAGCTTCAAGTCTTACTTAATGGTCCTTGGTGTACTGTTGTTTTCTGTCACTTCGGCTAGATGGCTCATTCTTATAGGGTTATGGATTTTCTGGATTTAATAGAATTTACTTTCCCATAATGCTTACTGTACGGAATTCTTACAATTCTTCAAATCATAATTTCTATATTAATTTTTCTCTTACTCGATTATAGAAAATAGATTGTAAAATATCTTCTTCTTTAACTACCCTAGTTGTACCACTATCGTGGTGTTACGGGATTCTTGTTCCTCTATCCCATTAAGGCTGGCTTGAGCAACCGAAGCTTTGAACCTCATAGAGAACCGGGATAGGTGATCAGCCCAATGCCCGGTGTGAAAGTGGATGATACATGAGGGCGAGATGAATGATAGGAACGATGATCATGGAGCAATTGGTTGATTGCTGACGGGGAAAACCGGAGGATCCGGAGAAAACCCATCCCAGCGCCATGTTGTCCACCACAAATCTCACTTTGCAGTCGCCCGGGATTGAACCCGGAAAGCCTTGGTGAGAGCCAAAGCAGTCTAACCACTCAGCCATGGTACGGTCACTATTGTAAAATATATTGTTATAAAACCAACCACTGATATTATTTGCTTCTGGCCGTTAAATATTAAAAAGAATATGTATGTATGAATGCAAATTTTCAGTAACTACATTTGCTTATAATTAAATATTTAAATTTTCTTCAGATTTGCAGTAGTTCAAATCATCTGAGGGACCTACACAAGTGAAAAGCTGGTCATGTTGTGTATGGTGGCACTTTGCTACCCCAATTTCCATTAGGGCACGTCTATTGCCTACGTGTTCTCTAATCCATCCTGCTTTCATTGGGAGTGTCAGGTAGCTCTAAGCTCCATGGACCAGGGGTTTATTTGAGCATCATTTCACTCATTTCACTCGTCATCCGATATGACTTAAGTTTGGAGGACGTAAAGTTAAAAAAAAATACTGCTCCCGTTTCCTCCTGTAGTTTCCCTTTTATTTTAATGCCCTCTTTATTCAATTTTCCTCTTTCATAGCTTATTTCATCCGCTTAGCTCTAATTCTGTTTTCACTGTATCTATTCTTAAATTTTTCTATCCCTAGTTAACTTTTGTCATTGTAAGTTCCCTTTCATGTCTATTTTCTCACTTTATCCGTTTCGTCAGTTTTTAAATAATTACCATTTTTTTCTTTCTCTGGCTAAAATTTAGGAGGTTACACTGTTTCTTCTACACTTGTATTAATTTAATTCTCATTTTCATCACTTTACCACGTTATTACCTTTCATTCCCAACCTTACCGAGCGGGATGGTTCAGGCGGTTTCGTCTGCGGCCTGCATTCGGGAGGCCCAGGTTCGATTCCCGTGACCGACCTACTTGACTCATGGGTCATCTCTGGGGACTTCCCGGGTCGCTAGGCGAATGCTGAGTAGGTTAATTACAACCCCCAAATTTCCTTTCCCTCCATTTCATCTCCATTATCATTTCATGTCATCTCTCATCTGGTGGTCTGTTTCAGTGTAGAAGTGTAGGCGGGTGTCTCGGCGGTGCATGGCAGGATGATATGCTCTGAGGAAAGCTACTTCCTCCTGCGGTAGGTCGGTTGCCGGCCTCAGCTCCTCTGCTGGGATAATTTCGGGACCGCCAGCCAGGGACAATTAGGGCTCGGCTGCTGGGCTCGTTGCCGTCCCGCAGTAGGGGAGCGGGTTCGTTGTCCTGGCCTGTCGGGGGAAGTCTCTATCCAAGTAAACTGTAGGGACCCTGCCCTCTGTACTGTGTTGGCTCCTTGGGTCCGCCGCCCTCTGTCTCTTTCGCCTCATCCTTCCTCCCGGGGGTACCCCCACTTGGGGGCATAGAAACAATGGGTCCAGCATGATGGCCTACGTTCCGAATCCGCTCTCTAATGAAATCCCAATCTTTCTTCTCGGTCAAGGTATGCCATTACTCACTTTGCCACTACACATTTGATGTACTCTTCAGTCCTCTACTGCTTCAGATTTCTTTGCGCTCTTCGATTTGAGTTCTGGGGGGCACAGAGGTAAACAAAACGGTGGACCAAAACTACAGAAGGTTTTGTAAAGAGCTACTAGGCTTACCAAGGTCACCACCTAGGGAAGTAGCTTTAATAGAATTAGGAAAGACAAGAAGTGGAATAATAATGGAAAGAATAATAAAATTTTGGTATAGGTATTTGGCCAAAGAAGAAGAGGAAATTATGAAATTATGCATGAGACAGCAAAATAGATTAGAGAACTCAAATAGTTGTGGGCAGAGATAGGAGGAATTGTGCAAAAAATATGAATGGGAGATATATGGAGATTATAGGAAAAGAATACAAGCGATGTGGGTAAATTAGTAAAATGAAGAATAGAAGACATAGAAAGACAGGAAATATGGGGAAGTCTAGAAAATATGAAATCATTACAATTTTACAAGCAAATAAACAGAAATTGGGGACGAGAAGCATATGTAGATTACTGCAATAGGCAAGAGAGAGAAGAATTAGCATGTATGAGAACAGGAATGATATTTCTAAGAGGGATAAGAGGTAGGGAAAAAGGAATTTGTGAATTGTGTGGGGGAAAAGAAAGCATAGAACACTATGTAACAGAATGCGAGGAGGTTGCAATATGGAGAAAAAAAGGTTTGGGAAGAAAAATGGGAGAAAATAGAGAGAAGATAGCTATAAAAATGTTAACGGGCAGGGAGGAAAAGAAGGTAAGAGGTATTGGGCCAGAAATATAAAGAATATAAGAAAGGAACGTGAGGGGGAAGAAAGGGACTAATTAAGTAACAAGGAGGTATGGAGGTTAAGAGCTACCCGTCAGAACAGAAGACCAGGGAGCAACAAAGTAAAGACAAATAAATGTAGCCAAAAGTTGTAAATTGTAAAATTTTGGAATATGCACAATAAATATATCATATCATATAACATTTGTATAATTTTCAGTTAAATATAGTAAGTTCATAAAAGTGATATAAACAATGTAATAAATGATTAAAGCAGAGATATCTGGAATTAAGTACAATTGTAGCTGAAGGTGCCAAAACAAGTAAGGCATTCTAGAAATCAGTGGCAATAGTAAATAGTGTTTAAGAGCCCCTTCTAGCCCTGACAGTAAATGACAGAGAATCAAGAGTTTTTCCTTCTGAAACCGGACTCGTGTCATAAATAAAAGGACACACGCCACGCCAGTACTTCAATTTTTTTCCCGGCTAACCTTGAAAGTTCGATAACAACGCCGAAAGTATTTAAAGAAACAAGTGTGTAAGTATTTTAGTCACTTTATGTTCCACTTTTATGACGATAAGAGCTAAACAGCAAATAGAAACTAGCAAAATCTACACGTGATATTCATAAACTTGGAATAGTGGAAGAACATGTGCGAAATGGTTGAAAAATGATTTTAGCGGAGAAGACAAACGTGTAAGTTTGACGTAACTCTCGTGGAAGCCAACACCAAACGATAAACATGCAAATATTATGACACTTTTCGAAGCTACGTCCAACGATAAAGGAGCACATTTTCTCTTACAGCTCGTTTAATTCAGACCGGACATTAGGGACGGGACAGAAAGGATGCCTCTGTTCAAGTGAATCATTTAACACAAAAGCAACACAACTGCGAGTGAACTACAATAGATTTCGGACATTTTTTGTGTCCGAATAGAATCCTTAGCAGAATCCATATCAGATCCAGGGCGGTCCCACACCCTGATCATAGATAGAGATCTCCATGCTAGAGCAACCCAAGTAAAATCCCGATATCCCAAAGCTTTACACATCCATCTTAACCAATAAATTATGAGGTGTGACTCATTGGGGTGGTCTCAACCAGAAAAAGCAGCCTCAGATTCCTCGTACACTGTAACACCACTTTCCTCTTTAATTTGAAATTATCTTTTTCATTCTTCCATGTCTTCTATATCCTATTTTGCTAATTGCTTCTCTCCTCCGCCCCAAAAGTGTATTTCTCCCTTGTTTTACTTTCTACCCATCCGAACTTTTCATATATCAAATCTTTCTCGCGTCTACTTTTTCTGGTGATTGCTGCAAAATTTTCCACGTAACCGTCATACCGAATTGCGTCATACGTTGTTTTTCCCTTAGTGATCTGTCAGAATTCCTATCCATCTCCGCTTCTGGATCTTTCTGCTTCACTGTCTTCTGACGTCATTTCGCTAATGTCATTCTGTCTGAATCTGGTGATTCCGCGTCCGGTCATCCATCAATTCTAGTGTCAATGTAAGGTCCTGGGCTTCTGAATTCATTCTCAAGTCTACGTTTTCTTGGTTTATTGCACATAAGTTATCCTAGACATTGTTTTCACCTTATCCCCAGTTCAAAAGTCGCATATATGCCAATTTACCTTACATATGAGCGTTTCCTCTATGTTTTGTTAGCTTTTTTAATAGCTCTCTTTGCACCTAGCTTAAGTCTCTATAACATATATGTAACACCTAAGATCTTTACGGCTGTTTATACTGTTCTTATCTGTTATCAGGGAATACATAGGCTAGTTCAATACTGGAAACTGACTCTCATAGCAAGAAGCAGCACCAAGTTCGCTTACGCTACTGGTGTACAATTAAATGTAATTGCCCCGTTGCGTTCTACAACTCTTTTGCTGCACGAAGAGATATCTGGTTATTTGAAAGACGGGATGATTGAACCACCTTATAGTGTATAAGCTTCTGTATGAAACAGTTTAACAACCTACATAATCGAAATTCATCGGGAAGATGCTACCTCTGGAGTACAAAATCGGTGGAAATAAAAGGTTAACTGATATCGTCATCCTTTATCATTTGAGGTACACGAATGAGGGGAAGGAGAAGCTTATATTGAAACGTAGGGACGCTCCCTTTAGTGAGTTTAAAAAATTATATATTATGAAGTCGTATCTGCCCTCAATATTTTTTTCTTTCGAAATGTTCAGACACAGAGAAGGGGTCATATATTTTTCAGGGAAAGTACAGGATATGTAACGTGTAAATTAGCGTGGCCACCCATTACGGTTTTGAAAATTGTAAACTAATTGAGTATAACCACTGTCGACATTTCTTATTATGTCAGTTAAAGAAAGTGGTGGATTTCATGCAAATTAAAATTTATTTTTTGAGTTTTTAAAATACAAATACGCGTACATATCTTTGTATGTATCCAATTGGAAATTTTCATTTTACTAGAATGGGTGACTTATATTTTATGCGAATTAGGTGTATAACATCCAAATTTAATTGGCTCAATCTGCGATGTTTAAACATATAATTATGTGAGCTCAGTCGGCATCCTTTGTGATTTTGAAAGATGCAAAATAATGAAAGAGCTGACCTATATTTAATTAAAATTAGGGGATTTAATATATAACATAGAGGAAAACCGCCTGTTGCTTGACAAGGATTGATAGTAGATTAACAGGTCTATTGTTTTCTCTAAAATTTGAATCACATATCTATTGATTTACTTATCAGCTGATTGACAGACCTATTGTTACTCAGAGGAAGTCATAATTTTTATTTTAAATTCGCATTCCGATACTAATAATGCAGGCATGTATAAACCACCTCCAAAATTCTAATACTGGCTCCCAAGAGGAAAGAATAACTATATAGTTAAAGGTCACAGGCTATAAATTTTTGAACATTAGCCCCAATACTTTGGTCCAAAACTACTTAATAAGCTTCCGGAAAGCCTAAAAAATACTGTGTCAGGTGCTAAGTTTAAATCTAAACTCACTAAATTCTTGTTAAGCAGAGCCTATTACAGTATAGATGAATATTTTGATGACAACTAAGATTTTGAATAATTATGTTTTGTATATATATATATTACATATATGTGTGTGTGAGTGTGAGAGAGAGAGAGGAAGAGAGAGAGAGAAGATGAATGACATTTTTTGACATTTATAATCGTTTACTTTTAAGAGAGAGTGTGTATTACAAATTACATGGCTTAATTGTGTTCAAAAACTGTATTAAGTTGCAATAAATATGAATATGTGAACAAGTAGGTACTGCGTTCTCATTGCTGACTTTATATTAATGACTTTAAACTCACAATGTTTTTTTTTTTTTTTTTTTTTTTTTTTGTTTCTGTAATTTTACGTCCTCCAACGTTGTCATATCAGACGATGAATGGAATGGGCGAAATGATGTTCAATGAGCCCAGGGTCCATAGAGCTTAGGGTTACCCGAAATTCGTCTTTCAGGATAAGGGAAACCCGTGGAAAAAGCCTTATCCAGGTAACTCACCCTGACCGAGTTTCGAACTCGGGTCCTCTTGAACGTGAGGAAGACACTCTACCTCCACGCTACCGAGGCGGACAAAACTCACAATAATTTAGTATTTCTGCCCCAATAAAGTATTCTTTTTTCCTTCTGTAACTGCAAGGGAGGATCCATAGTTAAATAGCATGCAAAGCGGCTACAACACACCGTGTTACATAATTACTTGAGCTTAAACTGTTTTCAAATGACAAGTCATAATGAGACTGTCCCTAAAATAATGGCTACATCTAATTAACCTGCAATAGCTAGTACACATTTTGCGTTCACTTATTTGACACAAAGAATTAAATGTGCCTACTATTTACGCACATTTCTCTGAGTTAATAAGAATATGCGAAAAGCACATCTGTGAATACTTATGTTTTCAAAATTCATATACCCCTACCTAACATCTATTTTCTATTTACTCATTGCACCCTATTATACTTTGTTTTAAAATATCGCTGTTCATATGACTTAGCAGTGACTTGCTATTTATGAGCATCGCAGATATACCTACATGTAAGACATATCAAATCATTTTTCTTCTTTTGCCTTTAAATTACAACTTAATAATTACTCAGCTGTTTTGATCAAACTAAATTACTTAAGGTGAGAAGGTACTTCACTCGGGGTTACAATTCACTTTTTTATTTTTACATTTTATTGTGATATTCCTCTGTATTAGAAATATATAATGAAAAGGATCATTGGAGGAATATTTTATACCTAATTTGCCCCTTTTCGTAAGCTTTCAGAAAATCGATCATAACTTCTGTAATACTGAACAGATATTTCTGAACTAAGCTTTGTTTTGTAAGGGATCCTGCAATCTTTCTGCTGGTACCACTGTAACTCCAATGATGCTAGTTTTTCTTCTGTCTTTGGCTGTGTATGTGAACAGTTATTTGTTCTGAATAATATTTTGTACTATGTTTTGGTGAATATATGATATGGGCAGTCCAAAAACATTCGAAAGAGAAAGTTTACAGGCAATGGTTTTAATAAAAGCAGAACAGTAAATGTAGAAAATATAAATAGAATAGACAAGGAAACCACATATAATATTGAGGTTAGTAGGCCCAGTTCAACAATACATGTGCTAATCATGACGTTAGTCATATACAGAAATTGATGAGCTGCGAGTCCTGAAAGCAGATAAAATGGTTGAAAAACTGGGCAAGAAGACAAGAAAAATGAAGAGGAACTTGAAAATAACAAGTGAGAATACAGAGGGTCAAGACTATGTAGCAGGAAATTTTCTGACTCACGTGAGAAGTCAGTAATCAATATATAAACTTTAAAGCTGCTTTTTCAATTTCACATTTTTTCAGGTTCCGGTACACCTTTTTAAAAAACCAATCAACCAAAACATATGAATTTTTGTGTGTATTAAGCAGACTCATAAGAATAACAATAAGAAGGGATTTTTCTCTGAGATTCATAATACTTGTTTAAAAAAATAAAATTATATGACATTTCAGCGCTTTTGTATACAAAAACTAAACAGTCATAACAAATTATCAGTATAAAATTTTTAAATAATAATAGGTATTATTAAAGATAAAGGTTTTAAGAACATGTCTGAAAATTTTCATGTACATATCAATAATAATTTATTAGTAACGTGCACCCAAAAGTCATGGGAATAGCATTGTGGAGATAGGCAGACCCTTCTGACCTTAAGGTATCCTGGAAGAGCCATTCTATTTTCCAGAAGATACGCATGCACAACACCAACAGAGATAATACTGTCGCGGCGACGTGCACAAAAGTTTCGGTGCAGAGAGATAAGCGCGGCTTGTGTAAACAAAGAGCCGACAAATAAAGATAGCGGAGATAAAGGACTTGACGGCACAGATTAAGTTACGCTTCTGGAAGATTCGGGCTTTGTCTAGTGACAGAACATTCGATGTCTTGTCTATTCCAGAAATATCTGGTGATTGTTACAGAACAGTCTCGAATTATCAATGAGGTATTTAAGGGAGTGACGACTTGCCAAGAGTCAGTTGTAAATAGGAGTAAGCAGCTGTAAGGACATGTAACAAGAGTGTTGTAAATAGTGGAAGCTGAGTAAGCTCTTTGTTGTGGTCATCGACCTTGTTTTTTACCCCTTTAGTCAGTTTTTGGAAAGGTGTCGATTTTCTGCCCTTTTTATTTTGTTTTAATTTTTTATTTTATTTTATTTTTTATTTTTTTACTTATTTAAGACTGGAATGGGTACCGGGTAAGAAACTTTCTTGTTTTATTGGCTTGTACTGTGAGACAAATGAAGGGTTCTATTTGCTTAAATGGTTATGAGATCTGCATTTGTTTCAAGTGGCTCCAGAGAACGCAAGGTTTTCTTCCTTATATAGGTCCATCTCTGCTTCTTTAAAAATATACGTAGGTGCTTTCCTAGCACAGTGTCTCCTTGCCTTTCTTTCAGCAGCCAATGTAATGTACCAGCAACCAACCACACTGCAAAATTATGAAATTTCGTGTCTTTGAAACGAAACTCCAGTTGTACCAGCTGTGGTACTGAGCGTAAACGTTCTTCCGGACGAAGTTTATGTAATGCGTCTCGGAGGGAGGTCCAAATCAAGTCAGCCCGCTGACAGTTGTACAAGCGATGCTCAAGTGTATCATCTTCCACACATACGCCACAGATCTTCGAATTCACTCTCCCGTGACGCCACATCTTTTCTGCAGTTGGAACCGTTTCATTAACAACTTCATAAACAGTTTCTCTCCATATCGACGGAAGGTTACAGTTGGTTGCATTGGCCCAAGCGCATTTCCAGTCACGACGGTATTTTGTTTCCACATTAGGTCGTTGAATACCTGGCTTCATCAAGTGACGATAGAGGTTCTTGGTAGTCAGAAACTTCTCCAGTCGCTCCCCGGAATTTTCAAGAGCACGAAACTTGGCGACCAAACAATGAAATTCCCGTGTCTGTCTCTCCACGGCATGTTTTTTTTTTATTATTATTATTTTATTTTATCCATCGATCAGCAATTATGCTTTACAGATGTTTGTTATAAGATACATAGGAACAGGACACATAACAATGGAGGTAGCCATGAACGACTCCTCTAACTAAATATGGAGGATAACTGTAACACAAATTGAGAACTTAAAGTCTTATGGTAGTAATCACGTGTCTGAGTCTGTGCTGGAGACGTCACTCAGGAGAAGATCTTGGGGCAGTCTGCGCTTCAGGCGAGTTGGCTGGCGAGTGCGACAGCCAAGACGGTACGTAACAGCTCCAGGGACCTCCTGGAGATGGTAAAAGAATGGACGTGCCAGGCGTCGGATGTATTGGTGAACGGGTAAAAGACCAAACTCATGATGAAGCTGCTGGTTTCGGATGAACCATGGAGCGTTTGTAACTGTACGAAGCACCCTGTTTTGTAGTACCTGCAGTCGGCGGAGATTAGTCTTACAGGTGCCACCCCAGACTGGAGCTGCATAGGTAAAAATAGGACGGACTAGAGATGTGTAAAAAGCAGGGAGGATTCATAACCAAGTGAAGTGCGCCTGTTGAGTAGAGGGTACAGTTTTGATAGCCGGGCAAACGCAAGCGTAACAGACCGACAGATGTGGGCGTTCCAAGTAAGTCGGGTGTCCAGTAACACCCCAAGGTATTTCACTGGCACATTGCTTGGTAACCATGAGAGAGGTTCCCCCAGCAGCCGTAGTGAAGGAGGATCCCTATAAGGTCGTAAAGAGAAGATCTTAACCTCTGTCTTGTTAGTATTGAGGGAAATGCGCCAGTGAGAGAACCAATGAGCTAATTGATCTAGGGCAATTTGCAGTTTCTGAATGGCATGAAGAATATTGGCGTGAGAATAATAGAGAGCAGTATCATCTGCGTATAACGCCGTACAAACTGGAGCTATATCAGGAAGATCATAAGTGAATATATTAAAGAGGAGTGGTGCAAGTACTGAACCTTGAGGTACACCTGCTAAAATAGGCCGTCGGGTGGATCCACGGCATGTAACTGGTCATACCAAAACTTCTTGTCAATCGGAGACTCACTGCCAAGTAACGAGCACAATCCTCTCTTTCCGAACAGCGCCATACACTTGTTGTCAACATCCACTAGACCACAACCACCTTTCTTTAGAGAAAGACGCAATTGCGGGCGAGCAACTCGATATGCTTTCCCCGTTCACAGGAAATATCCAAGCAGAGTCTCTAAACGTTGGGCGAACTGCTTAGGGAGCGGCAAAATCTGCGCCACATACCACAGTTTACTCAAGGCATAAGTATGAATATACCAGACGCGTTGCAACAACGTTAGATTTCGAGAGCGATCTTCTTGTAAGTTGAAACGTAGCGCGTTGAGCCTATGGGTCCAATTAAGAGAAATCATTTCTGTTAGGTTGGAAGTAAATATAATCCCTAGCATAGTGGTCTGTGGAACCACCTTCATATGCAGCAATGTTGGTGGATGTTCCCAGGTGCCCATCTTGGTAGATTGTGATTGTGTCTGTGACGTAATACTGCTACTGTGAGTGTATTTCTACGGAAATAAAGAACATTTTGAATTTCTCCAACTTAGGCTTTTAATTCTACGAACCGACAGTCACAATACTAACAATAATAACAATGCAGATGGTGATAATGATAAATCTGCTATTCATAGTCTCCAAACGAAGGAAGTTCGGAGTAAGTTGTAAAGATTAAGGAAGCTCATTGAAAGTGTCCTAAATAAGTTGAAAGTAACATCATCCAAGATGCACACGAGCCTGTATTCCCGCATAAATCTGTTTTGTATCTTTTCGAACCACTGGAGTGCGATGAATAACGTCACAAATAGCCAATATAAGCATTTGAAACTGTAATCTGTGATATTGTTTGATCTTTCTATACATTAAATGTCATTTCTCTTTGTTTACTTGGTTGCTATAATTTTATTCAGTATAAACCAATGTTTTCCGGATTTACTCTGTGTTGCGAAATGATGAAATTGGTGATAGATTGCGCTGCTGTGTTACAATTTGCAACGGCATTTAACTTTGAGTGGATATGAAAAATATCACAACAAACAGTAGTCTTGAAATTTTCAGTATTATACTCACCAAAATAACACGACATAATTCGTTTTGCTAAACCTATGTTGGTGTTCCACTTTGGTTGTGCTCCTTGAATGTTGTCCATGTTTCTTCATCACGCATTTACTATGCTTGAGGAATAAATCCTCTTGCCTGTCACTGTTAGTGCACTGAAAGAAAGAAAAGAAGTTCCATTAAAAGCGTCTGCTGGATTTCGACCTAAACCTGGAAGTTTAATTTAAAAATATAAATATTGTCGCGGACTCGTATCTACGATCGCGAGGCTTATTTACACAAAAGGAACTGATAGTCGGGCAGTGTGAAAACCAAGAGCCCGCGGACAAAGATAACATGCAGATAAAGGTCTGCCGAAACAAGCAAACTGGGATAAATGGAAATTTCTAGTTACTTCTTGACTGATAGAGACTGTTCGGGTTGTGGCTTATTTTCGAATAATCCAGAAATTATCAGTGAGGTATTTAAAGGGGCGACGACTGTCCAAGAGTCGAGTTGCAAGTTGTGAAACAAGAATTGTTGTTGTATGACATGTAACAAGAGTGTTGTAAAGAGGGGAAGTTGAATAAGCTGTTTGTTATTGTCATCGACCTTGGTGTTGTGAATTGTGATATGTAATGCAAATCTGCTGCCACGCAGTGTGTTTCTACGCAGATAAAGAACATTTAGAATTTCGGCACATAAAGTCACAATATTATATTAAAAGCATCAATCATAGATGCATAATAAGCTAAACATTTCATAATGTTACAGGAGGAATGAACCAGTGGGAGGTTTACAGAAAATTCAGAGCAGCAATTTTCATTCTATTTACTTTATGCAGTTAATGACTCCAAAGGCGTACGTGTAAACAGGCCGGGAATTATCAATAAAAGTGAACGACAGGACCTGAATTCTTATAGGAGTACCATATCAAGTGGTAATAATTTTGTAACAACAATATAACTGTTTCCAAAACCTCCAGAATTGGAAGGGGTGTAAGCAAAATATATACGGAAAGGCCAGTAATAAATGAATGATAAGTAAATGAAGAAATGTAAGCAGTTATATAATGTTCGTTTAAGAACAAAGGAGCCGACTAATTAATATTCACTGTTTTCACTCCTGATTCCATTTTTTACGGCTCCACCCAACTCAATCGATTACACAGACACACTACAAAGTATCGTGTGTTCCCTAAGCAACCGGACCGCCCCGCGGCGGCACCGTAATGGTTGAGGGCCGGCGCGCTCTTCGCCAGAATTACGCCTAAAGGACCGCTGGGTAACGTCTACGGAACTCTAACTACTGTACTAACTTACATTGGGCTTACTTGAAATCACAATAGATGTTGAAAATGATGACCTTCAACTCGAATACATCCCGAAAAACGCCGAAAACAGTTCTGGTTCACTCGAAGAAGTTCATCTTGCCTGATTAACTGTACTTCTCTCGTGATGTTGTCCTTCAATTCTTGTAACGTGTGAAGGTTGGATGCGAACACTTTATTCTTTAACGTTCCCCATAAATAAAAATCACATGGAGATAGGTCAGGGGAACGAGATGACCACAATCCTCGACTAATTATTCTGTCGCCACACACACTTCGCAGTTTATACATAGAATTCGCTGCAATGTGCGCTGTAGCTGAGTCATGCTGAAACCACCCACACTATTGTTCATCTCTTGTTAGTTGTGGAAAAGAATTATTTAAAATGAAATTTTCCTAAACGCATGAATCAAATTTTGTGTCGAAAAATACGGGGCAGACAATTCTACGTGCACTTACTGCACATCAAACCTCAACTTATGCAGCGTGGTGAACATGCACACAGAACTCTTTCCCTCATCACTGCTCCAACTTGCCTGACACTGCAGTAGTAGAGTGCTTTTCTCTGGCGGTAGGCGAGCTACTCGTCACCCAGTCCAACGCCGCCGCGAAGCGGTCCGGTCGCTCAGGGAACGCACTGTGTAGTAGAACTTGACAGCTGGTACCGTATTTATTGACAGGGCGGGTAAAATAATTAAATTAAGTAGTAAAATATATACATATTTACAATAAATAACTTCCATATATTAAATCAATGTAGAATGAAGTAGGCTTAAAATAGCAAATTGCCAGCGGCAAACGTCGTAAAAGAGATTCAGGATATATATTTTTTAAATTTACATCGTCCAACGTTGAATGAAATGGGTGAAATGATGCTCAAACGAGCTCAAGGTCCTTAGCAGCTATTCATATTTCAGGATAAGGAAAAGCCCGGAAAAAATGCCTTATCCAGATAATTCGGCCTAAACGAGATTCGTATTGAAGACCTGCTGAACGTGGGCCAGACATGCTACTACCTACTCTATAATAGGGGATGTAAACTATGGTTCGCGGAAGGCAAGTAGATGGTGTGTGCACTGGCTCAGATTTAGAAATTCTGTAGAGAAAGAGTTTAGATTTCTGTGGTTAATTGTAGAGATCCATCCTACTTCCTTTATCCAATATCCGTATGTTTCTTCAGGCAGCAGAAACGAGGCGCTGAGGAAATTGTGTTAGGAGAATTAGCGGGCTCAGCAAAAGGAGAGACAATTTTCACCCTAAGGAGTCCTTCAGAGATTGGTAAGGCGTACCTTGAACCTTCTTTTTACGCCATGGGGACACTCAAGTCCAAATACGCATACCTGATTCTCAGAATAAACTGTTATCAGTAATGGAGCGTAAAGTTATAGCCAAGCAGCTTGTATTCCTGCTTACAAATACGCAGCAAAGGCGTGGGCATTTGTTTAAATTTGTACAGATAAGTATTATACCTGATGTGGTTATCGCAAAATATCAGGAAATCAAACAAATGTTTGTGTAGCAAATATACTATACAGTTACGGAGGTTAATAAACTGAATCCAAATAATATAATTACATTAAATACCAAACAAAAAAGAAATAGGTTACAATTTAAAAAATTAATAAGCTTTAAACAGAGGAAGTGCAGTAGTAGATAATGAAGGATGCTGGTTAAGAGTGGCCGATACTGTGGTGGTCAGTAGTTAGGCGTTAGATCTATATAAGGGAAAAACCGAGAGATCTAAGAACCTCCGAACTAGCTGCGCGGTGTTTTGTCTGTCCGCGGCCTTAGCGCCCGTTACCGTCTGTCGCTGTCATACAAAGGCGCGGATGAAACCATGCTACATTTTTAAAACTCCTTTTAAAGGCTTTACTTACCCATGTTATTGAAGGAGATGCGCCACCATCGTCATTGTCCATACACGTTTGGCACCTCTTTAAGAAACTATTCAACAGTCTCCGTAGTTCACGTTGAGAAACGCTAGCATTTCTCCATTAGCTGAGCGAGTGTTATAGGCCCAATATTTTTGACTCAACAGTTCATGCCTGTATACATGTGAAGACCATTTTTCTCCTTTACTGCTGTGCCTCAACGCATTCGATTCGAATAGCCATGGTCGTTAAATCGATATGCCATGGGTTGGCCATCTATTCAAAGCTAAACGTCATGGGTTCAAATTTCGGCAACTGTGGTCAAATGTGCCTGTGGTAAAGGACGGGGAGCGCCCAAGCAAACTAATCGGTGTGATGGCAAGCTTGGATGTTGACAGGGTATAATTTGACCGAGTTGCTTACAGTTGCAGTTGTCTTTTAATACTAAAAGTCACTACATTATAACTCTAAAAATAATATAATGTTTACAACTTAAAAGGCTCAGAATTTTGGTAGCATAACCGACATAAACTAGTACAATATTATAATAACAAGAAAAACGCACTAAATTTTTTTTAATTTGAACACAGCGTAATATTGCCCCAGAGTAACACCAAATAAAGGGTTAACTGCATTTGGAGACTATCTAGGAATATCATTTTCTACATAGATTATACCCGAGCTACCAGTTGAGAACGGGTAGATATGATTCAAAGTTATCCGTAATGGTAGCACTAATGCAGAATTGCTGTTTCTTTTAGTTTCACTGAACTTTTCAAATTCATTGATAATAGTCGCAAGCTCTCAAGACCGGAGTCTAATTTGTAGATAGAGGAATTCTCCGGGCTCAGGAGCCGTGGTCTGCTGAAGTTGGAAGATCCAGACGTTTTGCTCAAGTCTGCGGTGAACATCATCAGTGGCGGCGTGGTCTGAGTCTTCCGGGTAAAGTTTCAGTCACAACTGAATGAAACGTCTGGATCTTCCAACTTCAGCAGACCACGGCTAAAATCCTCTATCATTGACAATATTCCACCAGAAGTGGTAGGAATAAAATCTTTGCCAACTGCTAGGAGGGAAAAAAGTGTTTTTCTTATTATCTTTCATAAAACTTCTCAGTCTCTCACTGCACCTGGGCAATATTCTATTATTGTTTTCAATTTGCTTCATATATTTTAAATTGAGAAAAAGAGAAAGCGAATTGCATCAAATCTGGTATTTATATCGCAGTTCGGTATCATTTTCGTATGTTCGGAACACCTTAAAAGGTAGCCTACCGATAATGAAAAATAGTGAAGTTTAAGTTTTTATGGGAATTTCACGCTGTATCAGTCATATTTGCGAGAACTCACAGTTTTTAATAACCTATATAATATTGGAAATAATCATTTATAATATTCTATACCTATCTACCGAGAGACCCAAAAACGTAGGAACCGGCTGCGCGGTGTATTGCCAGTCCGCATCCTCAGCTTTCGTTGCCCTCTGACGTTATAATACAAAGGAGCGGATGAAACAATGCAAGAGTTTTTTTTCCCCAAAAGGCTTTGCTAAACCATGTTATTAAAGGAGATGCTCAGACTGGCCACCGTCATTGCCGATATATGTTTAGCAGCTTTTTAGGAAACTATCACTTGGTGTAGTTAATGCTGAGAAATGCTGGCATTTCTCTGTTTGCTTAAAGTGGAACAAACACGCCATAGTAGTTTCATTGTTGGTACTCCTGGTTCCCGCCTGTGAGAACCAGGCAAGTTCAGACATGTTCGGTCTCGCCTACCGCTGCAATGGGGGTAACACGGGAGGAAAAAATATGCGGCTTTAATATTCTGCGTTCGTCTCAACAGATCTTCAGTTGAGGCCTATACAATGTTACAGGAGGCCTATGGAGAGTCTGTTCTTCCCTATAGCACAGCTCGAAGGCGGTTTAAAATATTTAAAGAGGGGAGACAATCAATTTCAAATAAAGGTGGAGCCGGTGCTCCAGTTACTGCTCTTACGGAAGAAAACATCAATACTGCTGCTGCCATTGTGAGAGAGGATCGACTAATTACCTTAAGATCACTTTCTGAAATACTGAACATTTCATTGGGTGCCACCCACACGTCGGTGACAGAAACATTACACATGAGACGTGTTTGTGCGCGATGGCTTCCAAGACTGTTGATTCCCGAACAAAAGGCATTCGCATGCAGTTAAAGTTGATGTTAGAGGAAGATTCAGAGTGTCTTTCAAAGGTAATCACTGCTAATGAAACATGGCTACATCATTTTGATCCTGAGAGGAAACAGCAGATCTCAGAGTGGAAATCTCCTTCACCACCAACCCCCAAAAAAGCAAAAGTGGTTGCTTCTGCTGGAAAAGCTATGGTCATCTCATTCTTTGATATTGTAACGAGAGCGCTGGAACACCCTGTGAAGCAGCTGAAAGCGGGAGACAGGGAAGGTTCGGTTAGCCACGCCCTCGCCTCGTTTGTCTTATAGTGGTGACAGGGACGACTGGGGAAAGAAACATAATTGTGCGGTCTGTTTCTCCTTCACCTGTGTTCCAGAAATTACGGGATCGTTCATCATCTGGAAACGTCGAGAAAACGGCGAGATGCCTATAAAAAGGGCTGCAGCGAGTTAGTCAGTCAGTTGGTTAGTGAGTGTGAGCGAGGAGACAGTCGCAGTTCTTGGTGTAAGAGTTAGTCAGTGACGTGTTAATGAACGAGAAGATTGTGCAACGGAAGACTGTACGTAACTGGTATGTGCATCGGAGTTTATGTAATCGCGAGTACAAGTGAAATTGTAACGGACGAACTGGTGAATTGTAATTGTGTGCAGCACGAAATTCTGTGTAATTGGCAAGTGTTAAACTGTAAGTCGGTGGAAATAAAGAACATTGTTGAGTGGTGTAATTGGACTTTTTATTTCACGAACCCACAAAGTCACAATATTCTTGGAATGGTTTATCAGCGTGTTGTACCTGCACACACATGAGTAACTGGACAATACTTCAGGGATGTGCTGAAAACATTGCAGGTATATATTAGGTGCAAAAGACATTTCCGTTAAGCAGGCTGTATGCTGCACCACGATAATTGGCGGCCTCATATTGCCAATGTTGTTGCTGAATATCTTGCAAAAATTTACGTGAAATGCATCCCTTACCCTCCCTATAGTCCAGATTTAGCCCCACGTGACATTTTTCTGTTCCCTAGCTTGAAGAAACGGCTTCGTGGGAGGCATTATCCATCATCAGACTCAGTGGTGAAAGCTGCGGAGGCGATTTTGAAGGATCTCTCAAAAAATGGTTTCCAGCATATCTTTGAAGACTGGCAGAAACGATGGGATAAGTGTATCGCATTCAGGGGAGACTATTTTGAGAAGGGCCATCAAAATTATGATCATGAGTAAAGATACGTTGTCAAACTAAAATTGTGATCATTCTGTATTGAACAGCCTTCGTATTTAAAAAGAGACCAGTTTATTTTCGTATAATCTATGTTCATCGTAGAAGGTTTATACCGGTTCAGCAAGCGCTGGTGTGTTAAACTACGGATGCATTACTCGGTCTTACATGTGCGTCTGAAAAGTTGCACTGTTGTGACAAAAACGCCAAAGGCTGACCTTCAAACCGCTTTATTTGTCACTAATTGTTACCCAAATGCTAACGTACAATCAGTCACCCTTTCACACAAGTACAACACTTCGACATGTTGCCACTATGTCTCTTTATGTTTCTTGAGTATGCACCCAGAAATTAGATATTCTCGCTACTATTTGGGACATTTTAAAATATGGTAAACGTTTTTAATCAAGTTCTAGAAGCATATCAGAATATAAAAGTAATTATTCCATATTTCTTAACTAACTTGAAAGAAAATAATATTGCTGTCTCACTTATTATTTCATTTTACCGCCTTTTAAAGACATCTCCAGGAGTTTTATTGCACCCAAATGTTCTAACCGGTATACTATTTGTGTATAGTAGTGCAGCGTAAGACGAAATAATGTAATTAAAATTGTTGATTTGAAGATTATGAAAATTGAATTATTAATTGAAATGAATCGTTTAAAGGAAATCTGAAGGCAACCCACCTAAACATAACCTGGCGATGTATAAGGTTCTAGAGTGGCTCGCTTTCGAAAGAGAAAGCTACTGAGAAACAGTGTCCCATCTCAAAATAAATGGTCTATATACGGATTTTATGCTATCTTCAACTGTTTCATTGCTCCTCACAACTTCTGTTCATTGTATGTCAACAGAAGCGAACTGAAACTAACAGAGTTTCAGACCGAAAGAGGCAGCGGAAGCAGCAGCGCGTGTGACACGCATGCGGGAGGTCCTGAGTTCTATTACCACGTCCAACAACCCTACAACAAAGGGGTTTTCGGGGTTTCAGTGGGTTTCTAGGCGAAATCTGCGAGGGTGGATTAGATTCCCCGCTGTCTCTCCATTTCAATCCACTTCATTTCTTTGCTGCTTAATTGTTTTAGTGTCGCAAGAGTCTAGGTGTAGCATGGTAGGGAAAAACGTCATTCCCTGTAAAGTTTCATTATCCGGCGAGGAGATATCTGGTTTCCGAACCGCCGAATGGGATGAGCAAACCTTCCGAGGGAGGGCTACCGGTTTTACCAGACGCCTTCTGGAGCTTCAAACTGGAAATCGTATGGGGTGCAGTGCTCTGCGGTGTCATGACTCTCGATTCGGCCACCTTACCTCATCTCTACCTCCGAGGTGCCCCTTTGTGGGAAGTAGGTACAAGAAGTACACATGAGCCATTTTGCCAAAGTCCTCCGTTTGTGAGCTTACCTTACCTTCAAATGTGATTGTTATTTTCTTAGTATTAAATACATTTATTACTATTGTGCATTTTCAAACAAAAGTTACCTAGCAATTACCTTGATTTCAAGGTCCATCTGGTATAAATATTTGAAATACAGATAACGAATTTTGGAGAAACTTTCTTTGGTGCGACGCGAGAATGTGTTCTAAGTCCAAAGGTGCGCGTATGTGCATGGGCAAGCAGACGACCAGCTGGTTTTGGCGTTGCAGTCATAATGAGAGAGATATGTAACACTTGTAGCTAACCTCTGCAAAAATGCCCCAGACATCTGCGGTCCCGACCACGTCGTTCAAATCGACGAATGCAAAATAGGACGACGCAAGTTTCATCGTGGGCGCGTCGTAGAGGGCAACTGGATCCTGGAAACGAATGAGCTGCGGATGACGATATGCTCCAACCCAATGGATGCAAATATGCTCTACAGTCTAATTGCAGAGCACGTAGAGTTCACCAGGACCATTCACACCGATGCCTGGCGGGGGTACTATGGGTTGACGGCTGGAGGGTTTGCTGCACACCACGCAGTGAATCACGCAGTGCACTTTGTTGACCCAGTGACAAATGTGCACACAAATAACCACGCAGGCGAGGACGATGGCATCGTCTAACAAGGGACGGCATTCGTAAAGACAGTGTGGATGCTCATATTTCTGAGTATTTGTGGCACAATAACTGCAAAACCGGTCAGCAGAGCCATTTCAAGAATTAATTGAAGACATAAGGCACGTCTAGCCTGTAGTGTAACAATGTTTAGCGTAATTAGTTGGGTAGTTAGTGTAAATTAGGGACTACTGTGTGTGTTTAGTGTTTAGATTTAGGCACCACTTTCAGTTCGTCTGCTAGATACTGTACGTTGAGTTCATCTGCTAGATAGTGTAATTTCGAGACAACTAAGACTGTTGGCAGCATTGTGTTCAGTGGAGAAACAAGCATAGTTTAGCTGCACTGAATTCTTCAATATGGCTACATTATGCAGTAAGTAAATAAACAAACAGTATATAGCGTTAAAAGAATGCCCTTCAACACGAAATTGCACTAAAAACTAAAGAAATTATATTAAAAATCATTGTTGTATATAAAAACATCAAAAAGTGAGAAGGAATTAGAAAAAAGCCGCCGCGACGCATTTTAGAAAGAAGAGTCCTAATTTCTAACAATAGCACACGAAAGTCTAAAAATAAAGAAATAATCCGCAAGGGTATCACGCTGTTGCATTACATGGAATGTGCTTTGTAACTTCACGAGAAATTCGTGTATTTACAAAGTTTTTGTATAGTCATCATTCAAATTTATTTCAACATGCACTGCAGCAGATGTTTCAGATAATCTGAAATAATGGATTAATGTGCGTTGCCTATAGTTTTATTTGCATGACATAAACTATCCCCACACACGTGAAAGAACAATGTGTGAAAGAACAATTTATTTCCATTAATTGACCTAGTAGTGGTTAGCTATAAAGCCCGGGCCTTAAAGTACTTACATCTTGTAAGTCGTCATTAAGGTAGTTCCTCCTAAGTGGTTTACCGGGAAAAACACGAGTCAGTTGAAGAATTTAATACCATATCGGCACATTGGCAATAGTAGCTCAAGGTTTAGAGCAGCTGGACGGCAACCAGAAGATCCGTGGTTCAAATCCCGGCTATGGCATTGAAGTTTTCAGTCTGACTCCATAATTTAGCCTACACACGGCCAGTGTGAAACAACAATTAATTTTCATAAACTATTCCTACTGCAATGCTTTGCGAAAGAAAATATAAACTTGTATGTACATACATTGTATTGGAAAGAAATTCTTGTTACACCATTTGTAAAGATCAAAAGCTTGTAAATAATGAAATAACAAGTGCATTATAATTAAGGATGTCCATCTGTAGCATTTATAAAATATAACATCTCAGTTCGACTCATTTTATATTTTAATATATCACTCAGGGTTTAATTTATGATACATATACCAAATTTAATACATATTTATAAATTATTTTTAAAAACAGAATTGTTAATTGAAGTCCTTAAAGGTATGTTAATAAGTTATGGTAGTGGGCTTTTAATTATTATACCAGTGAGCGAGAAAATAAATATTAAATTTGTGACCTCAAATTTTTGCTTAACTATTTTTAATGGTATCACTACTACAGTGCACGAGATTTAACTTAGCCCCTAGTTTTTAGAAAGAGAAGGAAATACGTACGCAATATCTCTTTCTAACCCCTCCCTCTTTTATGTCCTGCCAGGCAGGGCAGACACATCAATGGCAGATGATTCTAAATTGTCCTCCAAATTTGGTTCCTGTTCCGCTTCTTCATTCTTAGAAATTTCCAAATGTTCATGTTCACTATCTGAATCATCTTTTAAATTAATTATGAACCTATCACTAATTTCATCTATTAATCCATCTTTCTCCCAATAAAACTATTCAGTCTTTTCAATATGTTCATAAGTTCCCCGCCAGATTTGTTCAGACACTTTTTCTACTATATCAAACAACACTTTTACTTCACCATGATTAAATGATATGTTGTACTTTGGGACATTTTTATCTCTGCCCATGTATGTTCTATAGAATGGAAAGATAGAGTCAGACTGAAAAATTCAATGTACGTCGTCTCATATGCTTATGAGTACTCATTTACCTGGAGAAACACGAGTCAGTTGGAGAATTTAATGTACTGTTGGCACGTTGGCCATAGTAGCTCAAATGGTTAGAGCGGCTGGACGGAAACCAGAAGATCCGTGGTTCAAATACCGGCTATGGCATTGAATTTTTCAGTCTGGCTCTACCCTTTCACTAGCACTACTCCCAAAACTATATTTAAAATAATCACAAAATTCTCAAACTTTAACAAACATTTTTCTCATTTCCAACACGTTAACATTTTTTACTTGCACAATTTGCAACATCACTGATGCTTGCTTATGTTTACCCTCATACCACAACAGGTAACTAGGGATTACAATAGGGGACTGACCATCTCAAGGAAAGAAACCCAGCGCCCGTGCTAGACAAGGATAATGCAAAAAGTGTCAAGTTAAATCTCGTGCATTATAACTACGTTAATAAGCATTCATCTCATCTTACTTGTAAGAGTTATTCATAAGAAAATAAAAATAAACCTTCATTCATTTATACCGTAAACTTGATCAGAAAATAAATTTGAAAATAAGAATGTGTCGACAAATTATTCTCCAGGAAAAGAATTATAGCGCTTATTTAACACTGTTTCTGATTTATAGAGTTCAAGAAGCATTTAATACATGTCCAGGCCTTGTTGAGCTTTTTTTAAACATCTGTATCCAACTTACGAAGGCTGTCCAATAAAGAATGATCATAATTTTTTTACGGTCATAATTTTTCGCACTAAAATTCAATCTTATTGTATACTGATATGCCGTAATAGTTCTATTGTTGGTACTCCTGGTTCCCACCCGTGAGAACCAGACAAGTTCAGACATGTTCAATATCGCCTGCCGCTGCAATGGAGGTAACATGCAGTTAAAGTTGATGTTAGAGGAAGATCCGGAGTTTCTTTCACACGTAATCACTGCTGATGGAACTGAGCTACATCATTTTGATCCTGAGAGCAAACAGCAAAGCTCAGTGTGGAAATATCCTTCCTCACCAACCCCCCAACAAAAGTAGTTGCTTCTGCTGGGAAAGCTATGGTAATTTCATTCTTTGATATTCATGGAATGGTTTATCAGCATGTTGTACTTGCACACACATCAGTAACTGGACAATACTACAGGGATGTCCTGAAAACATTGAGAGTCCATATCAGGCGCAAAAGACCACATTTCCATGAAGCAGGCTGTAAGCTGCACCACGACAATGAGCGGCCGCATATTGCCAATATTGTTGCTGAATGTCTTGCAAAAATCAACGTAAAGTGCATCCCTCACCCTCCCTATAATCCGGATTTAGCCCCATGTGACTTTTTTCTATTACCTAACTTGAAGAAACACCTTCGTGGGAGTCATTATCCATTATCAGAAACAGTGGTGAAGGCTGCGGAGGCGATTTTGAAGGATGTCTCAAAAACATGTTTCCAGCATATCTTTGAAGACTGGCAGAAACACTGGGACAAGTGTATCACATTCAGGGGAGACTATTTTGAGAAGGACTATCAAAATTATGAGGATGAGTAAAGGTACGTTGTCAAAAAAAAAAAAAAAAAAAAAAAAAAAAGTGATCATTCTTTATTGAACAGCCCTCGTAGTATTTGAAGATTTCTGGAGCCACTTTGGAGTGATTTGTTAACTTTAAATCTGGCAAAACCTATTGTTTTACTATATTTTATAGCAATCTAGATTTATAATCAGGTATTTAACCACATGGTATATTTTAAAAGGTGCCAAAGCTATAAAAGCTGCGTAGCATTAAGTAGGTACTCTTATGTTGACAGACTAATATAATATTTATGACTTTTGGTGTTTTAGTAAATAGGTTTCCTGGAATGAACCGTATTTCAATAGGATGTTAACAGATGAATGTTGAAAACTTTTGTTTTCGTGTGAAAATGAGCCTGTGTGTTCCAATAACAATAGAAAAGTATTTAACATTGGAAAGCACTTCAGATACTGTTGTCTTATTGATTATTTTACGTAGCAGTATATAGGAATACATGCGTATTGAGTGTAAATGTAAAATTTGTAATTACCTTGTTTCTGTAATCTACGAAATAGCCACTAATTTTAGCAACATAGTCACTTACACAATTTCTCCAACTACTGAGCATCTTCAGAATCATATTTTGCTTTATTTAAGATAACAAAATTTATCAGCAAACGATATTTATCTTATTCTGCAGTCGCTGTAATCTTATCATCTGCAATAAGATATCCTTTTTTTCTGATATCTGTTCGACGTGTTTTTTTATTAGTTATAATGTTGATCGGATTTATGAGACGGTGGGGACATTTACTGGGCACTGCTCTTTGTTGGGGCAAAGGTTTGGTCTGAGCTGATTGCTGGCCCACAGATATAGTTCACTGAGTTGCTAGGCAAATAGTGAGATGGTTCTCTAACTCAGGAAGGAGTAGTTCCTGATATCTCGCCTATTCCCGTAACTCCCAGTTTAGACGGGGATAACCGACCTCAGTGAAAAACGTTAGGGAGCCCGTCCTGGCTAGTGCATTTCATCATTCAACTTTAGTGAAATGAAAATTACAAAGAACTAACACAAATGAATGCAAACAACTAAGAGCTTTTAAATAGTGCTGTGTGATTTAATCGGTTAACCGAAACAATTACTCGATTAATTTTTTATTTCAGATTAAAGATTAAATAATTTTAATCGAATAATCGAGTCGATTAAAATTAATCGATTACAATAAATATTAATCAAAGCTCTTTTACCCTAATTTAACCCTTTTTGTTTTGATTCCAACCTAAACAGAATTACCAACGCATGAAGCTTTCACAACACATAATGCTCTTTGAACGTTCAGATAATATAACTCCTGATAGCTAAAAAAAATCATTCTGAGCCCCAAGAGAGTCTAAATAACACTTCTGTTGTGAAATATTCTAAAAGATACATAACTACATACAGATGCTGACAGACAGGTTTCTTTACTTACAGCTTGTGTGTGACAACATATCGTATACAACTGATTATTTA